>CM053585.1:143313907-143361961 GCA_028646515.1 Pseudochirops corinnae
CAGAGTTTAAATGGAGACTGAGGCAATGTACATTCTATTGTTCTTTATCATGTTTGGTTTTCTTTCTTTTTTCCCATTGTTCTCTCCATTGGTTACAACCCTTCTATACAACCAGACTAATGTCCAATGTGAAAGTTTTTGCAGATCCTATACTTGATTGCATGCCACCATGGAGGGAGGAAAGGGTATGGAGAAAATCTGAAACTCAAAGGATTGTGGAATTGAATCTTGTAAACTAAAAGTCAATAAACAAATCAATTTAAAAAAAAAAGAAAAAAAAAAGGGCAAGGTCACCTATTGTATCCTAGGCCATCTCCTGTTATTCTGACGTAAGTTTTGCCACTGGACCCTGATGACTCTGGAGGAGAGAGTGGAGTTGATGACTTTGCAAAACTCTAACTCACAAAGGATGAACAACAAAAACAAGGTAAGTAGATATGGTAAAAGAGATAGAGATATGTCAATTAGCCAGTGGGATAGTGGAGAGAGGGTCTGCCTTTAAGTCAGACAGATCTGGATTCTAGTCCTGTCTCTGGACATGTTTGTTGTGTGACCATGGACAAATTTTGGCCTCCCTGTATTGCCAGGCAACTCCCTAAGTTTATCAGTTATAGAAGAATGTTCTTTCTGTATTGGTAAAAGAAGAGTCAATACTGGGAGTTCTGTATAGAGCTGAAAACATAGATCTTACCTTTCCAATATATTTAGCTATAGATATGTCTATAGTTATAGACAGACATAGATATAAATGTAGATATAAACTACCTCAATGGGATGCCTATTGAATATAATTGTACTCAATTTTACTTTTTAAACTGCACAGTAAACATTCTTGGCCTATTTTCACTGTGTGAATTAAATTGGCCTTTTTATATGGTTATGGATATTATGGAAAAATTCCTGAAATATTCTGAGACATTGTAATCAGCACTGTGTTGTCTTCAAGAGGAGTCTGTGAAGGACTTCACTGCTTATAGGACAGTCCTCTTCCATTTGAACTCTGTAATGCACTTTCTTTATGACAGTAGTGGATTCTTTGCTGAGTTCTTTGTTAAATCCTGATTTACACCTTCTTTTAAATTGATAATTAGAGGATGGTTGAACAAAATTATTTCTGTTTTATTCAGTATCAGGGAATCTGTATCATCCTAATATATTCAGGGGAGATGTTTTGTTGCATAAGGAGTAGGAGCTAGGGGAGTAAAACACAAGGTACTTATTCTCTAGGACTTTGTGATCTAATTGTAGAGATCAGAAAATGACAAGATGATAATTAATTGTACAATGCAACATTTGCTAATGTGTTTAATGAATTACACAGACAATAAATGATTCAGAAGTTCTGAGGAGAGAATAATCTCTGCTAGGGAAGCCTTCATGGAAAACAGGGAGACACTGTGGTGTATAATGGAAACATGCCATTTGAACCCATATGGCCTGAATCCAAATCCTAACTCTATTACTGATTATTTTTTATTGCCTTGAGATGATCATCTTTCCTTCTTATGCTTCAGTTTCACAATTGTAATCATAACTAGCATTTAAGCAGCACTTTGAGGTTTTCAGAATGATTTACAAATATTTTTTAAATTTTATCTTAACACAGTTCTGGGAAGTAGAAACTCTCATTCAACTGCCATCTTAAATGAAGAAACCAAGGCAGACTGAGTTTAAGTGACTTGTTTAAGGTCACATAGCTAGTAAGTTTTAGAGGTCAGATTGAACTCAGATCTTGATTCTAGGTTTATTACTTTATTCACTTCACCATCCACTTTTTCCATGAAAGTCCTTTTCTGGTAAGTAATCAAAGAGTGGAAAGAAGATCAGGAATTATTGAAGACCATGTCCGTGAAATTAAAATCCTGGAAGTTCTTGAAATGGAAAAAAAAACCCAAAAAACTTCAGTTATAACACAAACAACAGATTGAGCACCAAACTAAAAACCAGTGATCAGCAAAGTTCATTACCAGACATCTGGTCATAAAGGTAGCATTTTGATTTTTGCTGGTCTCTTTAACTCATGAAGACCATATACTAACTCACAGAGGAACTGTGATCTACATGGTAGTGTAGCAATACTAATGACATCATGAAGTAAGGAATACTTGCAGCTATTGCCAGTATAGGATTGTCATGGAAATCATGATATATTCGTAAAGCTTATGATAAGCTTCATAGACACTATAAGAGATTTAGAGATATCAGCTTTAAGATATAAGGTAGGATGTGAATTAGAGTGTGCAGTAGAATTTAGCTAAGGCAACTAGGTCTTTGCTCCAGGGTAATAGATTCAAAAGATACTGAAAGTACTTGTGGCTTTTTATCATTGGAGGAATAACAGATTTTAATACCTAATTAGCAAAAAAAAGAATTAACTTAATAGGAAGCCTATTAAGTTATAAGATCATAGATTTAGAGGTGGATGACATTTTAGAAGTCATTTAGCCCAAATCCCTTATTTTATTGATATGGCAATTAAAGTACAGAAAGGTGAGGTGACTTGTCCAAGGTCACACAATTCTTTAAATATCTGAGGGCTTTGATCTTGGGCCTTCTAAGTCCAATGCCTTTCCATTATATGACATTACTTCTTCCTTCCCAATTCTGATGATTACTGTATTGCTTGAGTGACTTTGAGAAAATGAATCTCTCTGAGACCCAGTTTGGTCATTGGTAAAATCAGGGAATTGAAATAGATGACCAATAATTTCCTTTCTATCTCCAGAGCTAAGATCTAATGATCTTGTAATCCTGTGTTCTTCATACTAAATTGTTATTCCGTGGTTGTATATCAGGTGAAATTCCATCCTTCCCTGCAGTGAACTCTGCCCACAGGAGATGGTGTTCACATTTAAGAAGTTTAATTGAGGGTTTGATTCTTGTCTGAACATGTTGTCTTAAGTGAGATCTCTCTCTTTCTCTCTGTCTCTCTCTGTCTCTCTCTGTCTCTCTGTCTCTCTGTCTCTCTTTTTCTCTCCCCTCTTGGTGATGGAACCAAGTCCAGAAAATAACCAAACTTGATTCCAAGTTGGTATCTTTTCTATATGTATCTCTGATACACAGAATGCCAATTACGTCTATCCTCTAGACCTGTAAGGAAAAGTCCTCTCTATTCCTGACTTTGTATGTGAAGAAAAGGGAGGTGGCACTCACAAAGTACGGGGACTAGTTAGAATTTGAAACTGCACATTTACTTGGTGAAGGCAGATAGGAACAATTCATTAAGTCATGTCAAAATGTATATACAGCTGAGTTCATCAGTGCCCTCACTAGCTTATCCATTTGGTCATTGTTACATTTCCAGATGTTTTATGAAAATTAGTCTTTGGGTAATGTAAACAAGATATATTAGTTTCCACTATATTGTAGCAAGTTGTATATGTTATACAAGTTGTCAGAAAGAAACACATTACATAGCTAAGTGTCAGGATAGAATCTGAAGTTTTCCCCCTCTTTCCTCCTTTTTATTTCAGGAGGGAAAATCAAATTATAGTCAATCATAAACTATGCAATTTCACTTTTTCCGTTTGAATCATTTATCCAGAATGACTCTTCTTTCACAGGGACTGATGTCATACTTGATAGTCCTGATAAATAACATTGATCTTGAAAAATTGTCTTGGTTAGACAACTTATGGCAATGCATAATCAGTGGGAAAATAATATATGGTAAAGTGTCTGCCACTTCCCCGAAAAGAATAAGCATGTGTTTTAACTCCACAGCTGCTGTCAATAACAATCATTTGATAGTTGTTAGAAAGCATTATCCTTGAAAGTCAGCAGCAACATAGCATGCCAGGCCTGATGATGAGCCTGAAAGATACAAAAAATAGCCATGAACTCTTTCTTCCTTTCCAGTTCAGGCTTGGATTTGAACACCTCTGACTTTATCTTCACTGAAGAATCCAAGAAACTTCTCTCCCAGGAAAAAAAAAAAAAAAAAAAAAGATCTGCTGTTTGATATATTCTGCTTAAGAATATTATCAAAATTGGAGTTATGTAAGGAATTAGTAAGATGGTAGAAAAAAAAGGTGGGGGTGGCTAGGTGGTGCAGTGAATAGAGCACTGACCCTGAAGTCAGGAGGACCTTAGTTCAAATCCGGCCTCAGACACTTAACACACACACGCACACACACACGCACACACACACACACACACACAAAAACCTAGCTGTGTGACCTTGGGCAAGTCACTTAACCTCAATTCCCCTGCCTTTCCCCCTTCAAAAAAAAAAAAGCTGTCCTCAGAATGCAGATATTTGGTTCCCAGTCATGGCTTTGGTCCCTATGACCGTGGGTATCTTCCCCTCTCTGGTCTTCTCTCTTATCTGGTACAGATCACTTTAATTAAGGATCAATAGAGCAGGCAGCTTACAAGTTGGATGTATAGTCAAAGAAACTAAAAGAAAAATAGAAGAAGATAGACAACAAAAGGATTCTTTAGTACAAAGGCTTTACAAGAATGTTTCATAAGAGCTGAAATAAGAAGGATGGAACTTATCACTATTCTTCAATTCCTAAATGGAAGTGGTACTGTGGATCTAAGGAGAACCCCAGCCCCCACCTTTGTTTGGATGTAGCTTTGGCCACCACCTGGTGTTTTCTTAAACTTGTATACCCTGGAACCTTATCTTATAATGTGCTTTATTGTGTGCCCTGGACCGAGGCTCAGAAGTCAGGATCACTCCCATCTGGAGCAGACACAGATGGGAGGCTCTTATCTCCCTGTCTTTTCCCATCTGCCCTTTCCCCTAGGTCTCCCATCTCTATCTCCTTCATAATTTGTTCTTGAACTTAAATAATAAGTGATGACTTATGGGGAAAAAGAACAGGCCTAAGCCCCATTCCATGTGATTACTCTTCTAAATCTTAAAGATAGTGATTTTGTCTCAAAGTCTTCTCTAGACTTTCTCTAGACTTCTCCCCAATTACTTCACTTAATCCTTACATGACATGATAAAGAAACCTTCACTATAGTGGTACCATCCTGTAAATGAACTCTGGTTTGTCACTTGTCATCCCACAGTGTGCCATTCAAAAGTGAATGTAATACTCCATGTAAGGGCTTACCAGGGCCCAATACAGTGGTATTACCAGTTACCTAAGCAGGTAGGTAGTGCAACAGATAGAACTTTCAACCTGGAGTCAGGAAGAACTCTGTTTAAATCCAGCCTTAGATACTTACCAGATGTGTGATCTTGGTCAAATCACTTAACCTCTATTTCCCTCAGTTTCCTCAACTGTAAAATAGGGATAATTATGTCACCTTCCTTACAGGTTGTTGTGAAGATCAAATGAGATATTTGAAAAGTGCTTAGCATAGTACGTGGCACATAATAGCAATAAATAAATACTTCTTCACCTCCCCTCCTCGCTTCACCTGGTACTATACAGTATGTTTCACATAAAGCAGCCTAAATCTGCATTAACTTTTTAGGACTGAAACTTTATGCCATTGGCATGTATTGAGTAGTTAAAAATAATTTTTCCTTCCAAATTACTATTTGCTCCCATTCCAATCTTGCACTTACAAAGTACTTTTTAATAAAAGTATAAGTCTTCATATTAATTGCTATAAAATTACATTGTATTAGAATATTCTTAATGTTTTAATCTTCAAAGATCATTTTGAATCATAACTTCAATCAAGTGGGTTAGTTCTCAAATTATATCATATACTAATTAGACAGTACATGTAAACTATGTCCTTATCCAAAATATTTATGAAAATATTAAGCAACATGGAGCATAACATTTTCCCCAGCTCCTGGAGACTCACTCAAGTTAATATTAAATCATTAATGGTTGTCTACTCTTTAAACAGCAGGTGGCACAGTTCAGTGAGTGCTGGGTCTAAACTCAGGAAGACTCATCTTCCTGTGTTCAAATTCAACCTCTGATACATTCTAGATGTGTGACCCTAGAGAAGCTACTGAACTCTGTTTGCATTAGTTTCTTTACCTGTAGAATGAGTTGGAGAAGGAAATGGAAAACCACTCCAATATCTTTGCCAAGAAAATCCCAAGTGGGGTCACAAAGTCAGACACAACTGAAAATGATGAACAAGAACTCTTTGAACTTAGTCATTCAACCAGTTATGAATCCATTTAAGTATATTATCATCTAACCCACATTCATTTCCAACCACAAGAACAGCAGCAGAGACATTGTCCAACACTTAGTTAAAATTTGGGAAAGTTATAACAACAGTACTCCACTGACCTAGCAGTTTAATTACCTTGTCGAAAAAGCATATAAGGTTAGTCTGTCATGACCTGCTCTGGAGAAAATTAACATGGAAATTTCTCATTACTTATTTATTTTCTAGATGGTCATTTAACAGCACTTTAAGACTATATTTCAGAAAAAGAAAGAATGTAGTAAAGGAACAAAGAAAGTGAAAAATGTTTAATTGTTATGATTAAACTCAGCACTTAAAGAAAGAGAAGGCAATGCAGAGCTCTCACATATTTTTTAAGAGCAGATATGGAGATTATCCTTTCAGATATTTCACATTGCCTTCTATTTTTTCAATTTTGGTTCTGTCATATAACTTCTTGATTTCTCATAAAGTCATTAGTTTCCATTTGCTCCATCCCAATTTTGAAAGAATTATTCTCTTCAGTGAGTTTTTGGACCTCCTTTTACATTTGGCCAATTCTGCTTTTTAAGACATTCTTCTCCTCAGCTTTTTGGACTACTTTTGCCATTTGAGTTAGTCTATTTTTTAAGGTATTGATTACTTCAGCATTTTTTGAGTCTCCTTTAGTAAGCTGTTGACTGCTTTTTCATGATTTTCTTGCATCCCTCTCATTTCTCTTCCCATATTTTTCCTCTACTTCTCTTACTTGATTTTAAAAATCTTTTTTGAGTTATTTAATGGCCTGTGGCCAATTCATATTTTTCTTGGAGGCTTTTGATGCAAGAATTTAGACTTTTCTGACTTCTTTTGGTTGTATGTTTTGTTCTTTTTAAGCAAAGAAAGATTCTATAATCTCATTATTTCTTCTGTTTGCTCAGTTTCCCAGCCAATTACTTGATTTTTGTGCTCTTTGCCAAGGCAGGACTCTGCTTCTTGGGTGGACACTGCTGTGTCTAAATTTGTTTTTGTATATCTGTTGTCAGAGCTAAAGTCCTCTAAATTTTCAACTCTTCTTAGAGTGAGGCAGAGCTGGGAGAGAGAGGGACCAGGCAGAGCAGAGCAGAACAGCCGCTAGCTTGAGTGGGAGAGAGAGTAATTTTTCCTGGAGGAACTTGTTTTTTGGGGGAATGCCCAATGGAGGGAAGACTTGGGGATGTTTGTGTTCACTGCATTGGTGACATTTGTCAACTTTGTCTTAAAAAGAATGCTTGGGGTGTTAGTGCTCCCTGCGTTAGCAATGTGTGTGGACTTTTGTTAATGTGATGGATTTGACTTATTGGTGTCTGAATAAACGTCTTGGTATCATCTTCAAGGAAGAGAGTCTCTTATATCTTGTGATTCAAACCTGGGAATACACCTGCATATTCATAGCAACTGTTGTGGGTATCCCATTGACAAAATAATGGCCTAAACCATGCTGAAAGTAACTGACAGACCTCAAACCCATCAGTTACTTAGGGGATTGTCTACCCCAAGCATGTGAAGATCTTCTCTGGAAGACCGGGCAGAAAAGAACAATGTGGTCCAATGGCCATGTCATGGCTGAAGTAGGCATTGTGTAGTGCTTAGAGCTTGTGGCGACATCAAAGACATCAAGGTAATCTACTGCATCCTGGGCTATCATCAATCATCTTGGATTTTGTCTTGTCACTGGACTCTGATGACTCTAGAAGAGAGAGTGATGCCGAAACTTTGTTCAACTCTGCCTTACTTAAATCCAATTCATCAGTTAGTCAAGACATCATCCCATGCTGTCACTAGCCCTCTTAAAAGGGCAAATAACAACATAATTTCTTAAACCAGTTTAAACATAATTATAACAAAGGCTATCTAGAGCTCAGATTGGGCATTTGAATTATACATTGATTATATTTATCATAGCTTTGGCCCCCAAATGGCCTTACAACCTATGTTTGAAGTTATATGAAAGTATAAGGGAATTGGAAGCTTGGAAAGGTGTGTTGCCATGTCAATAGAGTAGAATTTTCCAGCCTCCTTTCCTTTGTACTGGCTGTTCCACATGATTGGAAAATACATGCTTCTTATTTCTGCCTCTTAGAATCCCTTGTTTCTTTCAAGATTAATCTTACACTCTACATTCAACAGGAAGTTTTCCTGATCCCTTCAGCTCCTGATGCTTTCCCTACAAAAATAATTATATATTTATTTTGTATATATCATATATGTATGCATGTATGTATATGTATCTGTATTTGTATATGTGTGTGTATGTAAATGTCAGCTCTTTAAGAGGAAGCATGGTATTATCTTTTTCTGTGTATTCCATGTACCTAGCATAGTTCTTAACTCATACTTTACAAGTGATTGCTCTTTTATTAATTGGTCCAACAATCTTGATATCTGAGAGGCTGTTTGAATGAAGCTTTAACAGTGGTGAAGAGCTTAATCTTTCATCAATGGGCTTTCATCTTTACCCCCTATATACAATAAGCTTGACTTAAGTGCTTTGGATATAGAAGCGTTTGGGTCTCTTCCTTTTTTTAGTGCTCCTGAAAAGTTATTAAGGAACACCTCAGATAAGTACCATATTTTAAATTATTAGCATCTCTTCTTTCCATTCTATTCTAAGTATTCTTTTCTATGCCTGATTTAACCAATCTTATGCTGTAATAATGTTTACTAAACTAGGTGTTATAGCTAAGGGTGTGTAGAAAGAGTTTGGATATGAGGCAAAAATGAAGAAAAGAAAGTTGGTATAAAGACTTCAAAATTTTGTTCAGGGCTTTCCTCATAGAGAGATTAAATGGGCCAATGTGGCAAATTATAATTAGGCATTAAATGATTGTTGATTTTATTGTCATTATTGACAAAATTGTTGTAATTGTTTTTCCTATAGATGATTCCCAGTTTTCTGGGAATTTCCCTCATTTCCCTCATTCCTGGGAGTTTAGGGAGATTAATTATTCTCTTGGGTCACCTTTTCTTTACCTCCTTCTGGAGATATTTACATCTTTATGAGAGACAATATGAAATAAAAATTGTGAGCTTAGTCTTTGGAGGCAAAAATATTTACTATAGTAAAACTATGAACTTTTTGAGGCAATTCAGTAGGAGTCGTTGATTGTCCCAAATGGATCATTTTATTCTTTTTACTTAGCAGCCCTATAAACAGGGTTGGGTAGATGATGGGAGTTAATAAAATTTAGGAACACATGTATTTCCAAAGTTTCAAAAAACTACATTCAGTATTTCTTGAAAGTTTCCTGTCATGCTACTCACTTTAATCTCAACTCATCTTACTCATATATCTGTCACATGTATCCAAGTCATACATATCCTTACCACCACCACCCCTACAGCTCCCCTTCATTATTTTGTCTTCTCTTATTGAAATGTATGTTCAATGAGAATGGGAACTATCTTATTTTCTTTTGGATGTTTACCCAGACCTTAGCACAATGCCTGCCATAAGTAAAAAAGAAAATAAATGATTTATCTCTCCATCTATCACCTAGATAGTAAGAGTAGCATAGGCATACGGACTAGACCTGTGAAATCATTTTATAGTGAACTTCAAGATAAGAACATTTTTCCACCAGCGCAGGTTGGCACACTCTATTCAATACAATAAGAAAGAAAATAATCAGTTAAAGCAAAGGACAGTTTGTTGTTATTGCTGAAATAGTTGATATTTCCTAAAAGCAAGGAAAGTAGCAAATTTAGTGCATTGGTACCCTTTATGAAGTGGAACTCAGAAAAGAAAGGGAGGAGAAAGGCCAGAAACAAGTTCATGGAAACAAACAGATGATGACAGTCAAGCCAGAAGAACTCAGTCTTCAAGTGTCTTCCCTGTTGATTTTGTCATTATCACACAGCATTAATGAAAACACAAGATGGCAAGAAAGGCCTCTCTGCAGGACAAAGTAGAATCTAGCTCCAGCTGGCAATGTCAGTAAGGAACAAAGAAAAGCCATAAAAAGAGGTGCCAAAATACAGGGAGGTACTATTAGCAACAATACACCCAAGCAATAGCAGGTACTTAACAGTTTTTTTGGCCTTCTGTGTAAAACAAGGGCCTTCCATTTTTGTGGGTTATTTTTGTGGAGAAACTCATCTACCTAAAAGGAGTTCAATGCTATTTTTTTCCCAAAAGACCCCAAACACCATTGTGTGTCATGGAATTGGACTGTATTTAAAACAAACAAACAAAAAATTGCTAACTTACACCACAAACATTTGAATGAAAATATCATTTGCTAAATCTGACATCCAAATTTTAAAATCAAAGATGAAAGAACAGCTGCATTTCCTCATATTTTAAAGACTGACTGATTCACAAGTATTAGAGCATTTGTAGAACTGCTTAGTCTTTTAAGTCACATTGTCAGAATAGAATGGAATGCAAGTAAAGACAGTGTAGCCTTGTTAGATAAAATCAAAGAAGGCTAGAGTTGGATATTAGATATTGTCTAGTATTCTTACTTATTTTAAACTTTAAAGTGTTTTACAAATGTGAGATATGATTTGTTTTCTTATGAAGAAGAAAACTCAATTAACCCAGAGAGACCAAGTTAACAAAGAGCACGACAATTTTTTAAGCCTAGGTCAAAGGATAAACAATAACAACAAAGCAATCTCTAGTTTCAGTGCAGTTCTGACTTTTTAATATTTTTTTTTCTTTTTGGAGGGGGAAGGCAGGGCAGTTGGGGCTAAGTGACTTGCCCAAGGTCACACAGCTAGATTGTGTGTGTGTGTGTGTGTGTGTGTGTGTGTGTGTGAAGTGTCTGAGGCCAAATTTGAACTCGAGTCCTTCTGATTCCAGGGCCAGTACTCTATTCACTGTACCACCTATCCTCCCCTTGGTTTTTTAATGTTTACAAAAATGAAGAAGAATCACAACCACAGAATTATCTCTTGTTTTTTTGCTCAGTTTCCCCATTTAGAACTAAAGTTTAATGTTTTAGATGGGCAAGATTGACCTCTCGCTTCTTTTTTGTAAACCCAAAACAACACTTTCTTTTTGATCATTTTTTCCCATTCATAATTTTGGAAAGAAACAAATCCCAAGGAAGTTAAGATGGATGTGGTTTATCCAGGGAGAGGTGATATTGTTGATAATTAAAATAGATGGTATGACATGACTTTAAAGGATAAAAATCTTTGGAATGAAATCATTCTTTGAGATGTAAAGAAAGCAAAAAAGAGGAGGTGGAAAGGCATTAATTACCACTGTCAGTCTCAACAGACTCAGAGGGTCACAGTCTATGTTGTTCTAACCTGGAGTGGTATACCCATAGTTTAAGTCCTTTATTGTCCTAGAGAGATAGATGTTGTTATAACCAGCATATCTCTCTCTCTCTCTCTCTCTCTCTCTCTCTCTCTCTGTGTATGTATGTATGTATACATACACATATACACATATACATACATATATAGATATATACTTTCCCTAATTGATCTTTGTTTTTATGTTTGTGCATATCTCTTATTTCCATCCCTCCTGACTCCTCTACTTTACTTCTACCTTCTACCTTGCCTTTCTATTACTTAGCCTACCCTCTCCAATGATCCTTCCCCTATCCTTCCATTCCCATAAATCTAAACACCCTTCTGTAGCCCCTATAACCTATTCCCTCACTCTCCCCTTTAGAGATCCCTTCCTTATCATCCCATCCCCATTGATCTAAGTATGCCCTTCTATACCCCCACTTAACCTATTCCACCACCCTCCCCTCTAGATATCCCTCCCTTTTCCTCTCCCCCTCAATACCCCCTTACCATTGTATTTCTTCTAATTTTTATACTCTTCTAAATATGTGTTGTTCCCTCTTAAACCCATTCCTAATGAAAGTAGGTTATGAGAATTTCCAGGCCTCCTCCCCCATTTAATTCCTTGTGCATCTCATTTGCATAAAATAATTACTTTTTTAGCTGTTCCTAAATAATTTTACTTTTTTAAATTTATCACACTCAGGTCTACTGAAATCTATCTTATGAGTACCCAATTACTAATGACAATCTTAGACATATATACATTTTACATATATAAAAAGTAAATGGTCAGTCCTTATTGAATCCCTTGTAATCAGTCTTTTGTATATACCTATGTACATATGTACCTATGTTTAGTATGTACCTATGTACCTATGTTTCTCTTGGCTCTTGTATGTCAAATATTCTATTAAGTTCAAGTTTTTTTTTTTTTTAAGAAAGTCTTAAAAGTCTGATAGCTGACCACACATTGGTTGTTGGTTTTTTTGTTTTTTTTTTGATCATTCAGGATTATGCTTAACTTTCCTGGGTATAATATTTTCAGCCAGAGCCCCAGTTCTTTTGCTCTTTGATACATAGTGTTCCAAAACCTGTGGTCCTTTAGTGTCTCTACTGCTAGATTTTGTGTGATTTTAATCATGGAACTATCATATTTAAACTGCTTTTTATTGTTGCTTTTAACATTTTGTCCTTGAGCTGGGAGTTTTGGAGTTTGTCTATAACATTTCTATGAGTTTTCCTCATCAAATCTCTTTCAAGTAGTGTTCAATGAATTTTTCCTATTTCTGCTCTCCTCCCTTATTCTAATAATCCAGTACAATTTTCTTTGTTTTTTCTTGTATTATTATATCAATATTATTTTTAATCATAACTTTCAGGTAGTACAATTATTCTCATGTTTTCTCTTTTTAATCCATTCTCCAGATCAGTTGTTTTTCCTATAAGATGTTTAACTTTCTCTTCAATTTTTTTGTTCTTCATATTTAATTTAATTATTTCTTGATCTCTTATAACTTTGCTTGCTTTGCATTGCCCAATTCTAATTTTCAAGGTGTCATTTTCTTCCGTGAGCC
Organism: Pseudochirops corinnae; assembly: GCA_028646515.1. Lineage (NCBI taxonomy): Eukaryota > Metazoa > Chordata > Mammalia > Diprotodontia > Pseudocheiridae > Pseudochirops > Pseudochirops corinnae. The sequence continues at coordinate 143,326,855 of CM053585.1, forward strand.
CCAGCAAATGAAGGAGTTAGAATAGATAGTGAGGAATCAAAAATATCATTCTTTCCAGAAGTATGATGTTATGCTTAGAAAACCCTAGAGAAGCAACTAAAAAGAACTAGTTGAAACAATTAACAAGTTTAGCAAAGTTGCATAATATAAACTAAACCCACATAATTCATCAGGATTTCTATATTACCAAAAAAGTCCTGCAGCAAGAGATACAAAGAGAAATTTTATTTAAATTTACTGCAGACAACCCAAAATACTTGGAAGTCTATCTGGCAAGATTAATCCAGGAACTACATGAACATAATTACAAATCACTTCTCACACAAAGACAGATCTAAACTGTTGGAGAAATAGTAATTGCTCATGAGTAGACTGAACCAAAATAATAAAAATATATAATTATACCTAAATTAGCTTATTTATTCAATGCCATGCTAATGAAATTACCAAAAATCATGTTATAATTAGAAAAATAATAACAGTTAATTTATAAGTGCAAAAATTCAAGAATATCAAGAGAATCAATGAAAAAATATTTAGAAAGGCAGCCTAGCAGTACTAGCTTTCAAACTATGCTACAAAACTGTAATCATCAGAGGAATTTGGTCCTAGATAATAAATAGAGTGATCAATCAATGGAACAGATTAGATATACAACACATAGTAGTAAATGACTATAGCAATTTAGTGTTTAATAAACCCCAAAATCCAAATTTTGTGTACAAGAACTCACTATTTAACAAAAATTTCTGGAAAAACTGGAAAGCAGTTTGGCAGGGACTAAGCATAGAACAACATCTCACATTGTATCCAAGATAAAAAAAATGGGTACATGATTTAAACATAAAAGTTGTTATCATAAGCAAATTAGGAGGGCATAGAAAATTTTTCCTGTCAGTTCCATAGATAAGGGAAGACTTTATGAGCAAATAAAAAATTGAAGGCATTAGGGGATATCAAATGGATAAAATTTTGATGACATTTAATTTAAAAAGTTTTGTAGAAACAAAACCAATGCTGCCAACTTTATAAGGAAATCAGGGAACTAGGGAAAATATAACAATTTTCTCTGACAAAGACTTCATTTCTCAAAGGTATAGAGAATTGAGCCAAAATATATAAAAATATGAGTCATTTCCTAATTAAGAAAAGATTAAAGGATATGAATAAGACAGTTTTCAGAAGAAAAAAATAAATACTATTTATAGTCATGAAAAAAATACCCTAATTCACAATTGAGAAGAGAAATGCAAATTAAAACAACTCTGAGTTACCACTTCATACTTACCAGATTGACTAATACGACATAAAAAGAAAATGAAAAATATTGGAGGGGATATAAAAAATAAGGTACACTAATGCACTGTTGGTGAGGTTGTGAACTGATCCAGCTATTCAGGAAAACTCTTTGGAACTATGCCCAAAGAGCAATGCAACTGTACATACCCTTTGACTCAGTAATACCAGTAATAGGTTTATAACACAAAAAGACACAAGGAAAAGGACCTATATGTACAAATATATTTATATCAGCTCTTTTGAGATGGCAAACAATTGGAAATTGAAGAGATGACCATTAATTGGGGAATGGCTGAAAAAGTTGTGGTATATATACTGTTATGCTATAATAAATGATGAGGAGAGTAGTTTCAGATAAACCTGGAAAACTTATATGAACTGATGCAAAGTAAAATCAACACAACCAGGAGAACAGTGTAGGCAGTAATATTAATTGTGTAGGATGATCAACTCTGAATGAATTAGCTATTCCGATTTATACAGTGATTCAAGAAAATCTTAAGCACTTGTGCAAAGTGCTAACCACCTCTAGAGAAAGAACTGAGGGAATATGAATGCAGTTTGAAACACAATTTTTTTTCATTTCACTTTATTTTTCACATGACTAATGATGAAATATGTTTTCCATTATTTCAAATATATAATTGACATCACATTTATTGACTTCTCAATGGGTGGGCAAGAAGCAGGAGGGCCTGAGAGAATTCAGAACTCAACACTTAAAACAATAAATAACTTTACCTAATAGGCATAAAGGGTTAAAAGAGATAATTCTCTCCTGCTTCCCATGCTTCAAACTCTTGGGAAATTGTAGTGTGTCTTCTTAGGTATAGGAACCCAAACTTAAACAGATTCCATTTCTACCCTGTTCCCAGGTCTCGTCTGTGACATAATCGTGCACCAGTAGGATGGTTAGTAATGGGTGGCAGAACAAGGTTAATAGTTAGAGAGGTGGCCTTGGTGTGAGGAATAACCTTGTTGATGTCTTGTCTTTGCCTCTTACCAGCTGTCTGAGTCTAAGCAAGTCACTCAACTTCTCATTGTACCTTTATTGTTGTTCATTCTTTTCAACTGTGTCCAACTCTTCATGACTCCTTTTGGGGGTTTTCTTAGCAAAGACACAATAGTAGTTTGCCATTTGCTACTCTAGCTCATTTTACAGATTAGGAACTAAGGCAAGCAGGATTAAGCAATTTGCCCAGGGTTGCACAGCAATTAAGTTTCTCAGGCCAAATTTCTACTCAGGAAGATATCTTCCTGCCTCTAGGCAGGGTACTCTATCCACTGTGCTACCTAATGATGCCAGGCTACTCTTTCAGGTATAAGTTGCAAAGCAGGTGCTAACATGAATTAGTAGAGGCCATTTCTTCATTTGGAGGTACTTATCCTCAATAAATCACAGCTCTGGTCAAAATAATAATAAAAATAAGTAGTAGCATCCATTTTTTTCTTTGACCACTTGTCCCTATCCTTTTTATTTTATTCTGCTTTAGGCATGTGAAGGTGTTACTTGATAAAGGATTAAGAGAGTCAGGACCAGGGTTTGGCACTCCCAGGAGTCATGACCATAGACTTGAGAAACTCTTTCCAAAATTGAGCAACTATATGGATTGAATAAGGAGGCTTACACACGATTTTCAATTGTTTGCTTCATTATTCCCTCCCCTCCAACTTTTGTTTCTATGTTGGGATCCTATCCCATAGGACATCGGGGAGCTTTTCTAAAAATCTAGACTTCTGGTTGAATACTGTGACAAACTAAACCACAGGTAGCTTATCTTGATGGAAGAGAAAGTTAAGTGAGTATTCCAAGTCATTATTAGTTCTGCTTGAATTTTGTGTTCAAATAAACCTTTACCAGTTCTTAAGCTCCCTCAAACTCCATTTGCATCCTAACACATATATTAAAAAAAAGTTCAATTTAAAAAATTATTTATTTATAGTGTTTGCTTTTTATATAACCTTGATTTCATAAGACCATAAATTTAAAGCTGGAAAAGACTTTGAGTACAACCCCTCTTTTACAGATAAGGGGACTGAGGGACAGAGAGGTTAAGTGCCTTGCCCAGAGACACACAGCTAAAGAAGATCTGATGAGATATTTGAATCAATATCTTCTTGAGTCCTAGAAGAGTACTTTATTTACCAAGAAACCTTTAAATTTGCAGTCTCAAACCATCCACTTACCTTTTCTTCCCTTTCCTTACCCCCCAAATTGCCTTATAATACAGCATAAAAAGGAGGGAGAGCACAGTTAAATAAAACTAAACCCATTACCCATAATACTCCACTTCTGTAAAGATGAGAAGGTGGGTCTCTTTCTCCTTTTTTCTTTGGGGCCAAGTTTGGTCATACATAATTCCCTTTGTTGTCTACATTCATATTTCTGTAGTCATTGTGTATGTAATGGAGCATGGTGTAATGACGCTTAAGTGGTTCCCTTGTAGTGGATACAGGCTGAGTGTCAGAGGCAGAGGAACCAAGGGAAAAGCCAGTATATACAATCTGTTTTCTAACATTGTCTGTTTCAATGTCACTACTGGATTTATGATATTGGGCTCCAGTTGCATCTAGTGGTGAAACACTAGCTTGAATATAACATATTCTCTGTGGCCTTTATCTGTTTCATTTATTACCTTCTTGGGCTGGCTTAATAACCTAGTGGGTTCTGGTACTGTAGTAAAATGGCCACATTTTTCCCACTGTTCTCCCAGTTCCTTTGGTCTTAAAAGCTATCCCCTGAACTGAGCACTGAGTGAGTCAATCTATTATTTCATTCCCAATAAAATCTACCTTCCCACCCCATACTCCCACATCCCTAATGCTCCCCAAATGACTACACAGCAGATGGTAGTGAGGTTAAAAAATAATTTTGTTTTGTTCTGTTTTTTTTGCTTTTTGGATGGGGAAGGGCAGGGCGATTGAGGTTAAGTGGCTTGCCCAAGGCAACACAACTAGTGAGTATTAAGTCTCTGAGTCCCTTGACTCAGGTCCTCTCGACTCCAGGGAGTGTGCTCTATTCACTGCATACCTAGCCACTCCCCAAAATAGTTTTTTTATGTATCAAGAAGAATGAAGCTGAATATAAAAAGGGAGAGAGTGAACAGAACAATTAATATAGAGCAGGAGTTGATCACTACAGTCAAAATATTATAGACCAGCATTTGTCTGAAAACAAGCAAAGAAAGAATTTCCTGCTTCACCTGCTAAGTGGAGAGGGGGCATGCTTTCCTTGGATATCATCCACTCTTTGGGGGAGAGGGGAAAATAATATCTGTTTGGTAACATACAAATTATATCACCCAACTGGGTGCAATACTACTTCCATGCTACTGCTTGCACACAGCCAGCTCCATTGTCAGCAGCTCTCAAAGTCCCTGTTAGCATGTTCTGGAGAGGGAACAAATCTCTCAACATGCTCCTGTCCCTCAAGATAGAGAATGCTCCTATTCCTCCCCTCCTGTCCCCTTCCCTCTCCTCCCGTCCACTCCCTTCCTGTCCTCTCCCCTTCCCTTCTCCTTCTCTTTTTCCTTCTCTTTCTCCTTCTTCTTCTTCTCCTTCTTCTTCTCCTTCTCCTTCTCCTTTTACTCCTTCTCCTCTTCTCTTTCTTGTCCCAGTTGTGTTCCATGCAAAGCATCTGGGTTCTTGTGCCTAGGAAGCCACCACTACATCTGTACTATTTCGCTTTTTCAACTTAATTCCTCTGGATAAATACATATGTCTTATACAACGTTTTAATAATTTTTTTAATACTTCAAGATAATTTCCAGATATACCTCCTCCTCCAGCTATACAAGCCCTGTCCACTAATAAAGAAAAAACAAACTATTAAACAAACAAAAAAACTTATATAATGACTTTATTTTACAGAGTATGCAATATTTCAAAGCCACAGTGCAAACCCCATGATTTTCTTTTTAAAAAATATTTTAAATCTTATTTCCTCTTTAAATTTGTGCTCTAGATTCTTTCTCTTCTCCCACACCTTGCCCACTCACTGAGAAGGCAAACAATATGCTACCAATTATACATGTGAAATCATGCAAAATATATTTCCATATTAGCAATATTGCAAAAAAATAAAGAAAATTGTACTTCAATTTGCACTGAAAGTTTATCAGTTCTCTCTATGAAGGTGGATGGCGTTATTTTCTTCATGGGTCCTTTGGAAATGTCTTGGATCATTGTATTGGTCAGAGTAGCCAAGTCTTTCACAGTTGATGCTGGATGTTGTTACTGTGTGCAATACTCTCCTCCAGGTCTTCTCACCTCATTTTTTATCAATAGATATGGTTTTTGCCATGTTTGTTTGTTTTCCTTGAAAACAGCTCCCTTCTCATTTCTGATAACACATCTGTACTTCCCCAAAATCATATGCCTCAACTGGTTTAGCCATTCCCCAATAGATGAGCATTCACTATTTCTAATTTTTTTGCCACCACGAAAGGAGTTTTGATGAATATTTTTGCACATGTAGGTCCTTTTCCTTTGATTTTTCTTTTCTTTTTCTTGGCAGGGGGGATGTACACTTAATAGGGGTATTGCTAGGTCAAAGAGTATGTATAGTTTTCTTTACTTTGAAGTATAATTCTAAATTATTTTCCAGAATAATTGGATCAGTTCCCAACTCCACCATCACTACATTAGTGTCCTATTTTTTCATACCCTCTCTAATATTTGGCATAGTTCCATTATGTCGTATTAGACAATCTGATGTGTATTAGGTGATAACTGAAGTAATTTTGCTTTATACTTCCCTAAAAGTGATTTAGAACATTTTTATTGATTATAGATAGTTTTGACTTCTTTTTTTCTGAAAACATTTTATTCATATTCTTTGACCATGTATCAATCAAGTAGTGACTTGCATTCCTATAAATATGACCCAGTTCTCTATATACTTGAGAAATGAAGTCTTTAATCTGAGACACTTACTATAAAAATTGTTTCCCAGCTTTTTGTTCCTTCTAATCTTGGTTACATTTCTTTTGTTTGTGCAAAATATTTTATATTTAATATAATAAAAATCATCCATTTTATATCTCGTAATGCTCTCTATCTCATTTGGTCATAAATTTTTCTCTTTGTCATAGGTATGATAGGTAAACTATTCATTGTTCTCCTAACTTGCTTAGGATTTCACCCTTTATGTCTGAATCATGTACCCATTTTTACCTTATTTTGGTATGTGATATTTGAGGTTGGCCTATGCTTAGTTTCCTCAATTCTGTTTTCTAGTTTCCCTAGGAATTTTTGTCAAACACAGAGCTCTTGCTGAAAAAGCTGACGTCTTTGGGTTTATCAAACATTAGATTACTGAGATCTTTTACTACTGTGCCTTGTGTACTTAATCGATTCCACTCACCCACCACTGTATTTCTTAGCCAGTATGAGATAGTTTTGATGATTACTGTTTTATGATGTTTGAGATCTGGTGTGGCTAGGCCAATGTCCCTCACATTTTCCCCATTAATTCCATTGATTTCTTGACCTTTTAAGTATTTTTAGTAGTTTGACTTGTATGGCACTGAATAAATACATTAATTTAGGTAGAATTTTCATTTTTATTATATTGATCCAGCCTACTCATGTACAACTGATATTTTTACAATTATTTAGATCTGATTTCATTTGTGTGAAAACTGTTTTGTAATAATGCTAATATAGTTCTTGGCTTTGTCTTGGTGGGTAGACTCCCAAGTGTTTTTTATTGTCTATTTTTATCTTAAATAGCATTTCTCTTTGTATTTCTCATTGCTGGATTCTTTAAAAAGTTTATTTATTTTTAGTTTCAACATTAACTTTCCCGAGTTTTAATTTTTCTCCCTCTCCCTCCTTCCCTCCCTTCCCAAGACAGCATGTAATCTGATATAGGTTCTACACATACATTCCTATTAAACATATTTTCATATTAGTCATGTTGTATAGAAGAATTATAATGAATAAGAGGAACCATGAGAAAGAAACAAACCAAGACAAAACAAAACAAACAACAAAAAAAGAAAATAGTTTGCTTCACTCTGCCTTCAGGCTCCATAGTTCTTTCTCTGGAAGCAGATGGCAGTTTCTATCATGAATACTTTGGAATTGTTTTAGGACCTTGCATTGGTGAGGAGGGCTAAGTCTATCAAAATCAATCCTCACATATTGTGACTGTTACTGTGTACAATGTTCTCCTGGTTCTGCTCCCTTCACTCAGCAGTAGTTCATATAAGTCTTTCCAGGTTTCTCTAAAGCCCACCTGTTGATCATTTCTTACAGAACAATAGTATTCTATTGCATTCATCTACCACAACTTGTTTAACCATTCCCCAATTGATGGGCATCACCTTAATTTCCAGTTCTTGGCCACCACAAAAAGAACTGCTACAAATATTTTTGTACATGTGGATCCTTTCCCTATTTTTATGATCTTTTTGTGATAGAGCCCTAGAAGTTGTATTGCTGGGTCAAAGTGTATGCACATTTTATAACCCTTTGGACATAATTCCAAATTGCTCTCCAGAGTGGTTGGATCAGCTCACACCTTCACCAACAATGAATTAGTGTTGCAATTTTCCCACATCTTCTCCAACATTTATCATTTTCCTGTTTTGCCATGTTAGCCAAACTGATAGGTGTGATTTAGTACTTTAAAGTTGTTTTTATTTGCATCTCACTAATCAAAAGTGATTTAGAGCATTTTTTTTTCATTTGTCTATAGATAGGTTTAATTTATTCCTCTGAAAACTGCCTGTTCATATCCTTTGACCATTTATCAATTCAGAAATGACTTGTATTCTTATACATTTGATTCACTTCTCTATATATTTTAGAAATGAAGCTTTTATCAGAAACACTGGTTGTAAAAATTCTTTCCCAGTTTTCTGTTTCCCTTCTAATCTTGGTTGCATTGGCTTTGTTTGTGCAAAAACTTTCAATTTAATGTGATCAAAATTATCCATTTTGCACTACATAATGTTTTCTATCCCTTATTTCATCATAAATTCCTCCATTCTCCATAAATCTGACAGATAATCTATTCCTCGCTCTCGTAATCTGTTTATATTTAAATAATGTATTTATATTTAAATAATGTATCCATTTAGACTTGATTCTGGCATATGGTGTTAGAAGTTTGTCTATGCTCAGTTTCTGCCATATTGTTTTCTAGTTTTCCCAGTACTTTTTGTTAAATAGTAAGTTCTTATCCAAAAACTGGGGTCTTTGGGTTTATCAAACAATAGATTGCTATAATCATTGACTACTGTGTCTTGTGTGCTCCTGGACTTTGTTGGTAATATATGTAGAAATGCTGATGATTTGTGGGGTTTATTTTATATCTTGCAATTTAACTCAAATTTTTAATTATTTCAACTGCCCTTTTAGTCTATTCTCTAGACGTCTCCAATATACCATCACATTCTCCGCAAAGAGTAATAGCTCTGTTTCCTCATTACCAATCTAATTCCTCTAATTTCTTTTTCTTCTCTTGTTGCTATAACTAATATTTTCAGTACCATATTACATGATACTGGTGATAACTGGTATCCTTGTTTCCCCCTGATCTTATTGGGAGGGCTTTTAGCTTATCCCCATTAACATAATACTTACTAATCGTTTTAGATAGATACTGCTTGTCATTTTTAGGAAAGTTCCATTTATTCCTACAGTTTCAAATGCTTTTTATATGAATTGGTGCTATATTTGGCAAAAGCTTTTTCTGCATTTATTGAGATAATTAGTTTTTTTATTGATAGGGCCAATTATTCTGATAGTTTTTCTAATATTGAAAGAACCTTGGTAAAAATTCTTGGTATAAATTCTTGGTATAAATACCACCAGGTCACATTGTATGATCTTTATGATATATTGCCACAATCGCCCTATTAGTATTTTATTTAAATTGTTTGCATCAATATGCATCAGAGAAGTTTATCTTTAGTATCCTTTTTCTGTTTTGAGTCTTTGTAGTTTAGGTATCAACACCATATTTGTGTCCTAAAAGGAATTTGATAGGACTCTTTCCTTCACTATTTTCCTCAAATATTTATATTATTGCAATTCATTGCTCTGTAAATATTTTGTAGAATTTTCTTGTGAATTCATCTGAGTTTTTCTTAGGGAGTTCGTTGAGGGTTTGATAAATTTATTTTCCTAAAATAGGGTTATTCGTACATTCTATTTCCTTTTATGTTATTCCTGTTAATTTTCTTTTGTAAATATTTATCAACTTAACTTAGATAGTCAGATTTATTGGCATATAATAGAGAAAAATAGCTCTTAATAATTTCCTCTTCATAATGAATTCCCCTTTTTTGTTTTTGATACTGGTAATTTTGTTTTCTTTTTTTTTTAAACAAATCAAGTTGATTATCTTGTTTATTTTTCCCATAAACCAACTTCTAGTATTATTTATTACTTTTGTAGTTTTCTTTCAATTTTATTAATCTATTCTTTAATTTTAAAGATTTCTAATTTAGTGTTTAATGGTGAATTTTTAAGTTGTTCTTTTTCTTTTAGTTTCCTGACCTTTCTCTGTTTTACTGATGTAAACGTTTAGAGCAATAAATTTTCCCCTGTGTACTCTTTTGGAGGCATCCCTTAAGTTTTGGTACACTGTACCACTATCATTCTCTTTAATGAAATTATTGGTTGTTTCTATGATTTGTTCTTTGACACATTCATTCTTTAGATATAGGTCATTTAGTTTCAATGGCTTTTTGATCTATCTTCCCATTGCCCTTTATTGAATGTAATTTTTATTGCCTGATCTGAAAAGGATGCATTTGATTTTTCTGTCTTTCTGTATTTGAATGTGAGGTTTTAATGACCTAATACATAGTCACATTTTGTGTAGGTACCAGATGCTGCTGAGAATAAAGGAATATTACCTTCTATCCCCATTAAATTTTCTTCAGAGGTATGTCATATCTATTTTTTTTCTAAAACTCTATCATCTCCTTAACTTCTTTCTTATTTGTTTTTTGGTTAGATTTCTCTGTTTCTGAGTGGGATAAGTTGAAGTCCTCCACTAGTATAGTTCTGCTGTCTATTTCTTCCCATAATTCATTTAACTTCTTCTTTAAGAATTTGAATACTATACCATTTGATGCATATATGTTTAGTATTGATATTGCTTCATTGTCTAGGGTCCTGTTTAGCAAGATGTAGTCCTTTCCTTATTTCTTTTAATTTAATATACTTTTTCTTTTTCTTTGACTGAGATTATGATTACTACCCCTGCTTTTTTTTTTTAAACTTCAGCTGAGGTATAATAGATTCTCCTCAAGCCCCTTACCTTTACTGTGTCTCTCTGCTTCAAGTGTTTCTTGTAAAAAACAAAATGTAGGATTGTGATTATGAATCCCCTCTCCTATCTGCTTCCATTTTGTCTGTGAGTTGTTCTCAATCACATTCACAGTTATAATTACTAATTGTATATTTTCCTCATCCTATTCCCCCCATCCTGTTTTTTTCTCTCTTTTTCTGTCTCTGTGTATCTCTGTCTTTCTCTTTCTCTCTCCTTCCCTCCTTCCCTTCTTCCTCCTCTCTCTCTCTGTTTCTCTTGGTGTCTTTGTCTCTGTGTCTCTGTACCTCTCTGCCTCTCTGTCTCTGTCTCTCTGTCTGTCTCTCTCTGTCTCTGTTTCTCTCTGTCTCTGTCTTTGTTTCTCTCAGTCTCTGTCTGTCTCTCTCTGTGTTTCTCTCCTTCTTTCCTTCCTTCCTTCCTTCTTTCCTTCCTTCCTCCCTTTCTTCCTTCCTTCCTTCTTCCCTTTTTTCCTTCCTTCCTTCCTTCCTTCCTTCCTTCCTTCCTTCCTTCCACCCTGTCCTGACCATTGTTTTGCTTCTGACCACTTCTTCCCCCAGTCTTCCCCCCCTTCTATCAGTCTCTAGCTTTTCTCATGTTTTCATCTTCCTACTTTGCTTTAGGGTAAGATAAATTTCTATACCCAACTGATTATGTTATGTTATTCCCTTTTTGAGCTAATTCAGATGAGAGTAAGATTGAAACAATGCCCACTGCCTGCCCCCAATCTTTCTCTCTGCTGTAATCTGTCTTTTGCACCACTTCATGTGAGTTAATTTATCTCCTTTTACTTCTCCCTACCCTCTTCTTTCAGTGCAATGCTCTTTCTCACTACTTAATTTTTTTATATCATCCCATCAAAGTCAACTTATATCTGAACTCTCTATGTGTACTCCTTCTAAGTGCAATAATAGTGTTATAATCCTCAAGAGTCACAAGTATCATCTTTGCATATAAGGATATAAACAGTTTAGCCTTCTTGAATTCCTAATGTTTTTTTCTTTCCTGTTTACCTTTTATGTATCTCTTGACTCTTGTATTTGAACATCTTTTTTTCTGTTAATTTCTTGTCTTTTCATCAGGAACACTTGAAAATCCTCTTTTCCCTTCCAGAGATTATGCTCTGTTTCACTGGGTAAGTGATTCTTGATTGTAATCCTAGCACTTTTGCCTTCCAGAATATAATATTGCAAGCAGTATTTTCTCCTAGACCTGAGAGTTCTGAAATTTGGCTCTAATATTCTTATAGTTGGGATCTCTTTCAGGAGGTGTTTGGTGGATCCTATCAATTTATATTTTATCCTCTGGTTCTAGGATATAAGGGTAATTTTCATCTATAATTCTTGAAGTATCATATGTAGGCCTTCTTTTTGATCATGGCTTTCAGGTAGTCCAGTAATTCTTAAATTATCTCTTTTGGTTTTTTCTATTATTTTTTTCTTTTGTTTAATTGATCCTTGATGTCTTTTGGAGTTATTAATTTTGAATTGTTGAACTGTAATTTTTAAACAGTTATTTTCTTCAGATAACATTTTTACCTCCTTTTCCACTTGACCAACTTTATTTTTAAGGAGTTAATTTCTTTAGTCAATTTTTATTCATCTTTTTTTTCCCCATTTTTTTTACTTCCTTTACCAAGTTGTTGACTCTTTTTCATGATATTGTTGCATAACTCTCATTTCTTTTCCCAATTTTTTTTTTTTTACCTCTCTCATTTGATTTTTTAAAATCTCTTTTGAATTTCTCCAGGAGTTCTTTTGCGTTCTGAGAGCTATTTACGTTTTTTTCTTTGAGGCTTTGCATGTGGGCATTTTGAAACTGTTGTCCTTTTCTGAGTTTGTGTTTTGATTTTCCATGTCACCATAATAATTTTCTATGGCCAAGTTCTTTTGTTGTTGTCATTGTTGATGTTGTTTTGCTCATTTTCCAGACTATTTCATGATTTTTAAAGTTGAGCTCTGCTCTTGGACTGTCACAAGCTTCTTGTAGCAGGCGACGTGGGTTCTGACTGCTCACCTCCTGCTGCACCAGGGGCAAGAGGGATCAGTCTTGCTGGAGTATGGCTTGCTGCTAGCTTTCTCAGAAACTACCTGCCTAGTACTGTGGCCTCCTTTCACCCACAGATAGACTTTTCCTGCCAACCTTCTTGGTTGTGTTGAACTAGAAAATTGTTTCACTGTGTCTTTTTGTAGGCTCTGCTGCTCCAGATTTCATTTTCAGAAATCATTTTATAGTTTTTTGGAATTGATTTTCAGAGCTTAGTTGTGTGTCTGCCTTATTCTACCATTTTGGCTCCTGAGAGTCAATTCTATTTTTTAAGATACTAATTTCTTTAGCATTTTTTTTTTTTACTTCTTTTGCCAAGCTTTTAATGCTGTGTTTAATAATTTTCTTGTATAATTCACATTTCTCCCCAACTTTTTCTCTACCATTTTAAACTTTTTGTTTAATTCTTCTAGGAATTCTTGCTGGCCTTGGGTCCAATCTTTTTTTGAGGCTTTCTAATTGCCATTTTTATACTGCTGTCTTCTAAGTTCACGTCTTCATCTTTTGTGCAACCATTTTAACATTTTATGGTAAAGTTCTTTGTTGTTGTTGTTGTTGTTGTTGTTGTTTTCTCATTTTCATGCCCATTTCCTCAATTTGAACTTTATACTAAAGTTGGGTTCTGCTGACTTTGGAATTGGGAGGCACTATGCCAAACTTGTGGCTTTTTTGTGCACCTCTTTTCAGAGCTAATTCTGGTTATCTGCATGCTTTCAGTGCTTCCGAGGTGGTGTTATCCTGGGAGAAGTGTGATCACTGCTTTCCAGGACTGTGTCCTTCTGGTCTGTGCCTTTACCCTGGCAATACCCTTGCTCTCTTGCAGCTACCAGCACTAGGGATCCTCTTGGCCTTGGAACTCTGACTAGTGCCCCTGTTTCCTTGTCTTCAATTACAAGCATTTTTCTCCCACTCTGCAACTGGCCCCCAGAACTACTTAGGGACAATAGAATTGCCAAAAAGTGCCAGCTACACCCAGTGCCTCCAGAAGGTCTCCTGTAATTTCTATTTGGACAGTTGTCTGACCCCCTTACCATCTATGGGCTGAGAGATCCTGTACTTATTGTTGCTACTGCTGTCATGGTTGCCTCCAAGGCCCACTGCTGGTGCTCTTGACACTCTCTGGGCCTCCACCAACCCCAACGTTATAGATCTTTCCAGGAGGAATCTTAGGTTGTTTTAGGCTGAAGAATATATTTTTCTGACCTTTTGGAGAGGTTATGCCTCTCAAAAATTTGATCTGAGGAATTATTTTAAAGTTGTTTGAAGGGGGAATGTTGGTAATTAACTGCATGCTAGTTTTTACTCTTGTCATCTTCTCTCCCCACACCTTCAACCCTTAAATTTTGACCAAAATGTTACTCTGTACTTTAATATAAGCATGACACTGCTCTACTTGATGACTCATACTTCTACATTTCTTATGTTTGTCACACAACTTCTTGCAAACATTAGAAATATGTTTTGGGCAGAGCTCACAATAGAATGTAGATTTAAAAAATAATTCCTGTACATCTGCCTTTGATACCTGTAATAACTAGGAGGACAGTTGGCACCCAAATAATGAAACCATGATTTCTAATCTCTTTGACAGGAATTTGGCTTAGATAACGTATTAATGCCATCACCAAATCTCTAGTGAGTACTGTCAAATTAGCATGAGCCAGTGTAACATCTCATGTGTCAGGTTTCTCTTTGTTCCAAAGATTGACAGTTCTGAAGAGCCAGTTCAATTTTCTTCACACTCTGAGAAGGGGTGTTGACATGGTGTTGTTGATGCTGGATGAGAGGCAGTACACCAGTGGGTATAGTTTGCAGCTTGTAGGAAATGCCATTATAAATAATTGAAAAATCTCTGTCATGTGCTTACTGAATCACCAGGGGCAGATTGGTGGCAGTCATTTCCTCTGTATGCCGTTATGTTAGGGTTCAATAGAAAGAAGGCCTTTTTAAAAATTGGAACAAAAGATGAAAATACAAACACTGGCACTGAGAGATCCCCTTTGCAGGTTACTATTGTGTTAGTATCCAGCTGAATAGCACAACAATAGTGTAGGAACTATTGTCATTTAGATTTTTGTAGGGACAGGACAAAGTGATTATGTAACATCTTTAGCCCAAATGGGTTTGGTTTTAAAACTGCTCTTGACATGCTACTTTTTATATTTTTAGGAATGTTGCTGGGATCTTGGGGCCATTTCTCTCTCCAAATTAAGGGGCTCATTTTTCCTACTCACTGGGTACAAAGGGTATATGTGGAAAAGCTTTCTAGATAAATTTGTAGGTGATTTGAAGTCAAATCTAGAGAAGGAATTGGATATTTAAATTCTTGGGAAAACTGCTATGTTATTCTAGGAATACAGACCAAAAAATTCCTGTCTGTGACTGTTAGTTACAGAGTTGAGGAAATAGGCATAGCAAGTTGTTCCAGATATACTTGTAGGAGATTGGAGAACTACTTTTGGTTATATTACTGACTCAAGTAAATTTAGCAGGAGCATTGTGCTGTTTAGTCATTTTCAGTTGTGTATGACTTTTTTTGACCCCATATATAGTTTTCTTGGCAAAAATACTAGAGTAGTTTGACATTTCTCTAGCTCATGTTATAGATTAGAAAACTGAGGCAATCAGAGCGAAGTGACTTTCACAGAGTCACACAGCTAGTAAGTTTCTAAGGCTGTATTCGAACTCAGGTCTTCCAGACTTCAGGCCTGTACCACTGAACCACCTAGCTGCCTAGGATTTGTTTTTAGAGGTTAATCTTAGAAATTCATTGAATCTCTCACTTCGCAGATGAAGGAAATGAGTCTCAGAGAGGGGAAATAAGATCATAGGATCACAGATTTAGAGCTGGAGGTGATCTCTCAGGTTATCTAGTGCTGGGTTTTCAATATATTTTAGTTTGGGGACTCTTTTTTACATGATTACAAATTATTGAGGACTCCAAAGAGCTTTTGTTCATGTGGGTTTTATCAATTGATATTTATCATATTAAACACTAGAACCAATTATTTAAAATGTGTATTAATTTATTTCAACATAATAATGAATCCATTACACATTTTAATTTAATGACATATTTACTGAGAAATAATTATATTTCCCAAAGCAAAAATATTTAATGAGAAGGATGGTATCATTTTACATATAATTTTGCCAATCTCTTTAATGTCTGACTTAATAGAAGAAAACTTGGTTAGCATATCTGCTTCTGTATTCAATCTTTTGTGCTGTATTGTTTTGATTAAAGGATATGAAGAAAATCTAGCATCACATAGGCATGGAGCTGGAATAGGAAGGTGTGTTTGAGTAGGTAAACAATGTCAGTATTACAAAGGAAACAGTTTTAACCTCACATACCCCCTCAAAGGTTCTTGGGGACTCTTAAGTATCTACGAGTCATACTGAAAATGGACAATTTAGCCTAACTCATTTGGCTTATAGATGAGCAAATAAATTCTGAGAGGAGAAATGACTTGGCAAAGGTGACACCGTAAGTCGTGGAACCAAAATTTGAACACAGATACTTGGATTCCAAATTCAACATACTTTCCTCTGTCTTCTAATGCCTTTCAAACTTTCTCAAGGTGGCACAATAAGTGACAGACAGAGACAGAATTTGAACTCATATCCTCTGACAACAAATCCATACCACTCTCTACTATGATGCTTTGTTTGATTCATAATCTAGGGATAATTCACCTGAAGTTAAACATTGCTCCCATAAGAAATATATTATGATAGGAATAGGGACTGGACTTCTGGCCTCCCTCTAGCAATGCAAGTAGGTAGGTTTTTTTTTTCTCTTTGTGATTTATAGTCTTCAAAATTTACCTGTAGCACAGAGGAATTAAAAACCTTTTCCAACATCATACAGTCAGATGTGTCACTTGAGCACAGGTCTTCCTGATTGTAAGACCAGCTCTCTGATCATTATATAACACTATCTTGGAGAAACAGTTATAGGGAAAATAGTATTCCAGGAGCAAAATTTTTAGACAAGGTAGTAGGAGGGAGAAGTCCATATCTATATTTTATACCCCTGGTAGCAATATGGTCCTTAAGAGAAGATACTGTTTCAATCTTAACATGGTATAATAAATTA
Organism: Pseudochirops corinnae; assembly: GCA_028646515.1. NCBI lineage: Eukaryota > Metazoa > Chordata > Mammalia > Diprotodontia > Pseudocheiridae > Pseudochirops > Pseudochirops corinnae. Next base: position 143,343,588 of record CM053585.1, read on the forward strand.
AGAACTAGCCTTGGAGCTATGAAAACTTGAGCTCAAGCTACAGCTCTGCAATTTGTAGATAAAGTGCGAAGTTTTATATGTAGAAAGTTTCCTCACCAGGAATATCTCAATATCGGTAAAATGTCTAATCTTTATACCTATCCTCAGAGCCTAGTAGAGTGTCTGACACATAGCTTTAATAAATGCTTGTTGAATGATTCTATGTGGCACCTCTGTTATGCTTAGCAGAGCTATGTTGGGTTATAAAATGGGATAGAGTATACTGCATAGAACAGAAGCAAGGTAGGGCTCAGTTGATCTCAACTGTTTGAATGAATGATAAACACCACTGTAAATGGTTTTGTGATATTAAGATAAAATTGGCAATATAGTGTAACTCACTATGAATCAGAGGAAGTCAGAGATAAAAGAAAACAGATCATCAGGTCTATCACTTTCTTGTTATGTTGAGGAAACTGAGGAATAAAGAGACAGTGTGGTACATTTGAAAAAGCACTAATTCTGGAGTCACAGGACCTGGGTTCGAATTTCACTTCAGGTATTTACTACTTTTGTGATTTTGGGCAAGTCATTAGGGGGTAGAACTAGATGGTTTCTGTGGTTCTTTCTGACTTCTTTTTTAAAGAAAATACTAATAATCATCTTTGTTCTCAATATTTATATTTGGTCATTAAAATGTACAGATGACACATAAATAATGAAACAAAAAAATTTACATATATATGTATATATAAATATATACATACATATATATATAATATATATAATATTTTCAGGTATATAATCCTCACCATTTGTGAAAAATACAAATTAAAAACAAAACTCCTCTAAAACCCAGTAAATGTGGAGGTTGAAGATGGGGAAGAGAGAAATATGGATAACAAGTTCTTTTTGTTTTCTTCCTCCCAAACCTCTAACACCTCATGTGAACTGTGGTTTTCAGGATAGCTTGTAAAACCCAGAATCTCAGAACTGTCTTCACTAGTTTGAAATAATTTCACTAAGTACTCTACTGGTGAACTACAAATATCGTTTTGTTCTTTTGTAGCAGTTAATTCTGCTTTGTTCTTTACATGTAATTCAGCATTCTTTTGCTGGCTTCTTTTTTATGTTTTTCCCTAATATAATTTTTACTTTTCAGTGCAACTTCCCTGAAGGCAAACTGGCTGTGCTTTCGAAGTTCACTTCTTTGGGTTCTTTATCGGGATGAATATGGGATATTACCTTGGCTTGACTAGAAGATTGCTCTGGTGAATTTCTAATGACTCCAAGGCTAGAATCATTACCATGTGGGCAACTAGTGCCTTTTTTCTTCTGACTGCTATCTGGAAAAAATGTACTATCTGACTTTCATTTTAGTTGTGACACATTTTTGTCTGTTTTGTCAAAATTGGAAACGTGCATCAATGTCTCTAGGATATATGGGTAGCATTCTGTTTTTAGTTCTTCTAAGTCTTTTTCATCTACAATTCCTTTATGGTCAGAAACTTCAGGAGTATATCCCTGCATATCTTTATTCAGAGGGAGTTATACCAAATCTAGCTTAATGTACTCTTCATTGGATTTATTATATAATATTTTCTACAATCCAAATGCTCTCCAAGTATGCTTGTTGAGTTGTAAGGACATGGACTGCATGAAGCAAATGAATCTATGGATTCTAAACTGAAGGCAACCTTCTGTGGTGGATCTCTGCTTTCTTGATATTGGAAATCCTGTTTTATCAACTGTTTTTTAGTAATTCCCCAAGAGTCATTCTGGGAAACTGCAACTGCAGTCGTTTTTTAATTTCATTATTTTAATTCCAATAATGGGTGCAAAAGATCCAATACTGCCTTTTTCTCTTGTGGATATATTGCTTTTGTATTCTACAGAGTCATACACTAATTTGGATATGAGATCATCAACAACTTGATACTGAGTACTTTGTGTAAAGTTTCTGTGTTGTTCACTTAGAAGATGGGTCTGGAGGGCCTCGTGTCTCTGGGAGCAGCACTCATAGTAGCCCTTCTTGTTCCCTCTGAGGCGAGGCTGTGTGGGAGGGCAGTGCCCTTCTTCAGGTTCACAGCCTGTTCTGTTCCTTTGTTTAGCTTGTGTCTGCATCCAGATCAAAAGGACTGCAGGGCTTAGGAACAGAATAATTTATAAGAGATATATTGGACAGCTGAAGGTAAAATGGTCTGAAATGGTGACTTGAATCATCCACCTTTACGAATGGGGCTTTCTGAACCTTCTTTTTCTTTTCTGAATCCCTAACCATTTTCCCACCTCTCTTAGTAATGTGCTTGATTTCTTGATCAGATACAATTTTGTTTTCTTTTGTTCAATATAGTATTTAATGTCATCAGTATGAAGAATTTTCACTCCCCAGGATAAAGCATTTGACAGGATACTATTTGAAGGGATGAATTCATGTTCCTTGATAGCTTTTTCAACTAATAATTTTTCTTTGCTCATACGTACTGGATCTGGAGTCTTGAATGAACTTCCATCACAGCTAGGATGAGGTGAAGTATTTTCTTCCTGTATATATGGATTCCAGACTTGGGACAGGAGGAGTACATCCTAATGTCAGCATATTTTGCTTCCTTTTTAATCAGAAATTAGGTAACATATCTTTGCTGAAAAATTCTTCAACTCTCCCTCCTAGTTCCTTGAGGTCTTTTTCCAGTCTTTCAGAGATCACAATAGATGGCAAATCAAGATAAAATACTTTCCCCTAGAGTGGCTTGTGTTTAGACTTTTCTTATGTGTTATAAATTTTTCACAGTTTTCAAAGATGATCTATTTTTCTCATTTTTAAGATACCACCTGCCGGATGATGGTCTTTGCTATGGATCCTCATGGTGTTGGCTTTTGTGATTGTTCTGCCACTGTCCGTATGCTGGGGCCAGCTCCTGTGGGACCCATCACTGCTCTAGAGGTGGTAAAGGAGTGGGCCGACTTGGCAGCCTCTGTTCCCAGGGCAGACTGGGGAGTGGTCTTTTCAAGATTTATTTTTCTATTTTTTTTCCTTTTTGGAGGGGGGAAGGCAGGGCAATTAGGGTTAAGTGACTTGCCCAAGTCATGGCTAGTAAGTGTTAAGTGTCTGAGGTCAGATTTGAACTCAGGCCCTCTTGACTCCAAGGCTGGTGTTCTATTCACTGTGCCACCTAGCCACCCCTCTTTCTGGCTTTTAATCCATGTTCCTATGGATTTATTCAAGGCAACATAGCATTTTGGTATTAGACCTTGGACTAGAACTCAAAACTTCCCATACCTGCCTCAGTGCTCTTTCAAGGATGTCCAGTGAGTTGAGACATGACTGAGAAAATGCCATTGATAACTCACATAAGACTGTTTTTTCAAAACACCCATGTGAATGAAGGAGAGTGCAACATGTAATTTTCATTCTACAGATGAGAAAACTGAAGCATAGAGGGGAAAATGTGACCACACAGACTTCTACTCTTTTGACTCCCACTCAGTTCAGGATTCTTTATACTACACAAAGTCAGTTCTTATCTGGAGTTAAAATATTCTTGTTTGATAAGAGTGGCATGATATTTATACGAGAATTTAGCATACTCTTATCATTTTGGGCTTTCTTGTTTCCTGAAGAACCAGGAACGGGAGACTTTACCATTTTTCTATACTTGCTGCTTACATGTCTGTCTAATTTCTTTATTTTGCTCCCAGTTTGTCCTTCTCTTTCTCCCAGCATTCTTTCTCCCTTTGCAAAGTAGGTTTGTGCAGCAAGGTAAAACACAGAAATTGTAACTATGGCATGACTTCCCATTTCTACCAACTAGTTGTGTATAGGAAGGAGGTCATATGGTGAGAATAAGGTAAGGGATGAATTAATTCTTATCCCCTTACTCACAGTTCCCAGAGTAAAAAGTGTAGATAAGCATGGAATGGAGAGGACCCATACTGTAGCAAAGACCATTACTTCAGTAAGACTCCTGCTATTTTCTTTTCAATGAAACCCCAGCCTGATCCCCGTAGGGGTCAATAAATCCTAGTCCAAGGAGTGACCTTAGCTTTTCACATTTTTCTAATCCAAATAGCTAATGCTAAAGGTATTTGTTTTTGGTCCAGACTTTGGTAGACAAACTGATTAGTACACTGAGTTATTTGTCATCTACCATAGCCAATTTATCTCAACTGTGGTCATCTATGATACCTCCATCAAATTAGATTATGGGGTAATTTAAAAAGCAATAGATCACATTTAAAATTTACAAAGGAATAGATCTTTAAAACCTTGGGGTGTTCTGGCAAAAAATGCAAAATTACAGGATACTTATAGCAGTATATTTGTGTAATTTTGTACCTAGAACTTATAATAAGGGATTATTGAAAATGCTGACAAATATCTGAGTTTGAATTTCTGGTGTTTATCATTCTAAACCCTTTCTCTCACTTTTAACTGATGAGATAATATAATAGTAATAATAATTATTATGATGATAACTAGCATTTACACTTTAAAATTTGCAAAATTCTTTATAAATATTATCAAATGTTTTCTTTAGAGAAACTCTGAAAGGCAAGTATAATAACTGTTCCCATTTTATAGATGACAAAACTGAGGCAAAATGTTTTTGACTTTCCAATGGTCATGCAGTTAGTATCTAAAGTCAGAGTTGAATTGTCTTCCTAACTCCAGATCCAGCAATTTATTCATTGTGGGATTAGATAAATGTGTTATTGAAAATGCTGACACATGGGGGTGGAGCCAAGATGGCAAAGTAAAAGCAGCAATTTGTTGTGCTCCCACTCCAACCACCTCTAATACCTGTAAAAAAATGACTCTAAACAAATTTTAGAGCTACAGAACCCACAAAGTGACAGATAGAAACAATCTCCTGCTGAAGGCATTGAGCTGGGAGCTGCACAGTCCTGCATGAGCCCTGTGATCCCAGACCCAGGGCAGCCCCAACCAGGGACACAGACTGGCCAGAACAGATGTCAGGAGAATGAATCACCAGCAGCTGTGGTGGTTTCCAGACTTCTCAAACCATAAACACCAAAGAGAAAGTGAAAGGTCAGTAGGGAACTCTGTTGGAACTGGGGGAGAGAACAGCATGATCTAGCCCATTTCTCCATGGTGATAGAGGTGGCAGAGGCAACTGTTGTCACATGGCTGCCTCTGGAGCTCCTTGTCTACATATCATAGGTGGACTAAGCAACCATTCATAGGGTCATCATTCTTGCTTTGACCTGCTTGAATCTGGATCACAGTCTTGAGTGGCAGTCCTGGGGTGAGGAATGCCAGTGTTCCAGAGCTTGTGGTAGCTATAAAGAGGGCACCCTCCTCATAGCTCTGACAACTGAAAACCCCAGCAATTTGGGACACAGCTATTTTCACTCTGGAAGCAGAGTTTTACTGTGACAAAGAGCTCAAAAGTCAAGTAGTTGGCTGGCAAGATGAGCAGAGAGAGGAAGCATTATCAGACCATAGAATCTTTTTGGGGGAACAAAAAGGATCAAAACATGGAACCAGAAGAAGACAACAGAGTCAAAACTCCTGCATCAAAGCAGGAAAAGTAGGAAAATATGAATTGGTCACAGGCCATGGAGGAGCTCAAGAAGGATTTTGAAATCAAGTAAGAGAAGTGGAGGAAAAATTGGGAAGAGAAATGAGAATGATGCAAGAAAATCATGAAAAATAGGCAACACCTGATTGAAGAAAATAACACCTTAAAAACAGATTAACTGAAATGGCAAAAGATGTCCAAAAAGTCAGTAAGGAGAAGAATGCCTTGAAAAGTTGAATTGGCCAGATGGAAAAGGAATGTCAAAAACTCACTGAAGAGAATAATTTCTTCAAAATTAGATTGGAACAAATGGAAGCTAATGACTTTATGAGAAATCAAGATGCTATAAAACAGATCTAAACAAATGAAAAAATAGAAGGCAATGTGAAATATCTCATTGGGAAAACCAATGACCTGGAAAATAGATCGAGGAGAGATCATTTAAAAATTATTGTACTACCTGAAAGCCATGATCAAAAAAAGACCCTAGAAATCACCCTTCTAGAAAGTCTCAAGGAAAATTGCCCTGATATTCGGGAACCAGAGGGCAAAAAAAGAATTCACTAATCACCTCTTGAAAAAGATCCCAAAAAGAAAACTCTTAAGAATATTATAACCAAATTCCAGAATTCCCAGGTCAAGGAGAAAATATTAGAAGCAGCCAAGAAGAAACAATTTGAGTACTGTGGAAACACAATCAACATAACACAAGATCTATCAGCTTCTACAGTAAGGGATTGAAGGGCTTGGAATGTGATATTCCAGAGGTCAAAGAACTGGGATTAAAACCAAGAATCCCCTACCCAACAAAACTGAGTATAATGCATTCTTGATGAAAAAACTAGGGCTGAACAGAAAATTTGACTTACAAAAAAAGAAGACAAGCACGAAAAGGTATATAGGTAAAAGAAACTGTAAGAAACTTATTAAAATTTAACTATTTACATTTCTATATGGAAAAATCAATAATTGTAACTCATGAGACTTTTCTCAGTATGAGGATAGTTGAAGAGAAAAAATTATCTATCTGTCTATCTATCTATATATATACACACACATATATATGTATACATTCATATGCACACACATACATACATATATATGTATGTATAGGAGTGGGTGTATGTGTATAAATACATATGTGAGTGTATATTTGTGTATGTGTATACATAGACAGATGGCATTGGATCAGTTGAATATGAAGGGATGACATCTAAAAAATTAAATTAAGAAGTGAGAGAGGAATATATTGGGAGCAGAAAGTGAAATATAGAGTAGGGTAAATTATCTCACATAAAAGAGGTAAGAGAAAACTGTTGTAATGGAGAGGAAGAGCAGGAAAGTGAAAGTGAATGGGTCAACCTTATTCCATTGAATTTGTCTTAAGGAGGGAATAACACACATACTCAATTGTGTATCTTACCTTACAGGAAAGTTGGGTGGAAGGGGATAAGAGCAGGGATGATAGAAGGGAGGGAAGATTGGAGGAGAGGCTATTTAGAAGCAAACACTTTTGAAAAGGGACAAGGTGAAAGTAGAAAGCAGAGTAAGTGGTGGGCGGGAAAGAACAGAGGGAAATATAGCTACTCTTTCACAATATGACTATTATGGAAACGTTTTCATGTAACTACACAAGCATAACCTATATTGAATTTTGTCTTCCAGTGAGGGTGGGTGAGGAGAGAGGAATAAAAGAATCTGGAAATCAACGTTTTAAAAACAAATGTTTAAAAATTTCTTTTACATGCAACTGCGAAATAAGATATACAGGCACTGAGGTATAGTAATGTCTTGCCCTGCTAGAAAGTTAGAGAAGAGGTATTCAGTAGGCACACTATCTTGAGGTGGGAGGTAGGAGAAAGACAGGGAGAAATTTTATAACTCAAAATCATATGGAAATGAATGTCAAAAACTAAAAATAAATTAGTAAATTGGGAAAAATGCTCACACAAATATCTAAGTTTAAATCTCATGTGTTTTTGATTCTAAACCCTTTCTCTCACTTCTAACTGCTGAAATTATATAAAAATAGTAATAATAATGTTAATGATGATGATAACCAGCATTTATCCTTTAAATTTTGCAAAGTTATTTACAACTATTTATCAAATGTTTTACTTAGAGAATCTCTGATAGGTAAGTATAATAATTGTTCCCATTTTATAGATAAGGACATTGAGGCAAAATTTTCTTTTGACTTTCTCATGGTCATGCAGTTAGTAAATATCTAAGGTCGGATTTGAAATCTCTCACTAACTCCAGATCCAGCAATTGATCTACTGTGGGACTGGATATCAATTGCCTCCTCCCTTTGGACTCTTCTCTGATCCTCTGGTCAAAAATTTTCTCTTCCCTCTTCTGTTCTTTCACTTTCCTTCATTTTGCACCCCCTTGTATTCATTGGTCATTCTGTACTTTATTTTGCATTTCTTTATGTATGTATCTTCTCCGACCATTGTCGCTGGGATTACCTACATTCATGATATTTTGAATATTTTAAAGTATGTTTATCAGGATGCTGAACACTTTAGCAAATAAGCACAAATTCATTCGTGTAGCTCTTGGCTCTTCCCTTTCAGAGTATGCGCAATTGGCATTCCATATACTTTGCTGAAAAGCCAACTGAACACACTTTAATGAGGTGGGGTGTGGGCAATGGTATCTTTGCTTCCCATAGCTGAGAACAGGGCACTGAGAAATGGGGTATATATGTTTTGAGAAGGAGGGAAATGAGGGGAAAAAGTCTAGAATGATGTTATATTTAGACCATTTTTACTGGACAGGCAGGCATTAACTTCTGAGGGCTGTGATGGTGAACTAATGGTTTTTAGCTTTGAGGTAGAGATCATGGGGAATTTGTAGCAAATAATTGAGAAGCAGAGCCATAACGGGGATATATAATGTGATATTTATCTGTATCTATCTATCTATCTACTACACACACAATAACAACAACAACAACAAAACAACTGGAAAATGTGGTATAAAAGTTTCTTGAAAAAAGAGATAGCAAAAGCTCCCTCTTGAATAAATGTTCAGTTTTTGTCCCTGGCACTCAAGACCCCTTTCCACATCCGCTTTTTACATTTTGGCTCAAACATATCCTTTTACCTCCTATTCTTGTTCACATAGTCTGTAGTCAAGCCATATTACATTACACAAGAGACATGCGTCAGATTTAGAGTGAGAAGATATAGTTTCAAAATGGTGATGGGGCTCTATTATTTGCTACTTGTCTAACCGTGGAGAAGTCATTTAACATCTGCAGGCCTCAGTTCCAAAACTTTAAAATGAGACAGTTGGAATAGGTAGCTTTGAAGGTTCTTTTCAAATTTATCATTCAAAGATGATTTGTCCTTTTCTTACCCTCTTATTCTGAATCAGGTCTTTGGTGACGCATAAAGAAGCTTTTTCATATGTCTCATTTTGGATACTTGCCTCTTCCACCAAGCTTTTCTTCACCCTCCCATCGCAAGGAAGTTTTATCTTCTTCCTCACATTTCTTATACCACTTTCTCCAGACCTCTTATTTATCACTACACTAATCTACCTTGTATCATAATTAGCTGTCTATATATTTTATTATATTATTTTATATTATTATACAGTATATATTATATATATTAGTATGTAATATATATACATATATTACTATATATTATTATCCCTGTAAACTGTCAGCTCTTTGAAGGCAGAAATTACATTATATTTCAGCTTTGCATTCATGCTGCTCAGTACTGAGTTTTGCCTGTGAGAGGAAACTAATAAACATTTGAGGAAATAAAAAAAACAACAACAACACAAAGAACAATAACATTGGGAGAACAGGAGGGTTAGATGTACCAGCATGGAAGCCAAAGTCCAGAGACCACATTAAGAAATTGCAATGATTGGCTGAAGAGGAGTAAAGGTTGAGAATAAAGCAAACACCTAGAAAGCAATGAGAACAATGAAGTCTTTTAGTCCACCTTTGTTTGTGTGGGTCATTTACTCTTCTGTCCCTTGGATGGAAAATGTTGTCAAATATTGGAACCAGAAGTAGATAATATGGATTATTTCTTGCAGGAGGAAAGGATCATTGAGTAGCTCTGGGCAAGGAAGTGAATACAGAGTCCTAATCAGGTTGGGGAAGGCAGGAAGAAGGCTTGGGTTGTTGTGTTTAGGCTGATATGATAAAAAAGGAGAGAAATTGCCATGTTATTGAAGAGAAATGCCATAATGTACCTTAGGGTTACCCTGAGCTTTCCTTTGGCACACTCTCTAATAGACAACAAGGGCTGGAGAATTCTCATCATTCCTCATATTCTAGGCCAAACTGCTGGCGGCATTATTGGCAAATGGAATTTTCTTTATGCCATCAAACTCTGACACATGCTGGAGGCAGTTATTGGACTACAATCATCAAAAGCTGGATCCAAAATGATGGGACTCTCCTGTGACCTTTTTGTGAAGGACGAGAGGAAGAAAAGGAAACTTCAAGGTTTGCTATGAGCTCTCAGATTTCCAGTTTTTTAATAATGAATAGAATAGATTAGAACTTCATAGCCTTAAAAGACCTTAGAAAGAATCTATTCTAGCCCCCTCATTTCCCAAAGGAGGAAACTGAAGCTCATAGAGAATCCAAAAATTTCAGAGTTAAAATATTTGTGGATTGACAAATATTTAGGACCCATAATTTGCCAGGCTGAGGATAAAAAAAAAAAAGAGCCAAAAGACAGTTCTTTCTTCAAGCAGAGTACTAATTTAATGCAAAGACTTCAGTGGTCATGGAGTCTATCCAATAGCCAAAAAAGAATTATCAGAACAACATATCAAACCAGAGACTGTCAGCCTTCAATTACTTGCAACTTCAATGAGCTTAGCACCATCTGTAGTAGTACATTACTTTTTGGGATACTTATATTTACTATAAATATTTTTCCTCACATTAAGTCTAACTTAATCTCTTTGCGAGCTCTACTGCCGTGGTTTTCCTTTTTGCAAAAAAAAGGCACCAAGTTTAATATTTTTACTTTTCATAGATCAACCTTCCAAAGCATTTTAGATAGATATTATGTTCTCCTCAGATTTAAGCTAAACAGCCCCAGTTGCTTCAAATAATCTTCATATGATGAATTCGAGACCCTTCCTTATCTTGCTTACTCTCCTCTGGATGCTTTCTACCTTATCAAAGTTATTCTTAAAATATGGTGCCTAGACCTTTATATGACAAGCTAGATTAAGTGATTTGCCTAAGATCACACAAAAAGTTATTGACAGAGGTAGGACTAGAGCCAGGTCCCTTGGCTCTTATTCTATGGAACTTTTCTTTATATGATTTTGATATTGATGCATTCTCATAAGAAGGTGGCCTTGGTCTATGGAAGAGAATGCATAGGCCACCTAGTCTACCTCTTTCGTTTTGAGGATGAAGAAACTGAAGCCTAGGGATATTAAAAGAGTTAACCAAGGACACATATATAGTAAATGTCAGAAATGAGATTTGAACCCTTGTTGTCTGGCTGGTGTCCTTTCCGTGGCATGACATTGCCTTTTTCATGGCATGGAAGTTGCCTTGGTTTATTAAAGGTGGTATAGGTAGAATATAAGCTCTGACAGACCCTGAACAGTTGAAAAACCTTCCAGTTCTAACCTAGTGTCAGTGATGTGTCTGCTGTCTGGGAACAAGTAGGCCTGGGGCTTGGTTCTCAGCAGATTGGCTGATGATTTTTTTTTTCATCTGAGGAAAGTTATCATTCAGTCAATCAATAAATCATATATTAAGTTCCTATTGCATTTTAGGAACTGTGGAGGCCATAGAATATGTAAAGATGAAAATTTATTTCTAATCTTGAATGAGGTCTACTAAGGGACAAAAGTTATTAATTGTATGTGAGGAGGAAGTAACCAAATCAAAGAAATACTGTTTCCTTGAAGTATTGATGTGTATGATGTTCTAAGTGTTTTGATAATGAATAGAAGGGAACTTAGAGATCATTAGAACCATCTTCTGAATTCATTGATGAAATCAAGGCCTATAGAGGTGAAGTGACTCCATACTCATATATTGCAGGATCGTCTATGACTTCCAGGATCAAATATAAAATCCTCTGTTTGCTATTCAAACCTTCTCATAAGCTACCCTTCTAGCACTTTCTGGTCTTCTTAAACCTTATACTCTCGATCTCACCCAGCTCTCTGATACAATGACACTGGTCTCCTTGCCCTTCCTTGAACTAGACACTCCTTCTAATTGCTCATTTTCACTCATTGTCACCGTTCCTAAAATATTCTACCTTTTCATCTTAACCTCTTGGCTCCTCTGACTTGTGTTAAATCTTGGCTAAATTGTTTACCAGAAACTTTTCCTGATCCTCCTTAATTCTAGTACTTATTTTCCTGTAGATGTCTAATTTTCTTGTATAAAGATTGTTTGTGCATCTGCCCTCCCTTTAAGACATCCATCTTCCCTCTCTCTGTCCTTTCCTGTCTTCCTGTTGAGTTGAATGCTTTTCTTTTCTTTTTCTTTCTTTCTTTTGTTTTTTGGAGGGGGGAATACAGGGCAATTGGGGTTAAGTGACTTACCCAAGGTTATACAGCTAGTAAGTGTTAAGTGTCTAAGGCCAGATTGGAACTCAGGTCCTCCTGACTCCAGGGCCAGTGTTCTACTCACTGTGCTACCTAGGCACCTCTGAATGTTTTTCAATATCATTCTCTCTCTGTGTGTATGGTTTATCTTTGTGTGATTTCCTCCTACACTGTCTCATTCAGATAAAAGTGAGATTCATTCACCCACACATTCCACCATGCCTACATACACTTTATCTCATGTGCCTCTATTATGATAGTTCCCTGCCTTCCTTATCCTTTGCTCTCTAGTATAATCCCCTATTCTTTCCATTTCCTTCTTTACCTAAGGACCATAAAAACATTACAAAACCACTCCCTGGTCCTCTATCTTGTTTAACTTTATAAGCCTGAAAGATATTAGTTCAGAGAGCACACTTGTTTCTTTACCCTCATTAGCAAGTAAATGATTTATTCATACTTACATCATTCCAGTTGATTAGATGTGTGAATTTTTTATATTTATCTTGTCACCTGTGTTTTGATTTCAAAGTGCCTACTTATCTCTGGTCTTTTTATTAGGAATATCTAGAAATGATTTCAATAAAAGTTCTTGGGATACCTATTCTCCACCACCAGCACCAGCATCTATAGATTTATTTTTAGTTTTACTGAGTATTCTTTGTTTTAAGCCTTTAATACTTGCCTTTTAGATTATTTCCTCTCTTTGTGTTTTTTAGAAGCAACTGAAATTCCTCATATGATCATGAATGTGACTCCTTGGTACTTGAACTCTTTCTTTTTAGCTTGAGATATTTTTTCTTTGACTAGGAAGCATTGAATTTTAGCTATAACAGGCTTTAAAGTCATCATTTTGGAATTTCTTTCAGGAAGTAAGCAAGGAGAGTCTTTCTATTTCCTCTTTGTCCTCAGATTTTAGGAGATCTTAGTTGATTATATTATAATTTTTTGTTTTCTTCTGTTTTCTTCCAATATTTTCATTTTTTTTTTCTTTTTCTTTTTGGAGCGGGGAAGGCGGGGCAATCAGGGTTAAATGATTTGCTCAAGGTCACACATCTAGTAAATGTTAAGCATCTGAAGTCACATTTGAACTCAGGTCCTGCTGACTCCAGGCCTGGTGCTCTATTTACTGTGCCACCTAGCCTCCCCCAATATTTTCATTCTTTAAAATACATACATTTCTTATTGTCTCCTGGGTGCCTTTTCTGTTGGCTCATTCTAATTTTCATTTCTGGATAAGGTTTATCATCATGTTTTCTAGAGTATTGTTTTTCTTATTACTTTTTCCTCACTTGCTCTTCTTTTTTGTATCCCATTTCATTTCTTCCAGGAAATCTTGTCTTTTTGTCCATACCAATTTTTTCTCTGAGGCTGTATTAGGACTTGCAATTTTTACCTTTCTTCTGGCTTCCTACCTTGTCCTTCCCTCAGTTCAAGGTATTTTTAAAATTCCTTTTGGCCTTTTATGTGTACTCAAATCTCCAACCTCAGTTTCTGCATTAAGGTCTTGTGTTTCAGTCAAATTTCTGTGTGATATGGAGAGTCTTTGCTTGATTCTGAGTTCAGTGGTTAAGGCTAGGCCCTGATTTTTGCTGCAATTGTTTGGCCTTGATTCTTTTTGTGGTACAGGTCTAAGCTGCATGATAGTTTGGCCTAATCTCTTAAGAAAAATTTGGATGTGTCCTGAGTCATCTCTTATGCTGGTATGACCCCTAATCTTGCTGGTAGACTGTGCTGTTTCACAAGTCGCTTTCTACTTTACTAACTTATCTCTACTCTTGATGTTTCAGGATCTTACAAGCTTCTGGTGTTGTCCTGGACTGGATGGAGGAGTTTATGCCTAATTATCTAGTTTTCTTTATCATTCTTTCTGGTGCATTTAGAATTTTCACTGAGATATTTGTGGTGAACCTGAGTTCTTGTAGATCCAAACACTCTACTATCTTTATAAAGTCTACCATATAACGTTCTTAAACTATAATTGTAATTTCACTGGTTTAGGGAGCTACAGGTGAAGAACTTCCTTGACCAATCAATGTGAGTTTGTACCTTTTCTGCAACTTGTTGTCTTAGAGAATTGCCTGAAGCATTGAGATTTAAATGGCCTGTCCATATAGTTTGTACAAGGGACAGGACTTGAACCCAGGTTTTAATTCAGGGGCCAATTCTCAACCCCCTCTATATATTAACAAAAATATGTGTATTGATATGTGTCTGTATATATAAACATAAACAAACATGTATGTGTATATACATGCAAATATGTATATATAATATATATACCCTGTATATTAACAGAAATATCCATACACAATATACATATGTGTATAATTGTATATATGCATATATTTAATATGTGCATGCATATGCACTTTGTGACATCTTAAGGTTATAGTAATGAAAACACTTTGTAAGCTGAAAAAGTATACAAATATGAGTGATTATTGTATGAATGGCATATGGTTGTAGAGAATAAGGGAGAGAAAAGAGAAATTTAACAATTTGTTTGTAACTGTGAAGTGATTTGAATGGACTAGGTGGCTTATGAGTATCCCAAAACATATGTCACTTAAAAAATGATTCCTTTCAAAATCTATTTAAGTGGCTGCTTTGCACTTTGCTTCTGTGAAATACGTATTGATGAATGATATTATGACTTCAAACCTTCAATAGCAATGTGCCACAGGATTGTAGAAATGTTAAAGCTGAGAGGAGACCTTCAAAATCATTGAATTCAAATTTCTTGTTATAAAAATGAGGAAACTGAGTAGAAATTATATACTTCATATTTATCAAATGCCCCATATATGGGTTCTGATGACTAGCTGCCAAGATAAGTGATAATGAGTACAAAGTGCCTGGGGTAGTCCTTAGGAAGAGAGACAATAATGTACATGCCCAGCTCAACAAGAACTTAGCCTGAGGCATTTCCAATAGGAGTGGGAAAAGTAGTAGGGAATTTTTGTACTTTTGGATTTTTCTTTGAGTATTTCTTATTTCTTAAAGCCACACAGGATTACTTCAGTGGACATTTCCTAAGTCACATACAAGGCTAGCATGGGAACTTGTGTTTGAGAAGCTTATAAAGTGTCAGCTTAAAGGAAACAAATCTGAAGTGGATAAATTGAACTAATGAGATGTCTTATAATTAAACTGTAGGACTCCCTGCCACAAGTTATTAAGTCTTTGAAATCTTCAAACAGGAATTAGAAACAAGAGTGTGTCTGCTATCCCATTAACTGGGGGAAAATGAGAACAAAAATGCATCTGCACATTTTAGGGCAGAAGATCATGACTAAATATAGTAGAGCATATTTTCCTTCATGCCACAGTAGAATATCACTTAGATTTCCTGACATATGGTATTACTCCATATGGTATGGTATTACTCCACAAAATAAAACTGATATTTATTGTAATAATTGGTAATTTTATTATCATGGATACTCCCACCATCTATACTGTTCATAAGCCCTCTACACCTTAGAACAGTGGTTCTCAACCTTCCTAATGCTGCGACCCTTTAATAGTCCTATGTGGGCATATCTGCATGTGGGTGGACCCGCCTGGAGACAGATAGAGGAATGGTGTCTCGATTCCTAATACCATGGGAAATATGTGTTTTCTGATGGTATTAGGCGCCCTCTGTGACCCCTGTGAAAGGGTCGTTCGACCCCCGAAAGGTTCGAGACCCACAGGTTGAGAACCGCTGTCTTAGAAGATGGTCTTTTCACATTGCTGTGATGGAGAAAGTCAATCTCTTGAAGCCAACCTTGTTATAAGCCCCTCTACGATTAGAAAAAAAAAACAACACATCCTCTAATGATAAGCAGGTGATCAAGGTTTTCCAAGTTTATAGGCAGACAGGTAGAGTAGTAGATAGAACACTGAACTTGGAATCAGCAAGCCCCGAGTTCAAAGCCCTCAAATCTTTAGCAGCTGTGTGATCCTGAGGAAGTCATTAAAGCACTGTTTGCCTTAACTTCCTCATCTGTAAAATGGAGATAATAAAAACAACTACCACCTATGCTTGTTGAGAGGATAAAGTGAGATAGCAGACATGTTTAAATACGCATGCAGACACATATGTGTGTATACGGCTTTGCCTACCTTTATCACTACATAAATGTTAGTTATTAAGATCTTCTTGACCTTGAATATAATTGACATATTCTTTCAGGATTCAGCATAATTTGTACCATAAGGCATTTAGGGACATTAGTAGAGTATTAAACATAATTCACATGGACACGGTTCCTTAAAATATTCAAAGCACATTCATTAAAAAAATATTTATTATGGGCCTAATATTCAAGTTGCAATGTAAGATACTAGAGAGAGATAAAGATAAATAACATGAGTAATATAAGAAATGAGAGTGGCAAATTCCTATTAAATATTCCTGTTATTGAGGCAGCTAGTAGAGGCTCAGTGGATAGAATACTGGATCTGGAGTCAGAAAGATGTGAGTTCAAATCCAGTCTCAAATAGTTCCTATATGCGTGACCCTGAAAAAGTCACCTAGTCTCTGATTGCCTAACAAAATGGATCCTTTAGATCTGCTGGAGAAGGAAATAATAAATCACTTCAGTATTTTTACCAAGAAAACCACAAATGGGGTCACAAAGGGTCAGACACAATTGAAATGACTGACCAACAACAGAATTCCTATTTTTAGACATAAAGTACCTCATGGGATGAAGCAATAGAAGTAGAGTCCCTATCTAATATGATAGCCTTCAAATATTTGAAGACAATCATCATCAATCCTTATATCTTCCTCATTTTGTCCCCACCAATCTTTTCTTCTCTAATCTAAATACTCATAATTCCCTCAACCAGTTCTTATATGACATATACTTAAGTCCCTTCATCATTCTGATTGCCATTATCTGGATACTTTCCAGATTATCAGTGTCATTCATTAGGCAAGTAGGTGGCTAATTAAATAGAACCCTGGGCCTGGATGAAAACCTGATTTCAAATATGGCCTCAGATACAATATTAGCTGTATGACCTTGTATTGGTCATTTGACCTCTGTGTGCCTCATTTTTATCAGGTATAAAATGAGTATAGTATTAATATCTAATTCAAAGGATCATCATGATGTAAAATGAGATAGTTGTATAGTGCATAAGGCAGGCACTTAATAAATTCTTTGTTCCTGCTCCTTAAAACTATAGTGCATAGAAGTGAACACAATACTCCAAACAAGTCAGGTAGTGTCAGTGTAAAGTGGACTTTCACAATCCCTCCTGCCTATCTTATTCTTCTTAATACATTCTAACATTGCATTAGTTCCTTAGCTTCCAAATCACACTGCTGACTCATATGGAACTTTCTGTCCACTAAAACCCTAGAAATTTTTTCCAGAAACTATTTAACAACACTTCCCTCACATTTTACTTGTGAAAATTATTTTTGTACTTACATGTAAGACTTCATTTTGAAAATAATTTTACTGGATTCAGTCCGATGCTTTCTACTGATAAACATTGTGTTGTGGAATTCTATTTTTCAATTACATCCAATCTATGTGCATTTGTTAATTTTCTATAATAAGGAGGTAGGTGACATCTCTGTTCTTGGTAAAAACATGATGTTCTCCTCTAAGTACCACATTTCAGTTCAGTCCTTTCAGTTATGTATAACTCTTTGTGACTCCATTTGGGGTTTTCCTGGCAAAGATAGTGGAGTGGTTCACCACTTCTTTCTCCAGCTCATTTTACAGGTGAGAAAACTGAGTCCAACAGAGTTAATTGACTTCCTTAGGATCTCACAGCTGGTAAGTGTCTGAGACTGGACCTGAACTCAGGTCTTCTTGACTACAGGGCCTGGTTCTCTATCCATTGTGTCAAAACACCAGTCTGATGATTGTAGTTTAAGTCGGATAATAATTTGAAAAGTCTTCAGAAGAAAACAGCTAGGATGGTGAAGTGTCCTGAGTTCAAGTCATGAGGATCAGTTGAATGAAGTGAGAATATTTAGCTTAAAGTAGAGAAGATTCAGAGGGACTTGATAGCTGTATTTAAGTATTTGAAATAATGAGATGTAAATGAGGGATTAGACTGGTTTTTCATTGGAATGTAGAAGAAGAAATAAAGTTACAAAGTGGCAAGTTAGAAAAAGATAATTTTAGCCTTGAGTTCTGTGGAGCCTGGGGAGGGAATTCTATTTATTTATTTATTTATTTATTTATTTATTTATTTGCTCATTTACTTTTAATTTACAAGATTCAGTTCCACAATCACTTGAGTTTCAGATTTTCTCCCCTCACTCCCCCC
>CM053585.1:143362461-143383221 GCA_028646515.1 Pseudochirops corinnae
TTAAAAAAAATGTTGCTGTCCAAAAATGGATTAGGTTTTCCTTCCTTGAATATCTTCAAACAAAAGTTGATTGGGCACTCATTGTATATGATATAGTGAGGAATCCTTTCAGGTATGAATTGGAGTAGATTGTGTGTGAAGTCCTTCCTAAATCCAAGTTTTATGATTCTGTGAAATAAAATATAATCCTTTCCTTCAAGGACCTTACAAGCTAAAGTAATAGAAGACATAAATTATATCCAGAGATTAGCATAATATGAATTAGATTGTGAGAGAATTCAATAAAGGAGCACAAAGCCCACTGAGATCTTGAATTTCCTCACAACAATCTCATGAAATAGGTTTGTTATTTTTCTCAATTTAAACATGATGGAGTAAAGTTAAAATTGAAAGACATTAATAGACTTGCCCAAAGTCATGTGGCTAGTGAGTGGTAAGATATCTGAACCCAAATATTGAGCCTCAGCTCAATTATGTTTTCACTTTAAAACTAAATTTTCAGTGCTGAGAACTTCAAGAATCATATGTTGTATTTTTAAACCATTTCTCTCAATCTTTTCAGTAGAGAATCTATAAGAATATATTAACAATGTTTAGTCTCTGTATCTGCAGCATATGAACCACAAAAGACACAAAAATTCCTTATAATAGAGGAAAATGAGGGAGGGAGAGGAGCATGGTATGAAATTTATTCTCATTGGTTTGAGGTGAAAGAGGGAATATACTTCAATAAGTATAAAAATCCATTATGCCCTATAGGCAGTAGGAGGGGTAAGGGGGAGATAAAAAGGAGAGTGTGGTTAGAAGGGAGGGAAAAAGTAGTAAGGGGAAAGGGTAGGTAAAGAGGAGGGGTGATATGGAGGGAACACTGAGGAAGGCAATGGTCAAAAGGAAAACTCTTAAGGAGGGGAAGAGGGAAGGAACAAACAAAAACATAAACAGGGCAGGGAATAGGATGGAGGGAAAGACACAGATAGAAATTATAATTGTAAATGTGAATGGGATGAACTCTCCCATAAAACAGAGGGGGACAACAGAATGAATTAAAAACCATAATCTTACAATTTGCTGTCTACAAGACACAAATTTGAAGTAAGGAGATATGCACAGGGTAAAGGTAAAAGGCTGGAGTAGAATGTATTATGCTTCAGCTAAAGTAAAAAAAAAAAGCAGGAGTTGCAATCCTAATCTCAGATAAAGCTAAAGAAAACATAGATCTAATTAAAAGAGATAAGGAAGGAAACTACATCCTGCTAAAAGGCACCATCAAGAATGAAGCAATACCGTTACTTAACAAATATGCACCAAGTGGTATAGCATCCAAATTCTTAGAGGAGAAGTTAAGGGAATTAGAGGAAGAAACAGATAGCAAAACAATATTATTGGGGGACCTCAATCTCTCCTTCTCTGAACTTGAAAAATCTAACCTCAAAATAAACAAGAAACAAGTTAAGGAGGGGCGGCTAGGTGGCACAGCAAATAGAGCACTGGCCCTGGAGTCGGGAGGACCAGAGTTCAAATCCAGCCTCAAACACTTAACACACACACACACACACACACACACAAAAAAAAAAAACCTAGCTGTGTAATCTTGGGCAAGTCACTTAATCCCAATTGCCATCCAAAAAAAAAGGAAAAAAAGAAGTTAAGGAGATGAATAGAATTTTAGAGAGGCTAGATACCATGGATCTCTGGAGAAAACTGAAAGGGGTTAAAAAAAGGAATATACCTTCTTCTCAGTGGTACATGACACATACACAAAAATCAACCATGCACTGTAGCATAAAAACTTCACAATTTAGTGTAGAAAGGCAGAAATATTAAATGCATCTTTCTCAGATCATGATGCAATTAAAATCATATGCAATAAAGGGCCATGGAAAGACAGACTAAACACCAATTGGAAACTAAGTAATTTAATCCTAAAGAATGAGTGAGTCAAACAAGAAATTATAGAAACAATCAGTAACTTCACTAAAGAGAATGACAATAATGAGACAACATAGTAAAACTTGTGGGATGCAGCAAAGGCAGTTCTTAGGGGAAGTTTTATATCCCTGAAGCATACATGAATAAATTAGGGAAAATGGAGGTCAATAAATTGGGAATGCAGTTGAAAAAGCTAGAAAAAGAAAAATTGAAGTATCCCAATTAAAAACTAAATTAGAAATAATGAAAACCAAAGGAAAGATTAATAAAATTGAAATTAAGAAAACTACTGAATTAATAGATAAAATTAAGAGCTGGTTTTATGAAAAAAACCAATAAAATTGATTGACTTCTAGTCACTATGATAAAATGAAGAAAGAAGAAAACCAAATTAAGAGTATCAAAAATGAAAAGGGTGAATGTACCTCCAATGAAGAGGAAATTAAAACAATATTTAGGAATTATTTTACCAAATTGTATGCACATAAATTTGACAATCCTAATGCAATGAATGAATATTCACAAAAACATAAGTTGCCCAGATTAACTGAAGAGGAAGAAAATTACTTAAATAACTCCATCTCAGAAAATGAAATGGAACAAGCCATCAATGAACTCGCTAGGAAAAAATCTCCAGGGCCAGATGGATTTACCAGCAAATTCTATCAAACATCTAAAGAATATTTGATTCCAATACCCTACAAACTATTTAGGAAAATTAGTGAAGAAAGAGTCCTACCAAATTATTTTTGTGACACAAATATGGTACTGATACCTAAATCAGGAAGAGATAAAATGGAGAAAGAAAATTATAGACCAATTTCCCTCATGAATATAGATGCAAAAATTTTAAATAAAATATTAACAAAAATACTACAGCAACTTATCACAAGAATAATTCACTTTGATCAGGTAGGATTTATTCCAGGATTGCAAATATGGTTTAATATTAGGAAAGCCATTAGTATAATTGATCATATCAACAATAAAACTAGCAGAAACCACATGATTATCTCAGTAGATGTAGAAAAGGCTTTCGACAAAATATAACATCCATTCCTATTAAAAACTCTAGAAAGTATAGGAATGAATGAAGTCTTCCTTAAAATAATAGACAGCATCTATTTAAAGCCATCAGCAAGTATTATATTTAATGGGGATAAACTAAAAGCATTTCCAACAAGATCAGGGGTAAAACAAGGATGTCCACTATCACCCCTCTTATTCAGTCTGGTACTAGAAATGTTAGCAGTAGCAATTAGAGAAGAAAAAGAAATTAAAGAAATCAAATTATGCAAAGAAGAGACTAAACTATCACTCTTTGCAGATGATATAATGATATACTTAGAGAATCCTAGAGAATCAAGTAAAAAAAAACTACTTGAGACAATAAATAAATTTGGCAAAGTTGCAGGATATAAAATACACCCACATAATTCCTCAGCATTCCTATATATTTCTAACAAAATCCAACAACAAGAGATACAAAGAGAAATTCCATTCAAAGTTACTGTAGACATTATAAAATATTTGGGAATCTACCTGCCGAAACAAACCCAAGACCTATGTGAACATAACTACAAAACACTTTTCACACAAATAAAGTCAGTTTACCTGTCAGATTTATGGAAAGGGGAAGACTTTATGACCAAACAAAAATTAGAGAACATTATAAAATGCAAAATGGAAAATCTTGATTACATTGAATTGAAAAGTTTCTGTACAAATATAGCCAATGTAACCAAGATTAAGAGGAAAGTGGAAAACTGGAAAGAATTTTTACAACCAATGTGTCTGATAAAGGCCTCATTTCTAAAATACACAGAGAATTGAGTTAAATCTATAAGAATACAAATCATTCCCCAAATGATAAATGGTCAAAGGATATGAACAGGCAATTCTCAGAGGTAGAAATTAAAGATATCTATAAGCATATGAAAAAATGTTCTAAATCACTATCGGTAAGAAAAATGCACATCCAACCAACTCTGTGGTACCACATCTCACCAGTCAGATTGGCTAAGATGACAAAACAGGAAAATGACAAATGCTGGAGAGGATGTAGAAAAATTGGAACACTAATGCATTGTTGGTGGAGTTGTGAACTGATTCCACCATTCTGGAGAGCAATCTGGATCTATGCCCAAAGGGTTATAAATAATGTCATACCTTTTGATCCAGCAATACCACTTCGAAGGCTTTATCCCAAAGAGGTCATAGAAGTGTGAGGAAGACCCATATGTACAAAAATATTTATAGCAGCTCTCTTTATGGTGGAAAATAATTGTAAATTTAGGGGATGCCCATCAATTGGGGAATGACTAAACGAGTTGTGGTATACGAATGTAATGGAACACTATTGTGCTAAGAAACGAGGAGCAGATTGACTTCGTATTTACCTCGAGAGGCTAATACAAACTGATGGTGAGTGACAACAGCAGAACCTGGAGAAATGTGTATACAATGACAGACACAATGTATGTGTGATGACCAACTTTGATAGACTGGCCTCTTCTCAGCAATGCAGGGTTGTAAGTTAACTTCAAAAGAGTCATGATGGAGACATATGTCTACATTCAGAGAAAGAACTAGAAAGTTTGAATGCAGATTGAAGCAAACTGCCTGCTTTCTTTTTCTTGTTTGGTTTTGTTCCCTCTTTCCCATTGTTCATTCCATCCCTTAGAATCCTTCTTTATAACCAGACTAACGTCCCTTGTGAAAGTATTTGCAGCTCCTATTCTGGATTGCATGCTGCCATGGTGGGAGATGGGGAAGGGGAGGGGGAGGACAGAAAATTAGAAACTCAAGAGATTGTGGAACTGAATCTTATAAACTGAAAATAAACAAGTAAATTAATAAAGACAAAAAATAAAACAAAAAAAAAAAAATAAAGAGAGGTAATCCCCTACCTTCAGAAGCAGAGCCTTTCATTTTCGAACAGCTGTAACTGTTAGGTGTTTTTTCCTTACATCTAATCAACATATGACTTGCTGCATATTCCAGCCTTTGCTTCAAGTTCTTCTATTTGTGGCTAAGAAGAATTAGGCAAATCCCTGTTTCTCTTAACTTCCTTCAAATATTTGAAGATAGTTATCATGTCACCTCTACTTCTATTTTCTTGGTCAAACATTCCCATTTATTTCAATTGTTAAGAATTCAAGCTCCTTGTGTGTAGGAGTCGTCCACTCATTATATTTATACTCCCAATATCTCATAAGGTTCCTGAAATATATTAGGAGATTAATAAATACTCATTGATTTGATAAATCAACACTTTTTTATTTTTTTCATCCCTTCAACATAAAGCTTAGTATCCTCTGGACGCTCCTCAGCATATTGGTTTCGTTTCTAAAGTATGTGACAGAGAAAATCATATCATATAATTATGGCATAGTAAAGTGGAATGTGTATTTTAAAGAGAACTGAATAATCATATAGGCCGTCTCTGTTATATTTTAATAATCGTTACTATTTATACAGCACTTACCTTGTGCCAGTCAGTTTGTTAAGGCTTTACAATTATCATCTCATTTGATCCTTTCTAAAACACTGGAAAGTAGGTGCTATTATTATCCCTATTTCACAGATGAGGAACCAAGAGTATTGTGTTAAGTGACTTAACTAGGTTACGCAGCTAGTTGTTATGTGAGATCAGATTTGAACAAAAGTCTTCCTGACTCTAGACCCACACTTTATCTACTGTGCCATCCTAGCTTCGCTTTTATTTGTTGAATTGGATAAGGAAATTTAGGTCCAGAAAGGGGGTATCACATACCCTACATTGCTCATCTCTGGGTCTCCTGACTCCTCCACTTCAGGTCTCCTTCTGCACAATAGCTGCCTATCACACAGAAGCACTGAAGATCTAATTACCAGGTCTGACTCTGAACGCTTGCTCCATCACACACTGATTGTGTTGTTTGGGGAGAAATATTTAATGTCTTAGGGCCTCAGTTTCTTCATCTGTAGAATGATGAGGTTTTATTAGATGGTTTCTAAGGTCCTTTCTAACTTTTATGAACAACATTGAAAATAAATGACTGAGTTAGCAGAATCAAGTCAACTTGCTTGCAAAGATTTTGGACAAAGGCACAAGGAAAATCTATTCGACTATTTTCCAAATATATTCTTTCTTAAGGCATCTTAAGTGCTTTGATAACAGAAAGCGAAGCAGTAGTAGCTCACATGAATCTTTGCCTCTGTGCATAAGCATGTGTGTTTGAAGAGATGTGCCCTCAGTGCTACATAATCCCAATAAAGGTTTGTCAACAGAAAGGGTGGATTAATGCATCCTGCCATGTACTTTGTTGCAGAAATAGATGAGTACTGTTCAAGGAAGGCTTGGAAATGACTCTAATCTCAAGGCAATTGAAAAGTGTGTACCTTAAAGGTGGCCTTATTTTGTGATTCAGTTTCCATGGCAAAGCTGACATTCAGGAAGCTGAAGAGGGCTTAAAGATACTCCAGTGTAACCTTCCATATTTTTGGTTCCTTAGTAGGGCAATTGTGTATAGAGGTGAATTGGCATAAAATATTTTTCTGAAGTTTAAAGCTTTGTGTGTCTTAGTATTAGAAATTCTCTTTCCTCATTGGTGCTTAAAAAAAAAAAAAAGTAATTTCCTAGACCGGGCTGTCTAGGTAATAGGAATAAATTAAGCTTTATACTTTAGCTCTGGAAATGGGTATGTATTTATGATAGAAGCAAAAGGAGAATCAAAAGGCTTGTACCAGTTTATTAAGTTAGCCATGGTGGAAGTTGGGAGCAAAATCTTTTTTTATAATAATATTTTTTACCTTAACTCTCAGGTTCACCATATGTCTGCAAATTTAGACAATTATGGAAAATGAAAGACTAAAATGTTTGATAGAGTTTTCAAACCTTTAAAATAAGTTGATTCTACCTTCTTTTTGCTTTTCCAATTAATTTAATTCTATTTGATTCAAGTCATTGGAGTCAATAAACATTTGTTAAATGTTATGTGGTAGAATTAGACATTAGAGAGAAAAAGCTAAAATTGAAATCAGCTCCTGCTCTCAAGATACTTACATTCTACTAGTATCTCTTTGTGTGTAAAGGGGTGTGTATGTGTGTGTGTGTATGTGTTGTGTATGTGTGTGCATAATTACAAATATATTGAAAAACAATACAAAATATATACACTAGAAATACATGCATAGAAACATGCATATATGTAAACATTTACATATGTGTAATCATGCCAAGTTGCATACATCCATATCATATATATGTTATGAAACTGGATCACCCTATTTCACTCAGTCTAGAAGTGCATTAGCCACACATGGGCCCAGTCTCAGTGCTGATGAACATGCACACTCTGGTCTTGTCTCTTTCTGATCTAGTCTGTTTTACTGTTTTTTAGGAAGCCTGGTCCCCCCTATCCTAGGGGTTTCCCCTCTCCAATGGGCTCCCCATATTGGTGCTCTAGTTAGTGAGGATTTGCCATGAGCTTTAGCTATACAGAAGTTTAGACCTCTCATGCCCAAGCAATGAACTAGCCTCAGCCTCTTCCAGTAGTAGAGACTATAAAAATGGGTCATCATGCCTGGCACAATGCAAATATTCAGCATGTTCTTTTCTGGCTTATGGGGACAAGGCTGGAAACAAGATTCATGATCAAGTGGTATACTGCTTTTCTCAATGAAAGTCAAGGTGTTACTGGTGGTTTAATTCTCTGGAACAAACCATCCTCTTACTTTTCCTTAAAGAAATCTTGAAATAATATGTAATTTGTGTGGAAATAAAGGATAAATTTAAGAGATGTTCATGACAGTCTTCATTTTAGGCATCAGATAATAGATAAAAGAAAGCAAGGAAATAGGAAAGGGCAATATATAAGAAGAGGGAAGCAAGTTGTTTAGTTCAGACAGAACTCAAGTTCACAAAAAAGAGTAAATGTGAGGTAATTCTGAAAAGGTAGACTGAAATCAGATTATGTAGGACATTGAATATCAATATCAAGGTTTTGGATTTTACTTGCTAGAAAATTGGGAAACAGTGAAGATTTTTGAGTGTCATGATTAGATTGTCAAATCAATTACCATTCATTTACTAAGTTCTGACTGTATATCAGGAACTATGGGGAAGGGAAGGGAACAAGCATTTGTTAAATACTTGCTATGTGCCAGGTACAGTGATAAGTACTTTACAAATATCTCAGTTGATCCTCACAACAACCGTGGGAGGTAGGTGCTATTATTACCTCCATTTTTCAAATTTGAGGAAACTGAGATAGATAGGGGGTTACTCAGCATCACACAGCCATATTTGAACTCAGATTTTTTTTGAGTCCAGGCCCAATGTACAACTTTGGTTATACACTAGGGATACAAAGACACAAGAAAACAGTATATTTAAGGAATTTCCATTTTGATAAGATAGACAAAATGTTATATAAAGAATATTATAAATACATAAATGTATGGATATGTATAACACATAAAAATGAGAAGGTGATAATAGGAAGGGGGTCACTAGCATATATGAGGACCAGGAAAGTCTTCATGTAGAAGATAGAATTTGAACTGAGGCTTAAAGAAAATTGGGAGATTTCTAGAGGCAAAGATAAGGAGTAAGTACATTGAAGGCATAGATGACAACAAATGCAAAGGCAGGGAGACAGAAATGCAATATTCTGAATGGTGAATAGGAAGTACACTTGAAACATATTAAGGGAATTAGGCAAGGTATGAAGGATCTATTGGAGAGGGGAGAGACTAGAGGAAAGCCAACAAGTCAGGTGACTATTTTAAAAGAATAGGTGAGAAGAGGTAAGAGGCTAAACAACCGACAAAGTTAACAGTTGTGGTTTTGGTTTTGAGCTTAAAATTAAATTAAATGTGTATGTGTGTGCATAATTACGAATACATTGAAAAACAATACAAAATATATACACTAGAAATACATGCATAGAAACATGCATATATGTAAACATTTACATATGTGTAATCATGCCAGGTATGATTTAATTAAAATTAAATTAAAATTAAAATTAAAATTCCTTATGCTCCCTCCTAAATAATAGGGGTTTCTCACTGCAATCTTTTTTAGATTATCATTTAAATACAATTATCAGATAATACAGGTGAGAAATCATATTTTTGGGAGTCACAACATTAGAAGTGAAACAAGAATTATGGAACTTTGAAGGAAAGCCTCTTTCAAGCTCAAAAGTCCTCCATGAGGACTCTGTGAATACTTCTAATTTTTAGTTTTCTGCTACAATATCCAGTTATACTGCATTTACTTTGTACATATTTCATATTTATTTATCTGCATCCATATTTCCACCTAATAGAATGTAAACTCTTTGAGACCAAGGACTGCTTTGTTTTTGTCTTTATATCCTTGGAACCTGTTGTAATACCTGATGAACTTAATAAATGCACATTGCATTGGATTTAAATGAAAAATAGAATTCCACAATACATTATTTATCGATAGAAAGTGATTTTATAACCTCATTATTATCATTTTCTTTTTTTATGTAACAAAATATTTATAGTAGAAATTTTGTGGAAGGAAAAGAAAACCCCAGTGGTAACAACCATTGATTAGAGCACTGTTGAATAAGCTGTAGCAATATAAATATAATGGGATATCATTGTTCCACAAGAAATGATTGAGGGATTCAGAGGAATATGTGTAAACTCTTGCAGAATGAAGTGAAAAGAATCAAGAAAACTACACAATGATTATCCAACATAAACCAAAAAGAGCAGCAAAACATAGATAACCTCTGAATAGTATTAATGGCTAAATTTGGTTCCAGAAAACAGATAAGGAAATATACCTTTCTCTCTCTTTGGTAGAGAGGCCAGAGGCAACAGGTGATGGATGCTGGACATGCTATCAGAAAGGTCACTTTGTTAGTTGGCTTTACTTAGCTGTTTTCATTGTTACAAGTAAGGCATTAACTGGATGGTGGTTTGGAAGTTATATTTGGAAAAGGATGCTATATAAAAACAAAAGGCATTAACAAAAATAAATACAGGGTGACCCAAAAATCTTAGTGTAGTTCCAAGATATAAGCTATTTAAATTTTAAGCTATTACAGGTTAAAACTGCACTAAGACTCTTGGTAAACCATAGTGTGTGTGCGTTGTGTGTGTGTGTGTGTGTGTGTGTATGTGTGTATAGTGAGTTGTCAGATGGTTCAGTCTCAGCCTAAAGTCTCTTATATATGCTGTGTCATAGACAATTGATGAATTTCCAGGAGCTCTAAAAACATAATTCTATCTTCTAAGGTCTACAATTCCCTAATATGCCAGGGAGAGAAACCAAAGGTGTCCCAAAATAAGCCTCCCCTATAGGAAACACCAATGCCCATACAACCCTGTCCTGAGCTTGTAATCCAAATTCTTTGTTTTTTCTACTACTGAATCAGATTTTTATTGTTCTCTAGTAGTCTTTTAGAGGCGGATAGAGAGTAGTGGATAGAAGAATGGCCTAAAAGCAAGGAGGAGATTGAGTTAAGTCTTGTCTCTGACATGCACTGATTGTGTGATGGTGGACAAGTTGTACATTCTTCATAGTCCTCCTTCTACTCCTTCTCCTACTACTCTTCCTCAGCCTCCTATGCATTTAAATCTTGCTAAGAGTTTAAAAGTGCTTTATATATATTATTTCTTAAGATTTGGTTTTTAACATTTGTTATTAAAACTTTCCCAGATTTTTTTTCTGTTCTTCCTTACTCACCCACCACCACTGGGAAGATAAACAATTCACTATGGGTTGGATGTGTGTAGTTATGCAAAACTTTTCCATAGAAGTTACATTGTGAAAGACTAAGTATAATTCCCTCCATCCTATCCTGTCCCCCACTAATTCTATTTCTCCTTTGACCCTGTCCCATTTCAAAAGTGTTAGCTTCTAACTACCTTCTCCCCCAATCTGCCCTCCCTTTTATTATGCCCACTCTAATCTCCTTCCCCTCCCCCCCCATTTTCCTGTAGGGTAAGATACCCAATTGAATGTGTATATTATTCCCTCCTTAGGTCAAATTCAATGAGAATCAGGTTGACCCATTCCCTTTCACCTTCCTGCTCTTCAACTCCATTATAACAGTTTTCTATTGCCTCTTTTATATGAGATAATTTACTCTATTCTATCTATCCCTTTCTCCTTCTCCCAGTATATTTCTCTCTCATATCTTAATATTATTTTTTAGAAATCATCCCTTCATATTCAATTCATCTTGTGCCGTCTGTCTATGTATACATGAACATATATATGCACACCCTCACATATATTTAAGCACATATACACCCTCCTAAAATACATATATATGTATGTGTATATATATATATATACACATACATATACATATACATATACATATACATATACATACACACACATGCATACACACACAGAGACACACATATATTCCCTTCAACTATCCTCATACTGAGAAAAATCTTATGAATTACAATTATGGTTTTTCCATATATGAATGTAAATAGTTCAACTTTAATGAGTCCCTTATGATTTCTTTTTCCTATTTACCTTCTCATACTTCTTTTGCTTCTTATGTTTGAAAGTCAAATTTTCTGCTCAGCTCTATTTTTTTCATCAAGAATGCACGAAAATCTTCTATTCCATTGAATGACCATATTTTTCCATGAAGCATTATACTCAGTTTTGCTGAGTAGGGTATTCTTGGTTTTAATCCTAGCTTCTTTGACCTCTGGAATATCATATTCTAAGCCCTTCTATCCTTTAATGTAGAAGCTGCTAGGTCTGTGTTATCCTGATTGTGTTTCCGCAATACTCAAATTGTTTCTTCCTGATGCCTTTTCCCCTTGACCTGGGAACTCTGGAATTTGGCTATAATATTCCTAGGAGTTTTCTTTTGGGGATCCTTTTCAAGAGGTGATTGGTGAATTCTTTCAATTTCTATTTTGTTCTCTGGTTCTAGAATATCATGGCAATTTTGCTTGATAATTTCTTGAAAGATGGTGTTGAGGCTTCTTTTTTTGATCATTGGCTTCAGGTAGTCCAATAATTTTTAAATTATCTCTCCTGGATCTATTTTCCATGTCAGTGGTTTTTCCAATGAGATATTTCACATTGCCATGGATTTTTTCATTTCTTTGTATTTGTTTTATAGCATCTTGATTTCTCATAAAGCCATTATCTTCCATTTGTTCCAATCTAATTTTGAAGGAATTGTTCTCTTCAGTGAGTTTTTGAAATTTCTTTTCCAACAGAGCAATTTGGCTTTTTAAGTCACTCTTCTCCTCATTGGCTTTTTGGGCCTCTTTTGCCATTTGAGTTGGTCTATTTTTTCTTTCTTTTTCTTTATTTTTGGAGGGGGGAGGGGCTGTGCAACAGGAGTAAGTGACTTGCCCAAGGTCACACTGCTAGTAATTGTTAAGTGTGGGAGGCCGGATTTGAACTCAGGTCCTCCTGACTTCAGGGCTGGTGTTCTATTCACTGTGCCACTTAGCCTCCCCAAGTCAGTCTATTTTAAAGATGTTATTTTCTTCAGTCAGGCTGTTGCTTTGCTTTTCTTGATTTTCTTGCATCATTCTCATTTCTCTTACCAAGTTTTCATCTACTTACTTGATTTTCAAAATCCTTCTTGAGCTCTGCCCTGACCTGTAACCAGTTCATATTTTTCTTAGATGCTTTTGATGCAGGAGTTCTGACTTCATTGTCTTCCTCTCATTCCATGCTGTGATCCTTTTTGTACTCAAAAAAGGAATCTATAGTAGGATTGTGTTTCCTCTGCTTGCTTATGTTGCCAGTCAATTACTTGACTTTTGATCTTTTTGCCACAATAGAGTGAGGAGTAACAACTGGCAAGCTGAGACGTTTCTGTGAATCATTAGGCCAAGGTAATTGGAAGAAGGTCAAAGGTTCTTGGAGTTTATTCAGGAAGATATTGACAGACAACAATTGGACAGAGTGGGAAAGCATACATGGATTATGTTTTGCAGCTGTAGAGCTATTGTATACCTCTGATAATGTAAGATCAATGTTTTAAAGTATGCTAATGGAAATTGGGTTTTTGACTATTTTGCTTCTGCTTTTTCCCTACTTTGCAAAATATGATGACTAATTAGCTGATCTATTGAACATGTAATGACAGGATATGGCTTTTAGATCTTCTAAGACCATCTTTCACTAATCCTGTATGTCTATAACAAGAGCTCTGCTATAGTCAAAGTACAATTCCGATCAAAGTATATGCCTTCTATTCCCACTTTCTGCAAATTGTTAAATAAGTTGATTTCTGATTAAAATATCAGGGGAGAGACCATTACTTCCTTCAGCCAATCAGCGCCATGATCACTTGTTGGAATCATCTGCCAAAGGTCAGCCCTACCTTCTTCCAATCTACCTGGTTGCTCAGCAAACCTGCTTTTAAGTGTGCATAATGGAAGGGTTCAAGTGTGCATAATGGAAGGGTTTGTCTTCCCACTTTAGAGAACACACAGATATTATCTTAATGTTTCTTATTGACTTAATGGATAGTCATAAATAGTCATCTAATTAACTCCTGAATCAGAGCTGAATGTAAAAGAAAATAAATATTAAAGTGATCTCTGGTTCTCTTTCCTGGTAAGGTTAGAATAACAAAGAACTTTAAGTATCTGGGGAACATAGGGATTGTGGCAATGGTTATAATCCATCTCCCTACACTGCTTCCATAAGGCTGTGTATTCAATAAATCATTTTTCCTTCTGTTTCTTCTATTTCTTCTTTCCTGATTGTGACTGACTGAGTGTTCAAAAATGATGGAGATTTTTTTGGACCTTTAAAGGTGATAAGGAGGATCAGAGGTCTGACAATTGAAATATGTAAGAATCTGAGTTGTTGCAACCATAATTGAGTCCAGCAAAGAGTGTGGCAAAAAGTGTGCATCACCTCATCTACCTGTTTGATTCATTCCAGTGAGGAAATAGCTCTGCTGAGCAAGGGAGAAACTTGACTATTGGCTCTACCACATCCAGAAATGAATTTGGTATTCCCATTATCATAACTATTATTCAGTTCTGCACTAGAAATGTTAGCTTTCAAAATAATGGAAGAAAAATAAATTGAAGGAATTATAATAAGCAATTAGGAAACAAAACTATCACTCTTGCAGATGAAATGATGGTCCTCCTTAATATACACATGCATGTATGTGTATATATGTGTAGTTATATGTGTAGTGTGCTTACATGTAGGTAGACATATACATACATGAATGCATATATACATACATACGAACATACATACACACATACATATGTATCAAAGGCCTTTGGGGCATGTCAACAACTACAGTGACCAGTGATAGGAACACAATAAAAATATAAAAAATCCTGGAGTGATTGGCTGAACACATCCACAGTGTTTTCACCAGACCATTATCAACCAATGTTGAAGTCATTTACCATTTACCTCAGGTTGAAGTCAATCCCTATCTGACTTATCTTCCAACCTAGGAAGAGATTTTGAATACCATTAGGCTCCTCTTGTGTGGCAAAATGCCTAGTGTTGATTCCATTCCACAGAGTTCTATAAGGCAGGGTATCCACTGCTCATACACAAGCTGACAGAAATCTTCCAGGTTATATGGCAAGAGAAGGTTATCTACCAGATGCCTCTATTATCCATCTATATAAAGGAAAGAGAAAAAGGATGTCATATGAAAATCAAATTAAGGTGGGGTGTGGGGTGGGATATCTCTGAGCCACTGCCAGCAAGATTCTTGCCAGAGTCCTCCTTAATTGGCTGATTCTTCACCTTGAAGGTGGTCATCTATTTGAGAGTTAGTTCAGCTTCCAAAAGGACCAAAGAGACAAAGAAAATCATAGACAAATTTCCCTAATGAATATTGATAAAAAATTTTTAACTAAAATATTAGCAAAGAGATTATAGCACTTTATCATGAGAATAATACACTATGATCAGGTAAGATTTATACTAGAAATACAGGGATAGTTCAATATTAGGAAAACTATCAACATAATTGATCTTATAAATAACAACCTAACAGACATCATATGATTATCTCAATAGATTCAGAAAAAGCTTTTGACCAAATACAACACCCATTCTTATTAAAACACTACAGAATATAAGAATAAATGGAGTTTTCTTTAAAATGATAAGCAGTATCTATCTAAAAACATTAGCAAGCACTTTATACAATAGGATAAGCTAGAAGCATTTCCAGTAAGATCAGGGGTGAAACAACAATGCCCATTATCATAACTATTATTCAGTTCTGCACTAGAAATGTTAGCTTTCAAAATAATGGAAGAAAAATAAATTGAAGGAATTATAATAAGCAATTAGGAAACAAAACTATCACTCTTGCAGATGAAATGATGGTACACTTAGAGAATGAACTAAAAAATTACCTGGAACAATGAACAAATTTAGCAAAATTTCCGGATATAAAATAAACCCACATAAATCATCAGCATTTCTATATATTACCAACTAAGTCCAACAGCAAGAGATAGAAAGAGAAATTATATTGAAAATAGCTATAGAAAATACAAATTTGGAAGTGTAACTGTTAAGACAAACCCAATAACTATATGAACACAATTACAAAACACTTTTTATACAAATAAAGTTAGATCTAAACAAATGCAAAAACATCAGTTACTCATGGGTAGGTTGAACTAATATAATAAAAATAACAATTCTACCTAAATCAATTTACTTTCTCAATTCCATACCAATTGAACTACCAAAAATTACTTTATGTAGCTAGAAAAATAATAACATAAGTCACCTGGAAGAAAAAAAAAAGGTCAAGAATACCAAGGCAAAAGATGAAAAGAAATGAAAGGGAACATGGCCTAGCCATATCAGATCTAAAACTATATTACATAGTGGCAATCATAAAACATTTGGTACTGGCTAAGAAATATAGTGGTGTATTGTAATGGCAAGCAACAAAGTACTTAATGCCTTGTTTTAGCTATTTAGTTGATACCTTGTTTCAGTTCAAGTTTCTTTTGAGCCTTGACCATGATTGTGTCATCTTTATTGAAAAACAGAACTTGTGAAACCCACAATTTGTGAACCCTGAAACTTGTGAGCTCCTGATGCAATAGGAAGAGGAAGAGCTAATGACTACATATGAGCAAGGCCCAGGTTGGAGAGGGCAGAATTGAGAAGAAGTGAGACAGGACTTGTGGTGGTGGATTTTGAGAAGGGAACATTTGTTCTGGCAGCACTCCATTTGACTCTTCTGTCTGTGTTGACTTTTGTTTGTGATGTGTGTTGAGTTCTCAGATCTTGTTGGTGGGTCAGTGTTTATTTCACAGGCAAATAGTGAATTGATGATGGGTGCTACCAATGTGGATGAATATTATTGTGGCTCTGTTAAGGTTTGTTTTCCCAGAAACAGGAACTGTGAAGGACTTGGGGTGGACTTGACACTGTAAACTTCAGTGTGGAATGGGAACTGGATGAGGAACTGGACAAGGAGATGGATGAGGAGCTGGACAAGGAGCTGAGAGTTGTCTGCCTTTGAATCTAGGTGACAGGTGGATAGATTCTGGCAAGAGCTGGAACCATGGAAGGGGAACCATGGAAGCTGAGAGCCAGACTTGAGTCAAGATGAAAAGATCTCTTCTTGAGCACCTAATGGTGACTGAGAATATTATGATTTACTGTGACCTCGGGGTAGAGAACTTTGATCTTTTTACTTTGTGTCCCTTAAGAAGGCACGCTCCTTAAGGATGATTGAGTTAGAGACTTACAGAATGAAATCGTTTGCTTAAAACTAGGCAACCACTTTGATGACAACTATGTAGCTACTTTAGCAATAACTTCTTATGTTAATACATTGTGAATGCTGTACTTCAGTTTCTGTCAATGTTTTGTCTCAGTTTATTTCTGAATAAACAGAGAGTTCACTATACCACATAATCAGAATCTTAAAGCTCTTGACAGCAGTCGTCCTCTGGAAAGCTGCTCATTCTTGGCTCTACATGTATCAGTGGAATAACATGAGTATGCAAGACATAGTAGTCAATGACTATAGTAGTGTACTATTTGATAAACTAAAAGATTCTGACTTCTGGGATAAAAACTCACTAACAAAAACTGCTGGTAAAACTGGAAAATGTATGGCAGAAACTGGTCATAGACTCATATCTCATACTGTATAAGGTTAAAGTGGGTACATGAGGTAGACATGTAGAGTGATACTATAAGCAAATTAGGAGAGCAAGGAATAATATACCTGTAAAAAAGGGAATAATTTATGAGCAAATGAGAGACAGAGAATATAATGAAAGGAAAAATGGATAATTTTGATTACACTAAATTAAAAGTCTTTGCACAAACAAAACCAGCGCAACCAAGATTAGAATTAAAGCAGAAAGCTAGGAAACAATTTTTACAGCCAGTGTTTCTGATGAACACCTCATTTCTAAAATATATACAGAAATTAGTCAAATTTATAAGCATACATGTCGTTCTCCAATTGATAAATGGTCAAAGAATATGAACAGGCAGTTTTCAGAGGAATAAATGAAAGCTATCTATAGTCATGATTAGAATTAGGTTCATGTGTGCTATTATTCAGTTTTAGTCATGTCCAGTTCTTCCTGCACCCTCCCCTTTATTTTTTTTGCAAAGATACTAGAGTGGTTTGGAATTTCCTTCTCCAGATTTTTTTTTTTACAGAAGAGGAAACCAAGGTAAACAAATTAAAATGACTTGTTATATTGTTTGTTTCAAAATCTCTGCAGTTTTTTAATGATTAAAGCCTAAAATGGCATTAAGACTTTTAGGACAAGCAATATCATGTTCTATACCAGGTAAATGCGGTTTCCTACATGCCTCATCTATCTTCTTCTTCTGGGTAGGGGATACATAAACACATACACATATATGTGTGCATACACACATATATGTTTGCTTATATGTGTATATATTACTCTTATATGACAATATTGCTTCTCTTTGTCTCTTTACTAAAATATTTCCACTAAATATTCCCTTTTGTTTTGGTAAGAAACCAATGTTTATTTTCCATCAGCATTTTTTCAACACTATTAGAGCATCTAGGTTTTAAGACGAGTCTGTGGTAGTTCCTACCCACTCAGTGACCTTTGCAGTAGGAGCAGCAGACCAATCCTAGGTAGCCGGTTGAGCACTCCAATCTTCAGTGGGAAATTGTTGAATGGGCACAGATGGGACCTGCACTCCCTTGGACCAATCAGCCAACTCTGGTTGAGTAGCAGTGAATTCTCAGTCAAGTACAGTCCATTCACCCTAGAATTCCTCCTTTGTCACTGCCTTCTCAGCTGTGGACTGCTCTTCCTTTTTAATCTCCTATGGATGCCTGTAGAAATAAAAATCAGGCATAACCTCCCATGGGTGTTCCCAGGAGATTGTACCACACATTTGTAGGACTTCATGGAACAGCATCTACCACATCAGACCCACAAAGTGAGCTCCTTTGTTATTACATGCAATGGCAATGTCCACATAGCAAAGTGAGGAGTCTGTGTTGCACTGTGCAATGGTTAGGAGATTAACATATGATGCTTCAGTCAGAGGCTGGTGATCTGCCCAAGGATCAGTGACCACCAAGAGGCAAGGCTCACTGAAAGCTGCCTGAATCTGGTTAGTGAAGGTGCCCAGTGTGAAATGTCCAGCAATAGATGTGGCGTCAGTGGCAGCAGCAAATTTCAAAACAGCTTGCTGGCCAGTGTTCCTAGATGGGATGATATAAATGTCAGCTGGGTTTTCAATGGCAACAGTAAAACGAGCTTCCAGCAGAAGTTTTTCCCAAGTTTTCTTCAAATTAATGATGTACATGCCATCACTCTTTCTTTTGTAGATGTACTGTTTCATCTGGAAATCCAAATTGGTGCCACCCAAATGGTTTCCTACAGCAAGGAATTTGAGGACATCCTCATCCTTCATCTGCAAGACATCTAGGGCTCTGGACATTGTGAAAGTTTCCCTTTAAAGTAACTATGGAAACCAAGAACAATGCCATATGGAACCCTCTTTGGGAAAGCACAGAAAAGCTAATTATTCCTTTTTGTTGCTTGATTTCCTCACATGATTACAGACATATACACATGTGTTTATGGATACACACACACATATATATGCAATATATGTATAACATAAAATATACATATGCATCATCTATATTCAACTTTTCATCCTATAAGCATATTACTCTAATGAATTCCAAAAAACTGAATAATAATATATATGGAGTAAAATTTACCTTATTTACTATGCATATTTCAATATTTCATTGAATGTATTGTTTCACTAATGTCATTCACTTCATTGTTGCTGATAGCAACCCATCTGTACTTTCTCATTCAACACTGGAGCAATCTCTAAGAAGATTAGATTTCTGCTGATGAGCTTATTCTGGGGGAAGCATGATGCTCATGCTTCCAAGCAGAGTAGATTATGGGAAATCATGAAGTTTGCTTCAGGTTTGTTAGTTAATACTTCCACAGTACCAAAGTTGCCTTTCGCCTCTGTTTGAAGGGCAGGATCTCAGAGCAATAAACTCTTCCCAGAGGCTTCCTTTTATAGAAGTCTCAGAATCTCTAATTAACTCATCATTTCCTAGTAGCTGCTCTACTCATCTTCAACTCCACAAACATTATTCCCTAATGTGGAGTATCCTCTGAAAGCCCCTGTCCCATTTTTAGCTTTTTTTGTGTATTGCCTTCTCCCATTAGATTATACATTCCTTTACGGCAGGAATGATGTTTCCTCTTTTTTTGTATTCCCAACACTTATCACAGTGCCAGTCATGTAGTAGACACTTAATAAATTGTTACTGACTGACTGACTTCTTATCCTACACAATCCTTGTCATTATATTCCATAGAACATAGAAGATCCATTCAAACTGCAGCAGTACTTATTTTATTTCATCAAAAAAGATTGTGGAGAAGATGGCAGTTTAGGAACAGCAAGGTGCTACAGCTGTTCACATAGTCACATAGTCACATCAAATACCCATAATATATGACTCTAAACAAATTTTAGTGCTCCAAAACTCACAAAAATACACCTCCTGCTGAAAGTATCTTGGCAGGAAGGGATCATTTGAGCACTGGGAGCCAAAACCAGCCCTGCCTTAAACCACAGCATGGCCCCCCTAGGTGGCCAGGACAAGCTGCAGCTGTAGCCTTCAGGAGAGTGGATCAGTGGCAGCTGTGGCAGTTTCCAGAATTATCAAGCCATAAGAAGTGAGCACTAAGTGAAAGGTCAGTGGAACTCAGCTAAACTTGGGGGAGAAAAGCGGGTATGGCCAAACTGCCTCCAGGGCAAGGAAGTGGCAGAAGTGGTGGCCCTGGAACAGCCTCCATGTGGCTGCTTCAGAGCTCCTGGCCTGCAGTTTGCAGAGGGGCCAAGTGATCATTCAGAGGGCAAGTACTCTTGCATCGAGAGGCCTGGATCCAGATCATGGTCTTGGGTGGTGGTCCTGGGGAGCATTTTCAGTGAGCCAAAGCTGGTGGGGGTTGCAAAAAAAACAACAACAGACCCCTAATAACTCTGGAAGCTAGGAAAATCCCAGTAATTTGTGACAGAGCTTTCCCCTCTGGAAGCAGAGTTCCACAGAGCTAAAAAAATCATTAACTGTCCAACATGAGCAGGCAAAGGAAGCAAAGTAACAACAGCAACCAAAGTCTAGATTCTTTCTTTGGGGACAAGAAGGATCAAAGCATGGAACAGGAGGAAGACAACACAGTCAGAACTCCCGCACCAAAAGCTTCCAAGAAATATGAAGACTGTCTAAATGCCATAGATCAGCTTAAGAAGGATTTTGAAAACCAAATAAGAGAAGTGGAGGA
>CM053585.1:143383721-143404456 GCA_028646515.1 Pseudochirops corinnae
TCAATTTGACTGATTGTAATTTTTAGTGAATTATTTTCCTCAATTAGTTTTTGGAGCTCTTTTTGCATATGCTCATTTTTCATTTTTAGGGAGGTATTTTCTCTGGTTAGATTTTGGACCTCCTGTCCCAGTTCTCCAATTTTACTTTTTAAAGCTCTGTTTTCTTCTGTGAAATATTTTTCCGATTTGGTCACTGTATATTTAAATTTATCTTTTACCTCTCTAATTTCATTTTT
The DNA here is from genome assembly GCA_028646515.1 of Pseudochirops corinnae. Lineage (NCBI taxonomy): Eukaryota > Metazoa > Chordata > Mammalia > Diprotodontia > Pseudocheiridae > Pseudochirops > Pseudochirops corinnae. Next base: position 143,383,958 of record CM053585.1, read on the forward strand.
CAAATCTCTCTTGAGATTCTGCAAGAATGCTTTTTGGACTGGAGACCAATTCACATTTCCTTCTTTGGTCTCCAGTGTGTGTGTAGAGTCCATGTTTCCTTCTGAGTTTGGTTGTTCTTGTTCACTATGGAATGATTTGATGGTTCTAGCCTTTGCAGTTTCCTTCTTCTCCATTGTGGTTGCCCATATCCTGTATTTTTAGAGTGGATATCTGCTTCTGGGGTGCAGGAGTACTGAGCTTCTCAGGCTGGGAGGTAGGTGTTTGGTTGTTGACTTAGTGAGCTGTGGCCTCTGAGTGTGTGGGCTGAGGCCAGGTCCAGGATTCTCAGTGTTTCCCCTGAGTTACTTGAGGCTCACAGAGTAACTTATGGGGGGCAGGATGGTCTGGCTTCTTCAGCTTTCAACCTGTTTCTCTGTGCTGCTTCTCAGGAAAGCTCACTGCAGTAGAAGGGCAGGGCTGTAGTTTGCTGATTGGCCAGATGGTTCTAAAGCACACCTGGGCTTTTGTTGTTAGAACTTGCTGGCTCCACCCACCTGGGTTTAGGCTCTGTACAATCTCCCTGCCCCCTTCCTAAGTGATTTCCAAGCCTGGGGCTGTTTACACTTATGTAAGGATGTACTCTAGATGGGGCATTTACCTCTTGCCTTTTCTGGGTCAGGGAGGGGTATCAGAGCACATAGATTTTATTCTTCCATCCCAACTTCTGGAAGACTGGGTAAGTAGTTTCAAAAATCCAGGCCATGGGTTGCTAGCCCCAGGAAAAACCACTGACCCTGCTATGCACCCCACGTTCCCTCCTACCCAGTTGCATTGGTCCTCCGCTCCGAGGCGAGACGGCTGCAGAAGCCTCCGTCTGGGTGAGTCTGTTGGGTGGGGCTTCTCAGTCTGCACTGGTGCCACTCCTGTGTGCTCTGCGTTCTCCCTGTCCTGACCTGAGTAGGCACTTTTCTCGGCTGGGAATCTGTCACTCTCTGTCTCCCAATGGGTTCTGTCACTCTTAAATCCACTCAAATTTACTTTTTAGCTTTTAACAACGAAATTCTTGGGGAGCTTGGAGAAGCTACTGCTTACTTCCCACCATCTTAGCTCTGCCCCCAGTTGTTTGGATCTTTTGTTCCATTTGGTTGATTTTTTTTTTCTCTGCCCTTTTTTGGTTTTTCCTTTTTTCTTTTTTTTAAAGAGGGGATGATTTTCTGGGAGGGAGTAGGGGAGAGATACAAGGGAAAATTCAAATTATGCACAAAATTATAGATGTAAAAATTACTTTTTCAAAAAGAATAAAAGGTAACATCAATGGACTACTCTGGTGTATTCATTCCTCTTTCCCCTCCCCCCCCAAAAAAAAACCTTAAGGAATGCTTCCAATAATTTTAATGTTGTATTAATAGAGGATTTATGGGAAGATATGGACAAGGCTAAAAAGTATGGGTATGTGCATGGTTTGTTGCATGACCCAACAAAGGAAGTACCCAAATAAATTCCCAGATACTTTGACCTATCAAAGCACATGAATTATCCCAATATTCCTAACCTATTGCTTTGGTATTATGAAGTGTTATATTTTTAAAATATATTTTATTTGTATTTTATGGAATAAAATAAGCATTTCTGTAACATAGTATAATATAAATGATGATTACACATGAAACTCCAAATATGTTATGTACAACTTTCTATTCCTCTTAAATATATAATAAAATTATTATGTAAATTTATCTTTTTTTTTTCTTTTTTCTCTTCCTCCACCCTAGAGATAGCTACCTGTAGACACAAATAGGCATATATATGTAAAAATATTCCACACATACTTCCGTTTATCAGTTTTTTCTCTGTATAGTGTGAGAAACTATATTAAATCATGTATTTTTCTTTTCCCTCCAGTCTCTCTACTTGGGTTCCCAACCCTATCTTAATGGTGACAAAAAGGAAACCCAAGTAATTAATATAATCCCACTCAGTTGCTCTCAAAGAGAACCATGGGAGTCAAGAGTATATTTAGGGTACCTTATGAAGTTTCTAAAAGCATGAAATCTAGAATTATGAGGAATTATAAAGCAAGGGGAAATTTTGGATTGGAATAACTATTGTGTGATGATATATTTAAGAGGTATAACACATGAGGGAAAATAGGAACCACAATCATTTAATGATACCTTATTGAACTAACAATGTAAAAGTCATCCAACCACATTGTGAACTAATAGTAGAAAGTCCTCAATTACTGTTGAAATAGAGATAAAATATACCAAAGTACACAAGGACATAGTTAAGTAGGCAGTTCTATTCACTGTTGTAACAAATATTCATTGTCCTTGGAAAAGAAATGCATGTAGTACTGTCTAAATGATTATTTCAATCCTACAGTTTGATCGAAATAGACTTTAGCAATAGTAAAAAGCATTTGGTCACTTCCCCTTGTCTCCTGCCCTTGAACAAGGAATTTTTTATAATAAGTCCTGCCAGTTGTATACCAAACATTTCCCTTTCTCCCTTGACTCATCCTCCTTTTTTCTATCCTTCCTCCTCCTATGAAATATTTTACTTGTCAATCTTAAATTTCTACAGAATGACAGTGATTGTGTGTATATTACACATGAGCCTGATAAGTTATAAAAACTCATTCTGTACACTGAGAAACCAAGGTTGCTTTTGAGCAAGAGTGTCCTTCTTTTGCATCTTGATAATTCTTTTGTTTTTAGGTGGACCTGCTCTTTTATCTATAGTTATCAGCCCCCACTGCTGATGGGTAATACATCAAACTCAAGAAGTTGTATTCTTCTCTATTAAAATGATTCCCCAGGAAGAGAAAGAATCTATGTATCACCTACCATTCTAGGTAAAATTTGAAGTATTCCTTTCTGATGTACAGAAACAGTGTCCATGACAGCAAAGATCCTGGTTTTCTGAGCTGTTCTATAGGATAAACACACTATCCCTCAAGTCAGAGGATCTAGGTTAAAATCCTGCCTCTGAGACATATCTGTGTAGCCTTGGGCAAGTTGCAACATCTATGAATTTCAGTTTTATTATCCGTAGAATAAAGGAACCAGACTAGATGGACTCTGAGGTTTAATCCAGGTCTAGATCTCTCACTCTAGAAAAAAAAAAGTGAGGAAGTAATGCCATCTACTGGGAATTTTTCAGGTCTTAAGATTGGACTTAGTCTTCTAAGTCCTATAGAGTCCTTAGGATTTAGTCCTTGTTAGTGGGAGCACAAACCCAGTCTCTTTTTTTCTTTAAAAGTATTTTATTTTTTCCCAGTCACATGACAAGAAAAATTTTAGCATTCATTTTTATAGGAATTTGTTACAATTCTTTCTCCCTCTCTCACAGATTCCCCCTCCCATCTTCTGAAAATGGTAGGCATTTGATAGAGTTTAAACATGTGTTATCACAGAAAACATACTTCCATATAGCTCACAGTTGTGAAAGAAGAAACAGATCAAATGGAAAAAAATGAAGTAAATGAAAAAATATGCTTCAATCTTCATTGAGTTCATCAATTCTTTATCTGGATGTGGATAGTATTTTCCTTCCTGAGTCCTTTGTACTTATCTTGAATCATTGTGTTGCTGAGAAGAGCTAAGTCATTCATACTGGATCAACACACAATGTTTCTAATACCGTGTACAATATTTTCCTGATTCTACTCATTTCACATTGTATCTGTTCATGTTAGTCTTTCCTGGTTTTTCTGAAATTTGCCTGTTCATCATTTCTTATTGGACAACAGTATTCCTTTACATTCATATGCTCCCAATTGTTCAGCCATTCCCCAATTAAAAACATTCCCTCAATTTCCACTATTTTGCTGCCAATGAAAGGGCAGCTATAATTATTTTTTAGACATGTAGATCATTTCACCTTTTTATGATATATTTGGGATACAGAGAGATTACAGATATTGCTGAATCAAAGGTTATGCACAATTTGGTTGCCTTTTGGGCATAGTTCCCAATTACTCTCTAGTATGGTTGGATCAGTTCACAACTCCATCAACAATACATTATTATTCCAATTTTCCCACATCTTTTCCACCATTTATCATTTGCCTTTTCTCTCTTATTAGCCAAACTGATAGGTGTGAGGTAGTACCTCAGAGCTGTTTTTAATTTACATTTCTGTAATCAATAAATGTTTTAGAATTTTTTTTCATATGACTATAGGTAACTTTAATTTATTCATCTGAAAACTGCCAGTACATTATCATATTTTACCTCTTATTTTTTATATCATCACATTAATATCAACTTATACCCTCTATCTATGTACGTACCTTCTAATCACCCTAATAGAGATAAAGTTCTCAAAAGCTACAAATATCAACATTGTATGTAGGGGAAATAGTTTAAATCTTATTGAATAAAAAGTTTTTTTTTTCTCTTTCCTATTTAACTTTTTATGCTTCTCTTGAGTCTTGTATGTAAAGATCAAAATTTATTTCAGTGGTACATGCAGGAAAACTCTGCAGCTCCCACATAAGCACCTCAAATACCCCTAAAATGTGACTCTCAACAAATTTTAGGGCCCCAGAACTTACAAAATTACAGAAAAACACATCTCTCACTGAAGGCAACTCAACAAGTGGGACAGGAAGGGCTCATCTCAGCAGGTTGAGAGCCAAAACAAGCCCAGCCTGAAACCATGGGTTGTCCCAGGTGCAGCCAGGACAAGCCACAGCTGGAACCTTCAAGAGAGTGGATCACTGGCAGCTGTGGTGATTTCCAGACTTATCAAGCCTTAAGAAATAAGGACTAAGTGAAAGCTTAGTGGACCTCGGCTAAATTCGGGGGAGAGGGTCTGGCCAAACTGCCTCCAGGGCAAGGAATTTGAGAATTATTGGACAACTTGAAAGTCATGATTAAAAAAAAAACAGCCTAGACATTATGTTTCAAGAAATTATCAAGGAAAACTACACTAATATCTTTTAACCAGAGAGTAAAATAGAAATTGAAAGAATACACTAATCGCCTCCTGAAGGATTCCAAAATGAAAACTCCAGGAATGTTATAGACAAATTCCAGTGCTCCCAAAGGAAGGAGAAAATATTGTAATCTGTCAGAAAGAAACAATTCAAATAATATGGGGCCATACACAGGATCACACAAGATTTAGTCACCTTCAGTATAAAGGAGAAGAGGGCTTAGAATACAATCTAAACTAGATCTTAAACTGTATTACAAAATGTTAATCATAAAAAAACAAAACACAAAACACACAATCTAGCACAAGTAAAGAAATGGAGCAGTGGATCAGTGAAATAGATTAGGTACAAAATTCCCAGAAGTAAATGATCATTGTAATCTAGTATTTGATAAACATAACAATCCAAGCTTTGAGGACAATAGTTCACTATTTGAAAAAAATCTTGGAAAAACTGGAAAGTAATTTGGCAGAAATCAGATCTAGACCATCATCTTCCCCTTTAAGCCAGCATAAGGTCAAAATGGCTAAATGATTTAAACATAAAAATTGATACCATAAGCAAAATAATCATGGAATTTTTATACTTCTAGATCTAAGGATAAGGAAAGAATTTATGATCAAACAAAAGAGAACATTACATAATGTAAAATGTGTAATTTTGATTACACTAAATTTAAAAGGTTTTGGACAAACACAACAATGCAGTCAAGATTAGAAGGAAACAGGAAACTATGAGAAAATTTTATTGCTAGTTTCTCTGATAAAGACCTCTTTTCTTGAAACTGTAGAGATATGAGACCAATTTATAAGAATTCAAGTCATTCCTTAATTAATAATTGACCAAAGAATATGAACAGGTAGTTTTCAGAGGAAGAAATTATACTTATACTCAAATGAAAATGATTTAAATCACTACCAATTAGAGAAGTGCAAAATAAAACAACTCTGAGGTATGACCTCACACCTATTAGATTGGCTAATAAGACAGAAAAGTGAATTTACAATTGTTGGAGGTAATGAGGAAAAATTGTGACACTAATTCACTGTTGGTGGAGTTGTAAACTAATCCAACCATTCTGGAAAACAATTTGGAACTATGCCCAAAGGATCTTAAAATTATACATACCTTTTGACCCAGAAATAACACTTCTAGGTCTATATCCCAAAGAGATAAACATAAAAAGGGAAAGGACCAATATGTAATTACAATCCCTGGCCCATGGGGTTAGCAGAGTGAACAGAAGGAATTCTATTTCATCTGAATGATTTACATTACCTATAAAACTATAAAGCTTACTATCATACATTATAATAGGTTGTAAACCACCAGGCTTAATCAGTCATGCCACTGAAATCCTACAGTTGCTCAGTTGAGAAATAGTTCTGAGGTTGAAGATTCAAGAAGGAATTCAAGATCTATTCCCCTGTCATGTCTTTCAATTCCATTTTTCCTGTACTACAAACACGTCTCATCCCCAGCTAAACATTCTTTGGCTAGAGCTCATCTCTAACATATGGCAGATACCAAGGTCTGGATTCTACTAATTGTCACTCTCAGTTAGTAGGCCGAAGAGGAGTTGTGGTCAAGCTATAGGTACATTCCCTGAAAGAATTCTTATTGGGTTGCTCTCCTTGACTTTCAGGGTTTCTTTGCTCTTGCTTCTTTTTGTTCATCCTCCTAGGAGATTTTCCTGGTGAATCTAAGTTGCCAAGACCTGTAAACTCTAAAACACCGAAAATATTAGAGAGGGAATTGGAATACAAAAAGAATAAAATCAAAATTTCCTCATTTCTATTTAGGGACACATTTTATTGATGGATCAGGGGAATAATATAATTTATAATACTTAGATTTCAAACTTTAAATAGTTGACAAAGCCCCTCATATATTCCATTATGGAAAAATAGACATATTATGGAATGGACTCTAAGAAAGACAGCAGCTAGACTTGTGAAAATATTGGTATTGGTAACTCCTTCCAATTTAGGTCAGCATTCCCTCTATACCTTATTATTTTAACATTTCCTAAAGCACTGAGAGGTGAGTAACTTGCCCAAGGCAACACTGGACAGTATATGTAATAGGCAGAACTTGAATCCAGCTTTTCCTGATTCCAGTCAGCTCCATTATAGCGGAGTCTCATAATGTAATGAAGTTAGATAAATCCATATTATATTTAATTGCAAAAGCAAGAAAAGAAGTCAGTAATCATTTGATTTCAACTTGGAATTATTTCTCTAATGTAGCAATCAAAGGTATCTGTGCTTGGCAACCTATATGGTTAACAGTTTGAAGGAGGGAAATAGAAATTATGGTGAAAGGAATATAGTAGTGTGTTTGTTTGTAGAAGGAAGAAGTGCATAGATATGATTATTTCTCATACTTGCAGTTCATATGAAGAGTATATAAACATGGAGAAAGGGGTAAGGACAATGATATCAAATAAACTCTAGTATTATCTGAAATGGTCAGAAGGCAGAACAAAAGCACCTAGTTTATGAAGGGAAAGGTAGCAACATTAAGAGGAAATATGGTACTAAGGAGGAAACCGATATGAGCAAAATAAATTTCCTGATCCTGATGGGAGGCAAAAGAAAAACAAAGAGCTAGAGTATAACAAGGTATTTTTCTTACATCTTAGACAATTGAAGAATGGTTATACAAAAATGCTGTATATTAATTTAATGGAATATTATTATGCCCTAAGAAATGTAAAAAGAGAAAATTTCATATAATCATGGGTAAAATGAAGTATGGCAGAATAAAGTGGGTAGAATCAGGAGCACAATTATACAAGGTGCCAACATTTTAAAGAAAAATAACTTTAAAAGGCTTGAGGAAAGACCAAAATTCCTAATAAATTGAGAAATACACACTAAAGCCACCCTGAGGTTCCATGCCACATTCATCAGATTGGTAAAATTGACAAAAAAAGGGAAAATAACAAATACTAGAAAGGCTTTGAAGGAAGAAAAAAAAACTAATGCAATGCTGGTAGAGTTGTGAATGGGTTCAAAAAATATAGAAGGCAATTTGGAATTATACCCCAAAGACACTAATCTGTGTATACCCTTTATTCCCAGGATACCATTACTAGTTCTATCCCAAAAAGGTGTAAAGGAAAAGGGAGAGAACCCATATGCAGAAAAACATTTATAGCAGTTCTTTATGTAAGGCAAAGAACTGAAAGGAGCTGTAAATTAGTCTTAGAAGACTCAATGAAATATGAATGTAATGGTGTATTATTGCACAGTCAGAAATGGTAAAACAAATGGTTACAGAGAAACTTGGGTATACTGTATTCTAGCGTAGAGATGATAAAGAATGTTGTCCATATCCAACAGAGAGGTGGTAGACTCATTATGTGAAACAAGAAATATCTTTTTGGAAGTGGCAAATGAGTATATTTTTTTTAATTGACTATTCATATTTGTTTAATGAAAGGGGTTTCTTCCTTTTACCTTTTTCAGTGGAGGGCATATGGGAAGGGAAGAAGAAATATGCTTGTTCATTGAAAAATAATTAATTTTTAGAGAAGAATTAAGTTTAGTCAATGCAATGACTGATAATATCTCTAGAGGAACTTCACTGAAACCTATTTGTTACACATCTCTTGACAAAGAAGTCATGGTTTCAAGGTACAGGAAGAAACATACATTTTTAGGACCTTTTGGATTCATTTTCCCTGACATCCTTAGGCATTGCAAGGTTTTCCTCTCTGTTTTTAATTGAGGGTTGAGGATAGAGAAGGCTGTTAGATAAAGGATTGGGGAAAAAAGGCATTTAAATCATTTTTAATCACAGAACAAAAGTAAATTCAGACAGACACACAGATGAGTAGGCTGTTTAGAAAATGGCATTTTGGAGAAAGATAAATAGACAGATACAATGGGTGGATAGATGAATGCTGGATGGATGGATAGAGTGATGAATAGATAGACATCTTAAAAACAAGTGATATGAAATGGAGATTTGTGGTTTCATATAAAAACTTAATTTTGTATTCTGAGGTATAATTGGAAATGCTATCTCTGATGTTTTGGTTCAGATTTTTTAAAAGAGATACAGCATATTGTATATTCATACACACACTAATTAGGAATTCTCTTTACTTGATTAGTTATATTTATGAGGACTTTTTTTCTTTTTCATTTTTTTTTTCAGTTCAGCAGGGGAATGAGAAGACAGAAAAAAATTCTCTCAAGTAAAAACAAATTAAAATAGGGAAGAGAGGTGCTCTAGATGTCAAATGTTGCATGTGTTTTCAAATGAGATTAAGTGAGGTTAATTCTACTTGATCGTTTTACTTTTTATAAGATACTCCTTCCAGACAGCATATTCTGCAAATGTATATAATGTAATTATATGTAATTATTGTAATTATTGTAATTATAATGTAATATAATGCAATTAGCTTCTATTGGCACCAATCTAATTGTGAAGCAATTATTTTCTTCAGCGAGCTTTTGAAATTCTTTTTCCATCTGACCAATTCCATTTTTTAAGGCATTCTTCTCCTCTTTGGTTTTTTGGATGTCTTTTGCCATTTGAGTTAGAGTATATTTAAAGGTGTTATTTTCTTCAGTAATTTTTTGGGTCTTCCCTAGCAGGCTGTTTACTTGCTTTTCATGATTTCCTTCCATCATTCTCATTTCTCTTCCCAATTTTTCCTCTGTTTTCTCTTACTGGATTTTCAATATCCTTCTTGACTTCCTCAATGGCCTATAACCAGTGCATGTTATATATATATATAAACATTTGATTTTAGAACTTTAAATTCTAGATTTTTTCCCTTCCTCCTTCATCACCCATCCTCACTGGAAAGTCAAGCAATTCAATACAGGCTGTACATGTGTAGTTACAAAGAACATCTCCATAATGTACATATTATGAGAGACTGACTGTATTTTTCTCATTCTTATTCTGCCTCACACTTGTTTTATTCTCTACTTTGTCCCTGTCTCTTTACATAAGTGGGTGCTTTTAATAACCCTCCCCCTCAAACAGCCCTCCCCTCCATCACCCCCTCTCTCATTCCCCTCCCCCCTACTCTCCTGTAGGCCAAGATACCAAATTGAGAGTGTGTTCCATTCCTTCCCTAAGCCAAATTCAATGAGAGTAAGGTTGACCCATTCCCTTTTGCCTTTCTGTTCTTTCCTCCATTGTAATAGTTATTCTTTGCTTTGTCTATATGAGATGATTAACCCCATTCTGTCTCACCCTGTCTCCTCTCACTCTATTCCTCTCCCACCTCTCAATTTCATTTTTGAAAATATTATTCCATCCCATTCAATTGATCCTGTGCCCTCTGTCTACGTACACATATATACACACACTCACATATGTATTCATACACATATGTACCCTCCTATACAGATAAATGTGTATGTATACATAAATATACATTTATATTCCCTTCAACTATTCTCATACTGAGAAAAGTTTCATAAGTTACTATTATCATTTTTCAATGTTGGCATGTAAATAGTTCAACTTTGATAAGTTCCTTATGAATTCTTTTCCATGTTTACCTTCTCATGCTTTTTTGTATTTGAATGTCAAATTTTCTTTTCAGTTTTGGGTTTTTCAGCATGAATGCTTGAAAGTCCTCCACCTCATTGAATGACCATATTTTTCCCTGGAATATTATACTCAATTTTTTAGGGTAGGTGATTTTTGATTTTTGATTTTTAATCCTTGCTCCCTTGATCTCTGGAATATCATATTCCAGGCCCTTCAATCCCTTAATGTACAAGCTGCTAGATCCTGGGTTATTCTGATTGTGTTCCCACAGTATTCAAATTGTTTCTTTTTGGCATTTTGTAGTATTTTCTCCTTGGTCTGGGAACTCTAGAACCTAGCTACAACATTCCCAGGAGTTTTCTTTTGGGGATCTTTTTCAAGAGGTGATCGGTAAATTCTTTCAAGTTCTATTTTGCCCTCTGGTTCTAAAATATCAGGGCAAATTTCCTTGAGTATTTCTTGAAGGATGATTTCTAGGTTCTTTTTTTTTATCATGGCTTTCAGGAAGTCCAATAATTTTAAATTGTCTCTCCTGGATCTATTTTCCAGGTCAATGGTTTTTTCAAGGAGATATTTCACATTGCCTTCTATTTTTTCATTTGTTTGGATCTGTTTAATAGTTTCTTGATTTCTTATAAAGTCATTTGCTTCCATTTGCTCCACTCTAATTCTGAAGGAATTATTCTCTCCAGAGAGCTTTTGAGATTCTTTTTCCACCTCGCAAATGTGACTTTAAAGGCATTCTTCTCCTCATTGGCTTTTTGGGCCTCTTTCGTGATTTGAGTTAGTCTATTTTTTAAGGTGTTATTTTCTTCAGTCAGATTGTTAACTCTCTTTTCATGATTTTCTTGCATCATTCTCATTTCTCTTCCCAATTTTTCCCCCACTTCTCTTATTTGGTTTTCAAAATCCTTCTTAAGATGTTCTATGGCCTGTAACCAGGTTATGTTTTACTTTGGAAGCTTTTGGTGCAGGAATTCTGACTGTTTTGTCTTCCTCCTGTTCTATGCTTTGTTCCTTTTTGTCCCTTAAAAAGGAATCTAAAGTTGAATTGCTGGTCTTGATTTTCTTCTGTTGCCTGCTCATGTTGCCAGTCAATTACTTGACTTTTGGGCTCAGTAGAACTCTGCTTTCAGAGGGGAAAGCTTTGTCCCAAATCTCTGAGGATTTTGCAGCTGCTGGAGCTATTAAGCAGCCTCCATCTCTGCAGCCCCCACTAGCCTTGGCTCACTGGTCATGTACATCAGGACCACCACCCAAGAACACAATCCCAATCCAGGAGGCTTAAGGCAAGAGCACTTACCTTCTGAATAATCACTTGGCCCTGCTGCAATCTGCAGACCAGGAGCTCTGAAGCAGCCACATGGAGGCAGCTGGAAGGCCGCCATGCTGCTTCTTGTCCCATCGGCAGTTGGCCAGACCCACTCTTTTCCCCCAAATTTAGATGAGTTCCACTGACCTTTCACTTTGTCCTTGTTTCTTATGGGTTGATAAATCTGGAAATTGTCACAGCTGCTGGTGATCTGCTCTCCTGAAAGCTCCAGCTCCAGCTTGTCCTGGCCACCCTCAGGCTAAAGCCAAGGTTTTAGGCCGGGCTGGTTTCAGCTCTCAGCATGCTGCAATGAACCCTTCCTGTCTGCCTGCCGGGATGTCTTCAATGGGAGCCTTATGTTTCTGTCATTTTGTGGGTCTGGAGCTCTAAAATTTGTTTAGAGTCATATTTTATTGGTATTTGAGCTGGTTATGGGGTAAGCTCCCTTAGTTCTCCTGCTTCTATACTGCCATCTTGACTCTGCCCCCAGTTCATATTTTTCTTGGAGTCTTTTGATGTAGGAATTTTGACTTTGCTGTCTTCTACTGGTTCTATGTTTTGATCATCTTTGTTACCAAAAAACAATTCTATATTTTGATGTCACTACCTCTGTTTGCTCATATTGCCATTCCATTACTTGAATTTTTAGCTCTTTGCCATGTTTCCCAAATTTCAGGGGGTTTGTACAGCTGTTGTCAGAAAGCTGCTGTGTCTTCTTCTAGACATTTGTCTTAGAACTGTGAGGAAGATTGCCTCTCCACTACCTCAACAAGTTCTGCCACATTACAACTCCTTACCCCAGGACTGCCACCCAAGACTTCAAGTCAGATGCAAGAAGGATAAAGCAAGAGAATCCTGCCTCAGTGCCAGCAGAGAGATTTCTGCAAATGCCCTCTCTTTGGCCACTTGGTCCCCCCATGATTTGTGGGCCAGGAGCCCTTTAAGTAGCTGCCAGTGTTTCTCTTCCTGAAGTCTGTTCTGACCAATCTGTGCTCTAGGTCTGTGCCAGTGTGACCCATGAAGGACTATGTTCTTCTCCAAGCTTCGTACAATAGAGCCTTCCTGTTGACCTGCTAGGCTGCCTTCAGCAGAAGATTTGTTTCTCTGTCAGTTTGTGGGTTCTGTAGCTGTAAAATTTGTTTAGAGTTACTTTTTACAGGTATTTGATGTGGTTGGAGTAGGAACTCAAGCAAGTTCCTGCTTTTAATCAGCCATTTTTGCTCTGTCCCTTCAAGAAGTGATAGATGTGTTCTTTTAATTTCTATTTTACCCTCTGCTTCTAGAATATCCAGGCACTTTTCCTTGATAATTTCTTGAAAGATTATGTCTAGGCTCTTTTTTCTTTATTTTATCATGGCTTTCTGGTAGTCCAATTATTTTTAAATTACCTCTCCTTGATCTATTTTCCAGGTCAGTAGTTTTTCCAATGATATACTTCACATTGTCTTATATTTTTTTCATTATTTTAGTTCTATTTTATAATTTCTTGATTCCTCATAAAATCATTAATTTCCATTTGCTCTATTCTTATTTTGAAGGAATTATTTCATTCAGTGAGCTTTTGAGGTTCCTTTCCATTGGGCCAATTCTGTTTTTTAAGGCATCTTTTATCTCATTGACTTTTGGGATCTATTTTGCCATTTGGGTGAGCCTATTTTTTATGGTGTCAGTATTTTTTGGGTCTCCTTTAGCCAGCTGCTGACTTATTTTTAATGATTTTCTTGCATCACTCTCATTTCTCTTCCCAATTTTCCTCTACTTATCCTACTTGATTTTCAAAATCCTGTTGGAGTTCTTCCATGGCTTGTGACAAATGCATAATTTTCTTGAAGGCTTTTGATGCAGGAGCATTGATTTTGTTTTCTTCAAGTGTTTGTTGCCACGAAAGAAAGATTCTATAGTCTGAGGGTTTTTTAATGCTGTTTTCTCATTTTCCTAGTCAAATACTTGACTTTCTATATCTGTCAAGATAGTACTCTGTTATCAGTGGGAGTAGGGGTTGGGGTGGGTGTACTATCACAAGGTTAAGGGGTTTCATACAACTGTTTTTAGAGATACTTCCAGGGACCTGTAAATTTTCAGCTCTTCCAAAGTGCTATGATCAAAGGAGAGGTGTTTACGCCTTTCCTGTCCTGTGATCTGATCTGTGAGTGACCATAAGCACTCTTTTCTACCTACCATAAGCACTGGTGGAGGGAATCTACCAATGGAGAGGTGGATTCCCTCTCCACTGCATCACAAACTTTACCACACCAGTGCTCCTTCCAACCCCAGGACCACCACCCAGGACTGTGACCCAGATGCAAGCAGGAAAAAGCGTGAGAATCTTGCCTTAGCATTAGCAAATAGATCCCTGCATTTGCCCTTGGATCAACTGCTAGATCAGCTTGATTATCACACCATCTGTGAACCAGACTATGACCTCTGGGAAGCAGTCACAACTGTTTCTGCTGCTGTTACTATTGCTGTTGCTGCCACCTCCACTGCCCCAGGACTGAACCTAGACTATACTACTCTCTCACCTAGGGCCCACAGAGTTTTCCCACTGACCTTCTATGGTTTCTTTGGCATTTGTGGGCCAAAAAGTATAGAAACCACCATAGCTGCGAATGATTCAGTCCCCTGAAGCCAGCTCCATCCCTGTCTATACCAGTGCTTTTCATGCTGGACTGTGCTCCACTCCCCAATCAGTGTGATAGACCTTTCCTGTCAACATTCCAGGCCTACTGGTCTGGAGATATGCTGCATTCCATCATTTTTTGGGTTCTGAAGCTCTTGAATTTGTTTAGAGCAATTTTCTACAGGTATTAGAGGTGTTTGAGGGAAAGCTCACTAAAGTCCCTCCTTCTACTCTGTCATCTTGGCTCTGCCCCAGTCACTCCTTTTAGTATCAGATTTCATTCATATGTAACTACAGAGTATAAACACAGGGTTCTTTCCATTAGACTCTGAACTCCTTGAGAATAATTCTTTGCAATATTTTCTTTGAATTCAAATTACTTAAGATAGTACCTGGAATTTAAATCTTTAAAAATTGTGTGCTATGATTGACTGTACCACACTGCCTTCAGGAAGGTGTCTTTTATTTTTCTTAATGAACAGTTTAATTTTCAAATTTGTCTTTCCCTTTTCAAATCCTTATTTTCTTTTTTTTAATAGTATTTAATTTTTCTGATTACATATAAAGATAGTTTTCAGTATTCATTTTTGTAAAATTTTGAGTTCCAAAATTTTCTCTCTCCCTCTCCTCCCCAAGATGGCTAGCAATCTGATACAGGTTATACAAGTGCAATCATGTTAAACATATTTCCATATGAGTTATATTGGGAAGGAAGAAACAGAACAAAAGGGAAAAACCTCAAAAAACAAGTGAAAAGAGTATGTTTTGATCCGCATTCAAACTCCCTAGTTCTTTCTCTGAATATGGATAGCATTTTCTATCATGAGTCTTTTGGAATTGTCTTAGAACACTGAAATATTAAGAAGAGCTGTGCATCACATAATGTTGTTGTTACTATGTAGAATGTTCTCCTGGTTCTGTTCACATAACTCAGCATCAGTTCATGTGAGTCTTTCCAGGTTTTTCTGAAATCTGCCTGCTCACGCTTTCTTATAGCACATTTGTATTCCCTTACTTTTATAGACCACAATTTTTTTCAGCCATTCACCAACTGATAGGCAATCCATCAATTTCCAATTCTTTGCCACCCAAAACAAAACAAAATAAATAAAAAAGAGCTGCAATGAATATTTTTGTACATGTGGGACCATGTACAAAAATATTTATGTCAGACCAATTTTTTTAAGATCTCTTTGAAATACAGAGAGATTAGTGGTATTGCTAGATCAGAAGATATACACAGCTTCATACCTCTTTGCACATAGTTCCAAATTGCTCTCCAGGATGGTTGGATCAGGTCACCAACAATGCATTAGTTTTCCAATTTTCTCATGTCTTCAACATTTATTATTTTCCTTTTCTGTTATATTAGCCAGTGTGTTAAGTGTGAGGAAGTCCCTGAGAGTCATTTTAATTTTCATATCACTAATCAAGAGTAATTTTGAGCAAATTTCCATATGACTATAGAAAGCTTTAATTCCCTCATCTGAAAATTGCCTATTTGTATCCTTTGATCATTTGTCAATTGGGGAATTACTTGTATTCTTATAAATTTGATTCAGTTCACTACATATTTGAGAAATGAGTCCTTTATCAGAAACACTTGCAGCAAAAATTGTTTTCCAGTTTTCTGTTTTTCTTCTAATTTGTTTGTATAAAAATTTTTTAATTTAATATAATCAAAATTATTCATTTTGCATTTCATAATGCTTTTTATCTCTTTTTCAGTCATAAATTCTTCCCTTATCTATAGATCTGATAGGTAAATTATTTCTGAGCAAGGTTTATTAGTGAGTATTCCACAATTAAAAGAGCAATTATTATTACTCTCTGAGCAGTTGGGTGGCATAGTAGACACAGTACTGAACCTAGAGTCAGGAAGATTAGTTCAAATCTTATCTCAGACATTTAGTAGCTATGTCACCCTCGGCAAGTCATTTTAGTTCCTGAAACTGTAAAATGCAGATAAAAATGGTGCCTGTCTATCTCCCAGGTTTGCTGTGTGGATCAAAAGAGAAAATATTTATAAAATACTTAGAACAGTGCCTGCCTCATAGTAGATGCTTAATGAAGGCCAACCACAAAGCACATTGAGGTGACCAGGTTTCTTTAAGAACAATCAGCAGGGAGCCCCTCCCTGCGCAGGGAAGGGATTGCCAACCAGCAGTAAGTCACTGACAATGGAGCACTACTTTAGAAGCAACACAGGAAATGAATTGTAAATGCTACATTTGCTGCATGAGGTGTTTCTCAAAACCATTGTTACAGCAGGAATTGCTAAATGAAAAGTATTAAATTGCCTGGTGTGCAATCACAAGGGAGAAATCAAAATGAGGGGAGAATTAAGGAGATGCTATTTACTTTACAAGAAGTTTTCAGATTTCATTGTCACAAACAACAGAATCCACCCTCAGTTCCTTCAGTGTTTCCCTTTCAATATTGCCCCTGAACACGTGTCTTCTTTTGGTCTGACAAGGTACATCCTTCCTGAACTTCATAGATAATTTATCTTTAGATTCAAGTATTCCCAGGGGGAACCAAATGCATTAAAATTCATAATAATTAATGGCCTTTATGTAGTGCTTTTACATTCACAAATGCTTTACGTGCATTACTTATTAAAGTCTAACAGCCCTGTTAAGTAGGCATGCAGAGATTATTATCTTCTTTTTAAATATCAGAAAAGAGAGGCTCAGCAAGGTAAAAAAAAATTTTTGTAAAGTGTCATGCAACTCATGACAAAGGACAATTTGAACCCAGGACTTCTTGTGTCCAACTGGAACATTCTATCCATTATACCAAGTTGAGATTTGATTCCTCCTAGGACTCCTGATATGAAAACCTCCTTCACTGATACAGATCAGCACTTAGTTTAGAGTTAATTATCTTAGATAATTACCTGGAGCACTGTGATATAAAACTTCCCTCAAGGTCACAAAGCTGCTGGAATTCAAAAGTCTTTTAAATTTCAAGGCTGGATATACCTCCATCCACTAATATTTTTAAGGTTTTAAAAGAATAAACTATTTTATTTTTTCCTGGTAATTTTAAAAAAATCTGTATATAATAAAAGTAAAAAAAAATGTTTGCCTTTTGGGGTCTACTAAGTGTATTCTCACAGTAGCCCTGGGAGGTAGGTGGTAGGAGGATGATTATCCCAGTTTTATAGATAAGTAAACCAAGACTCAGAAATTAATTTCCCCATGACTGTACAGCTAGTAAGTCTCAGAGTCCCAAATAACAAAACTAGGTCTCCAGATTCCAAGTAAAGTACTATTTACACTATGCCACATGTGTTTTGGGAATGTGTTTCCACTCAATTCCTTTTTAAAAAAAATTAAGTGGTATAACTTTTAATTTAAGTCAGAGAAGATAAATTAAAAAACTGAATTTAAAGAAGTACCTAGAGATTTCAACAGGTGTTTCATAAACCATTGCAATTCAAAAAACATTTATTTAAGGATATAGTGACTTTGAATCGCCTTAGAGATATAAAAGGAAGCCAACTCAGTCCCTGTTCTCAAGGAACTTAAAGTCTAATAGGAGAGGCAAAAAGAAAGAGGGGGACAATAATATCAATAATGTTATTTCCTTTCATTCATTATTCACTCATCCATTCGAAAAGCATATATTAATCAAGTACTGAGTTCAATCACTGTGCTAAAATCTAGGCATATAGAAACAGTAAAACAACAACAGCAACAACTAAGAGTCCCTTGTCATCAAGGAGCTTGCTGATGGCATGCTATTATTTCTTATCTTTCACTGATTTTATGATTCTACAGTGAAATAAATTGGAATGACAATCCCTTTAACTCTAACTAGACACACCCAGGAATTCAAACTTCAGCTAACCTCCAGAGAAAGACACTGGACAATTATTTGAAATTGACTGTGCAATGTCAATTTTTTTTTTCTGTAATTTTATACCTGGACAAGGGAAACACATTACTGAGTGCTTTTAGCATCAAAGAGCTATAATATTCAGCACTATAATTCTCCACTGAATATTTGTATTTTAGATTTTGTAACCATTGAACCATATCATAATATTATATCATACAGGTATAAATTTCACAAGCTTCAATAATGAAATTTTCATTTTCAGTCCATACTAATGCAAGCCTCTATAGTAGGATAACTATGCCAAGCACCTGAACAGAATAACTCAGAAGGATCTTCTGGTCTTCAAGTAATTTATCGCTTGATCTTTCCCTAAAACAAAGCACAGCTTTGAGCAATCAGAAATAAGAAACATGAAATATAAACCAATTGTAGAGGCAGTCAGTTTTCTATCGTCAGAATAAGTGAACAAGGCAAATCAACAAATACAATAAGCCTGAATGGCCCCAGGATCATCTTTGGCATTCCTTAGAAATTTATGATCTTTTTATAAGACTCTCATAGTCAGAATAATTGGTATCTAGAAAGGCAAATAAATTACCAAATGAAAATCTAAACTTAAAAAACCCGTTTCAAAAAATCCCAGCTAATTGTTCAGCATTTTGTTCACAGGCTCACAGGGTAGTTGTTGGCAACAATGGCAGCCTAAGAGACAACACATCATAGAGAAGATTCTGAACTTGGGTTATATATACATACATATGTGTGTGTGTCTTATCCTTAGCATTTAGCATGGTAATTGTTAGATAGCAAACGATATATAGTTTTTGTTCATTCATTTGGGACTAATTCTTATCTTCTCTGTCTTCATGTGCAAAATTCCGTTGGTTCAAGAAAAGTGAATTTTCAGTAGAATGTGGTGAAAGTTTATGCAAAACATGGTTAATAATACTGTCATTGGACTTTGTCTTTTCCCAAAACATTTCTTCCAACAGAACACAAATTACCCAAGGAAATATGACATCAAGAGAACTTTTTAATTTTATGATTTTTGAGGTCACTCACTTGAATTTCCATGTCACCGAAAGAACTCTTTTTACTCTGAAATGCTTGTAACCCCTTGTAACACACTGGAACATCAAGCTCTTAGGGCTTCTTAATTCTAAGACCTTTAAGGAATTTGTCATTAGGTTTAGCATTCCACAGACTATATAATCCTAATTCTGTCTCTACTTTTTTTAAAAGAATCTTCAGAGTATTAGTTCATGGCTTTCACACCTTGGAAAATCACTCTTCCCCACTCTTTCAAACCCAAATCAAATTCCATTTCCACGTACCAAGGTTTACTTGATGTTCCCTGTCAATAACAACAACAACTCTCATTTATATGCCTTAAGGTATATAATACACTTTACTCATATTCCATCATTTGAATCTTATAGCAACTCTGCAAGATAGGTGCTATTATTATATAGAGTTTATAGATGAGGAAACTAAGGCAAAAAGAGGTTAACTAGTAACTTAGCATACATGTACATATGCACATACACACATATATATGTATAAACAATAGAATCTAAAATATGTGCATTAATATATATACATATATATGTGCATGTGTGAATATATCTATATAGATATATAGAGATAGAGAGAGAGATGATAGATAGATAGATAGATAGATAGATAGATAGATAGATAAATGTAGATGTATACATCCACACATATGTACAGCAGGATTAAATCTCAGCACTTCAAAAGTCAGTTTACTATCTGCTACACCATCTATTATCAGACTTACAATAATATTACTTCTCAGACTTCATGATCATTTTATTTGCAACTCACTGAAGTAGTTGTGATTTTATTTTGAGCATTTATTTTATCTTCTTGCTATACTGTAATTTCCTTGAAAGCAGGGCCCTTATTTAATCTCAACTTGATACCTTCCCCAGTCCCTAATCAGGGGTCCATAAGAAATAATGAAGTTTGTTGTTCTTTGCTCCATGGGGAAAGCATTTGACATAATATTTTGCCTATATGGTAAGAAAACACAAAATTACCTCAGGCAAATTCTCCCTCTGTGGAAAATGTGTGCTCTGAGTAATGAGCCATCTTCCCCAGTGGTATTCAATCTTTTAGCTTGCTAGATGACTAAAACCTACTGAGGAAGAACTAGAGACCTAAAAGTAAAAGGCCTGGGACAGCTTGGAGATACAACAAATATGGCTGTGGACCATGAATAAAGAAGACCTGAGTTCAAATCCTACTTC
>CM053585.1:143404956-143428970 GCA_028646515.1 Pseudochirops corinnae
AAGAAACATTCACCTTTTTCATTTTTGATACTCAAAATTTGGTTTTCTTTATATCATCTTGACTAAAGGGCTATCAATTTTATTGATTTTTTCATAATACCAGCTCCTAGTTTCATTTATTAGTTTGATAATTTTCTTAATTTCAACTTTATTAATTTCTCCTTTGGTTTTCATTATTTCTAATTTAGTACTTAATTGGGGATATTTGATTTGTTCTTTTTCTAGCTTTTTCAATTGCATGCCCAATTCATCAACCTCCATTTTCTCTAATTTATTCATATATATGCATTCAGGGATATAAAATGCATATTTTAAATGCATATTATAAACTTTCCCTAAGAACTTTCTCTGCTGCATCCCACAAGTTTTGGTATGATGTTTCATTGTTGTAATTTCTTGGATGAAGTTACTGATTGTTTCTATAATTTCTTGTTTGACCCACTCAATCTTTGGGATTAAATTATTTAGTTTCCAATTAGTTTTTTGTCTATCTTTCCATGGCCCTTTATTGCATATGATTTTTATTGCATCATGATCTGAGAATAATGCATTTAATATTTCTGCCTTTCTGCACTGAATTGTGAGGTTTTTATGCCCTCGTACGTGGTCGATTTTTCTGTATGTGCCATGTACTGCTGAGTATTTTTTTTTTGCTATAGTAGATTTTTTAGAAAGTTTTTGACATAATCAATGAAGGAAAAATCAGAAGAAAAACGTGAGTTAAAATATTTATATCAAACATTGGTAATATTTGTAATATACATTAAATTGAGAGAAGTATACAGTTATATTATACTGACAACAAATAAGTAGTCAAATTATATAAATACATACTTTTCTAAAAGATTTGCAGACAACAAACCAAATGAATATATGCTACTAATCACTAATAGTAGAGGAACACAAATTTAAAAAAAAATACTCTGAGGTTCTCTTCTAACTATGAAAATTTGTTAATATGCCAAAAGATGGAAACAGTAAATGTTGAATGGACTATGGAAAGGCAGGTATGCTAATACATTGATGGTGGAATTGAGAAGTGATCAGTTTATTATGTTTTTCAATATGGAGTTATGCCAGAAAAAATAAATTAAAGTGTCCAAAATCATTGGTCCCAGCAATCCCACTCCTAGGCCTAGAATTCCCACATAAACAATTTAGAGAAATGAAGGTCTTATATCTAAGAAAATGACAGTAACACACATATTCATGTGTGTACATATGTATTTATACAAATAAAATCTGGATTTTACGCAGCCTAGCTTTAATCATAACACATTGTAGAAACAAAGGATAGGAAAAAAATGTAGGTTCCCATCAAATGCAAAAAGACTGAATAAAATAAACTAGACATGAAAATATAATGGAATATTAGTATGCAGTAAAAATCAGAATGTAAAGAATTTATAGAAACAAATATTTCTATAAAATATGCATTATGAAATAAACAGAGCCCAGAGAACACTAAACATAGTGATTGCAATGAGGTAACCTAACAGGTCAGTGAATGGAAGTCCAACCTGAGTATTTGGGGTGGAAGGGACAATGATGATCTCAAAGAACAAATCATAAAACAAGCTTACTCCATAATATCATAGAAGTAATTGACTATGGCACAGAATATTTTAAATGCTGTGAAACATGATTACTAGGTTTGATATTTGTTCTTAATTACTTTTCTTTGTAAGAAAGGGGCCTCTAACTTGAACATGGTGGTGAAATGATTGTGGTGTTAAAATTTATCAATGAATGAAACAAAGTTTTTAAAAATGAAATGCATGGAAGAACTGCAGTAATAATGAGGGATGATGAGGGAAATACAATCCCAAGGGACAAGGGCTGTTTTGGCTATGGACAAATTTTGGAAATAGTCTTCCCTTAAAAAATGAAATAAATAAAAAAAAACTGTAACAAGAGGACTCTTACTTGACCTTGTTGTCCTTTGTTATTATATTATATATCTTACATGTGTGTATATATATACATATACATATATATTTACTATATTAGTACATCTTATTCATCTCACATACGTCTATACTCTTTGACTCTTCTTTTACCATTTCATTTACTCATGACACTCATACAGTGATTGTAATCTCTATTACTTGAATGAGACATTTCTTTTCATTATCTCTTAATTTTACTACATCTCAAGGTTTTTTTCTCACTCTGCATTCTCCTTGACCTCTGCAACTATTGACACTATAGACCTTCATCTCCTCCTAGATAATATCTCCTTGAAGAACTACAAATAGGAATTTTTCTGCCTTGGACAAGCATAAAAAATCCTCCTGAAGGAAGCAGCACAAAATATATCTTAAGATTTTTGGGGAGAGAGAGACAGAGGAGTAGGAAAATAGCAAGGCAGACACTTCTAGGAGAAGATATAAAATTTGTGATACTACTCCTTCATCATGGACAGAAATCCCAGAATACCATGGTATTCTGATGTTCAGAATATAATTCTTTGGAGAAAGTACACAATCTATATTTTAGAGCCTTCCAAAGTTTTACTATTTTTTGATAATAAGGTACTAAATTCAGTTGTTCCCTCATATTTTAAATCAAAGCGAAATTCCAATATTTTCCTCCCAGTCTCTTGTCTCTCTGTTTCTGTCTCTGCCTCTGTCTCTGTCTCTCTCTACACATACGCACATACATATGCATATATACATACACATACATATACACATACACATACATACCTGTAAGTGTGTAAATATATATATATAGATATATATATGTATGTATGGAATGAAAGCTGGGTATTTGTAATTGATGGAATTTGAATGATACATTTTAACCCAAACTAAAAAGAGACCTAGACGAAGACATAACTGGTAAGTAGGAGAAATTTGATCCAAAGGCATACTAAATATCTGTAATTGGCATGCAAATACAATTAAGGAAAGTATCAATGACTCTCTTAGAGGGGAGCAGGACTCTCCTCCTGGAGAGAAAAGTTACAGATGAACTGACCTTGAAAAAATATCACTTAATTTTTCTGCTTTTTGTTTCCTGCTATGTTAGTAACCCTAAATGGCAAAGAGCCAGGCAGGTTCAGGGGTACCTCACTGGATATCAGTCTTGGGGAACTCTTCATGTTAACAGAGGTTTTGAAGGACATTTCTCAATTGATAATCTTTTGGCTAGATTATTTACAGGTCTTTAGGAGTGTTCAAATTACTTGAGGTTTCCAATCAATTTGAGGAAGGGACCTCCACCTATGTTTTAGATCATTGCTCTATAAAGTGAAGCAGAAATCTGATGGAAGCAGATGAGTACATGAAAGAAGGGAAGTTGTGTACATAGCAGAAGAGAGAAATAAATATGAGAACAGACTGCACTAGCAATTCAATCATAGGATCATAGCTTTAGAGCTGAAAGTGATTATAGGGGCCACTGAATTTGGCCCCCTCATTTAACAAATATGGAAACTGTGACACAGTATTTTAAGTGACGGTGTCACAGTGCCTAGTATGTGCACACAGGTTTTTCTGATGTTTAGATTTTCAGTGTTTCATGAACTTTTTTCTCCTCTCTGCCTCCCAAGAAAAGCACTAGAGAGCTTTCTCTACACAGATAATATGATTCCTCCCACCCATTATCTAGGAGGGAAGAGTAGAAGGGGAGAAAAAATGATACCTGGTTGTGAGCCTTAACATAGCCTTCTATACTTTGCATGATTATGTGAGTTTCAACGTTACTCATCAATGTCAATAAATTATATGGCCATTAACTGTGATTTTGCCTAAACCATTCTTTTTTAATATGGAGAGAGAAAACTTGGTCCACAGGAAACACAATTTTTTTCAATTTTACCCTGAGATACAGCTCAATAGAGGGAGAGAGTTTCCACAACTTTGACAAATTCCATGAATATCCCTCCCATGGCATACCTTGAATTTGAATATTTGAATGCTTTGGGGTGTGTGTGTGTGTGTGTGTGTGTGTGTGTGTGTGTGTGTGTGTTGTGAGAGAGAAAGAGAGAGACAGACACACACACACAGACACACAGAGACAGAGAGCCAGGGCCAGAGAGAAAAAGTCAGTTTCAGAAGGGTTGAGATTGGGATAATTGCTCCCAAGCATAACTGAGTTATATTGCTTGCATAGTATACCCATATCTTAGATTTCTATGGGTAAAATATTGGGGTTAGACCAGATGACTTTTGAGATCTCTTTCAGTTCTCAATCTGTCATCCTATAGCTCTATGAAGTGGAAACTGTTCTCGTTACAGAAAAAGCAGCTTTTTGATACTGAGTGTAGATGGGTGTGCCTCCCTCAATAAAAGACCTGAAGCTTAAATACCTAAGCTAAAAGAGAAAATGGAGAACCCAGTACTCTTCCTATGTAGACGAGTGTCATCATAACTGAAAACTCTAGATGAAATCAGAAATTGGGATTAAGATGCATGACCTTAATCCCAATGCGTATTTACCCATTGGAGCAACATCATGAGACTAGTTGAATACTGCCCAGAAGAGTATCCATCAATCTACTGATCAGTAATCATTTGTTAAACAACAATAAGATATCCAATAAACACTATATAAACTGTATGTGAGCTGAAACCAGCGAGGACCAGGCTTAGTAAATGCAGGATTGTGAAATTGCTAATAAACACACAAATAAAGAAATAGATAGATAGATAGATAGATAGATAGATAAGCAATGAATGAATGAATAAATAGAATCCAGTAAAACAAAACTTCAATGTCTTTAAAGAATAGGAGGAGTGAGTTTTTCCTCCACAATTTACCCTGAGAACATATAATTTTTATGTCTATGCTATTTGTCAGGTGCACAGTGGTCACACATGGTCCATATTAAATGTCTCTCTGCTTGAGGGTTTTGGTCAAACAAGTTTCCAGCCATTTCCAAGTCACAAACTCACTACTCTATCTCCCTAGCCTTCGACAGATGAAATGTTTTCACCTCATTTTGTATGACACCATCCTGCCATTTCCCAATGATTTACAAACTATGTTTTGCCCTTCCTCTGCCCTCCAATTGCTTTTTGCTCTCCTTTGTCTCCATCCTCCCTTAGAATGTTAGTTTCTTGAAGGTAAGTACTATCTTGTTTGCTTTATTTGCAATCCCAATTCTTATTACTGTGCATGGCACACAGTAAGCATTTAATTTTTACTTGTTCATTCATGTACTAACTTCTTCATACACATATGTGATTCCTCTGCATCTTCCCAGGCCACATATTTTTAATGTTGGGAAAGGGGGAATATCATAATGCTACTTTTATCTCTCTTTAAACAACTTGTTAGAGTATCATGTTTGAATTTCGTACAAGTTGGATCTGTTTAAGTGATTATTTTAAGTCTTGTTTTTATACCTGGTTAGTGGCTTAATATCCTATGTTCAAAAGTATGGATATGCTTGTTACTATAATAGGAACTACTCATGAGACCTCATATTTTATTGCTGCTGCTGTTGTTGTTATTATTCTTTGTCCTTCTTTTTTGAAGAGGACTATAACATCAGGAAGGTGACGCCATGACTTGCAAGTTAATTAGTTTTAAAGTGAAGGAGGGCTATGCAAAATCAACAACCTTACTTTCTCCTCTGGAGTCATCTGGGTTCAGTGGTCAGATATAGATCAGGATGACTGGACATGGCCCCAGATGCAGTAGGAAATATTGGCCTTTTTAAGCTAAGGTCTTTAAAAGGTCTCAGTTTTACTGAGGCAATGCCTAATCAGTGATTAAAGCTAGTTAGAAATGAAGCAAAGAATGTGTTGATGGTGTAATGTCTTTCTGGATAGGTGGCAAATGTTGTCTTTCTTTAGTATCACTCTGGAATCACACATTCTCCATGCACATTAGAGAGCTCATGGGAAAAGTCTTGAATTAAAATTATTGATTGTCATTATCTATCTGTTATGAATAGTATATTGTGATTTTCTGTGATAAGATGTAATGTTGTAAATATTATATTGTGATTTGTTGTGAATGTTTGCCTTGATTTGTTACAAAACAAATGGAGTGTTCACTATACTGTGTAATCAGAATTTTAAAAGCTGTTCACAGCAGCATTCTTTTGCGAAGCTGCTCTTGCATGGTTTTACAGATGCTGATAGTATAGTACCACTGATCCCTTAAAATCGTCATTTGGGTTTGTCTGATTACAGTTGTTAAAGATACGGCAGCATGGAGAGGTGCTCAGGGAGATTCCATATGTAAACTCAATATTAACTTTGCTACTAGATCTATAGGTAGCTCATACCTAAACTATAATATGAGTACATATTTCTTTTGCTTCCTGCAGAGTGATGAAAAATAAGATGCATCATAATGTAATGAGAAATGACTCCTGAGCTATAACAAAGACATAATTGGATATGATAAACTCTGAGATGTGGGTAAGATAAGACTCAAATTTGTAGCAGATTTATAAACTACTATAAATGAATATACTTTTAGCAAGTTTTGTATAGTAGAGTTGTAGTTTTGTGTATTATCATTTTTATTGTACTATGTTACAAAAATGTGTGTTTTATTCCATAAATTAAAAAAAAATACTTTATTCAAATCTCAGAGTAATTTTGGAGGAACTTGGATCAATGAAGGTGGAGTAAGCAAGTATCCTAAGTCTTCTACTCAACAGATATTAGAAGCTCTCTGCATCCTTTTCTTAACTTTAAACTCAGAATTGAAGCCCTCATATAATGAAGAACTTCCTATTTATATTGATATATATTGAATATTCATCTGGTTCATTATAAATATCTTAGATGTGGAGATTCACTCATGAAATTTTTTTCTGGAAAGGTTCTTAAGTAATACTTGAGTACCTTTCATTTTTTAATTTTACTAAAAATAATAATTATGTATACTTTGTTAATACAGGCTAGTCATTAGCACAAAAAGGAAAAAAAAAAGCCCTTCAAGGAGAAGTAAAACTCCAGGAAACAGAAGAGTTTATGCCAGAGCAAGATTGTGAAGATATGATATACCACCAAGAGTCGGGAGTACAGTTAATAGGCTCAGAGATTGAACAGAAAATTTGACTTTTGAAAATAGAGACTATCACTTCAAAAACTTATCCAGAACTGTGTAGAATGATAAAAACTTGGGAAAAATATCACTTCAATTAGTTTCTGAACTCCTTTTCAAGTGTGGGATATAGAAACAAAGGAAGAAAAAAACTATCCTGGACACCTAGACTAAATGGTAGGTGCTTAAGAAAATACACCAAGAAATGGAACCATGGATGGGGGAATCTCTATAAAAAGGAAAATGATCATAACATTAAGGAGCATAGCAATCTGATGTGGAGATGTCAATAGCTGAATGCAACAAGATGAAGAACGTTCTACTACAATTGTGTTATAGATGTCAAATCATCTGTTGGTGGCATTTGAGAGGCAAAACATTGACTTTTTTTTCTCAGAAACTTCTGTCCACTAGCTAGCTTTTAGAAAATAGAGTTGGGGATAGATAGGGATAGAGTGGCTATCAAGCTCTGAAAGCAATAAATCTGATCATACCACCATTTGTGTGGGGCTCTATTCCTTCTGGGTACATATTTTCCTTTTGTATAAGTCATTTTGAACCAATCAATCCATCAAACTAAAAATAATCATTTGTTAAATATTTATTTAAATGTATTAAATTTATTTAAATTTAAATTTATTAAATACTTACTATGTGCCAGGTATTGTGCTAGACTCTGAATATATACATACACAAACACACACACACACACACACACACACACACACACACACACACACACACATATATATACACTAATCCTTATCTTAAACCAGCTTGCTTAAGGCACAAAGTTTTATGCCTTTACTAGAGAGTGGATCCAAAGTAAACATTTTATGCCACTTATTTTACAATATATTTAATAAAAAAAATAGTGTTATTGCTTAGGAGGGAATTAGGGCTCTATAAACTGAGTGACAAGGACTACTCACATTTGAGCTACCTCACAAGCCTGATATTCAGTAAGCAAATTGCTGGTGTCAACAAGGAATTAGGCACCATGGTACAGATGTGCCCTTGAAAATATTATGAGAAAACTAATAGACTAGCTTGCCCTATATTCACCTAACTGGTGAATATATGAGACAGAATTGAAACTCAGTTCTATCCTATTGTCTAAGTTCATCCTCTCTCTGCTATCACCATCATTTTCCTCAAGTATTTAAAGGAATGTCACAAGGAAGAGGGATTCAATGGCTGCTTGACCACCAAATATCAGAATTTTGAACTTTAAGAGGAATTGTTGATGAGGTTTTTTCAGCTGTTTCAGTCATATCTGACTCTTTATGACACCATTTGGGGTTTTTCTTGGCAGAGATACTAGAGTGGTTTGCCATTTTCTTCTTCCAAAGAGAAGTTGTGACTTGCCCACACAACTAGTAAGTGGTGAGGCTGTATTTGAACTCAGGTCTTCTTGAGTCCATCTCTCTACTGTACCACTCTAGCTACCTGCAGGAGGGATTTGCAGAGAAGCAAATAAAAATTAATTAAATGAAATTTTTTTCTAAAGGTTAAACTAACCTGAAATAATATGAACCATTTTAGGAGGAAATGAATTCTTCCTCATGAGAGATTTCAAAACATAGCCTCAATCAATAAACACTTTTTTTTCTTTTTTCTAAAATTCAATTGTATTTGATTTTCAGTTCCAAATTCTCTCTTCCCCACACATTGAGAAGTCCAGAAATACAAAAACCATTATTAGACACACGCATACACTGTAATCTGTACAAAGAGTATAAGTTATTTATTTGGGAATCAAAATCAGCATTTAACTTCAAAAATATATCTTCACAAACTATATGTAAAAAATAGAATTAAGAGGTGATGAGAATGGTGGGATTGGGGTCAGTAAAAATTGAGTTCAGATCCTGATTCAGACACTTATTAGCTGTGTGACACTGAGCAAGTTAGTTTACCTGCTATCCTCAGTTATAAATGGGAATGATAATAATAGTTTCTACTCTCCAGAGTTGTTGTGAAGATCAGGTAAGTCAATTGGTGTCAGTGCATTGCAGACCTTAAACTGTCATCTTTTGTTATTGTTATTATTTTAGTAATACTAACAACTTTAACTGAAACTATTATGTTGGTAGAGACCAATCAAAGATGGCCAACATTTTACATTATGAATAGATTTCTCTTTCCTGGTGGATTATACAGAAAATGAACATGAATTCCCTTCCTGACTCCAATCTAACACATGGAAGCTTGGAAGCCTGTTTCCATCCATGTCGGACTAAAAGACAGGTAATATGTGATGATTAAATGATGAAAAGTCTTCTAATTGGTTGTGGAGTCAGAAGATCAATTACTTAGGAGGTGATGCATTCATTATGCCAACAAAAAGGAGAAGTCTCCAACCTCTCACTCTCTTTTCCTTGTTATTTTTTTCAACATTCATTTCCACAAAATTTTGAGTTCCAAATTTTCTCTGCATCTCTCCCTCACCCCTCACACCCAGATGGCAAGCATACTGATTACCCCTTCCTCCAGTCTTTCCTCTCTTCTATTCCCCCTAAGTCCCCTTTACTCCCATTCCTTTACTTTCTCATAGGGCAAGATGGATTTCTATACCTCATTGTCTGTATATCTTATTTCCTGGTTGCATGTAGCAACAATTTTTATAACATTTGTTTTTAAAACTTTGAGTTCCACATTTTCTCCCTTCTTCCCTGCTCACCCACCCTGATTGAGAAGACAAGCAATTCAATATAGGTTATACATGTGTAGTTATGCAAAACATTTCCATACTCATCATATTGTGAAAGACTCTATTTTCCCCCATCCTATCATGCCTGCATTTATTCTATTTTCTCCTTTGACACTGTCCCTTATCAAAAGTGTTTGATTTTTAAGTGTGCTCTCCCCCAATCTGGCTTCCATTCTGTTACTCCCCCTCTTATCCCCTTACTCCCTACTTTCCTGTAGGGTAAGATACCAAATTCAGTGTGTATGTTATTCCCTGCTTAAGACAAATCCAAGAAAGAAAGGTTGACTCCTGCCCTTTCACCTCTCTGCTCTTCCCCTCCATGATAATGGCTTTCTTTTGCTTTTTTTTCTGTGAGAAATTTTCCCTATTCTATTTCTCCCTTTCTCTTTTTCCCAATATATTCTTCTCTCACCCCTTAATTTTATTTTTTAGATATCATCCCTTCATATTCAACTCATCCTGTGCCCTCTGTCTATGTATACATGCACACACATATGCCCCATATCTATATATCTATCTCTATACATGTGTGTACACAACCCACCTATTCACACAAGTATGTATACATGATTATATATGTATGCATACATATTTGTACGTACATAAATACATATGTGTACATATGCATACATCTATTCATACCTATATGTGTACGTACGTATTTATGTATACATATTGTCTGCATACCTGCATGTATGTGTGTACATACATGTCTCATGAGTTGCACATATCTTTCCATGTATAAATGTAAATAATTTAAATGTAATAAGTTCTCTAAAATCCTTTTTTGGGGACAAAAAGGATCAAAGCATGGAGCAGGAGGAAGACAACACAGTCAGAACTCCCACACCAAAATCTTCCAAGAAACATGAAGACTTCCTACAAGCCATAGATCAACTTAAGGATTTTGAAAACCAAATAAGAGAAGTGGAGGAAAAATTGGGAAGAGAAATGAAAGTGATGCAACAAAATCATGAAAAGAGAGTCTACAACCTGACTGAAGAAAATAACACCTTAAAAAATAGATTAAATCAAATAGCAAAAGAGGCTCAAAAAGCCAATGAGGAGAAGAATGCCTTGAATTTTCTGGATGGAAAAAGAATCTCAAAAGCTTTCTGAATAGAATAATTCCTTCAGAATTAGAGTGGAGCAAATGGAAGCAAATGACTTCATGAGAAATCAAGACACTATTAAACAGATCCAAACAAACGAAAAAATAGAAGGCAACATGAAATATCTCCTTAAAAAACCACTGACCTGGAAAATAGATCCAAGAGAGACAATTTAAAGATTATTGTACTACCTGAAAGCCATGATCAAAAAAAGAACTTAACATCCTTCGAGAAATTAATAAGTTCCTTATGATTTCTTTTCCATGTTTAACTTCTTATGCTTCTTGTATCTGAGTGTCAGATTTTCTTTTCAGTTCTGGTTTTTTCAGCAAGAATACTTGAAAGTCTTTCACCTCATTGAATGACCATATTTTCCCCTGGAACCTTGTATTCAATTTTGCTAGGTAGGTGTTTCTTGGTTTTAATCCTAGGTCCCTTGATCTCCGGAATGTCATATTCCAGGCCGTTCAATCCCTTAATGTAGAAGCTGCTACATCCTTAGTTTTCCTAATTATCTTTCCACAGTATTCAAATTGTTTCTTCTTGGCAGCTTGTAATATTTTCTCCTTGATCTTGGGACTCCCTAACCTGGCTATAATATTCCTAGGAGTTTTCTTTTTGGGATCTTTTTTGAGAGGTGATTGGTGAATTATTTCAAGTTCTATTTTGCCCTCTGGTTCTAAAATATCTGAGCAATTTTCCTTGAGAATGTCTTGAAGGATGCTTCCTAGGTTATTTTTTTGATCATGGCTTTCAGGTAGTCCAATAATTTTTAAATTGTCTCTATTTTGTATCTATTTTCCGGGTCAGTGGTTTTTTCAATAAAATATTTCACATTGCCTTCTATTTTTTCATTTGTTTGGATCTGTTTAATAGTATCTTGATAGTAGTTCATATTTTTCTTGGAAGTTTTTGGTGCAGGTGTCCTGTCTGAGTTGTCTTTCTCCCAATCCATGCTTTGATCTTTTTTGTTCCCCCCAAAAAAGAATCTAAGGTTTTTTTTTTTGCTGTGCTTGCTTTTTTTTTCTTTGCCTGCTCATGTTGCCACTCAGTTACTTGACTTTTGAGCTCTTTGCCACTGTAGAACTCTGCTTCCAGAGAGAAGAGCTTTGTCCCAAATCACTGGGGTTTTCACAGCTCCTGGAGCTATTAGTTGGGTGCCCTTTCTGTTGCCCCCACAAGCTCTGGCTCACTGGTCACACATCCTAGGACCTCCATCCAAGACAGTGAACCAGATCCAGCAGGTTAAAACAAGATTGATTACCCTCTGAATGTTTGCTTTGTCCCACTGTGATCTGTAGGCCAGGAGCTCTGAAGGTGGCTGCATGACCTCAGTGCCTCCACCACTTCTCATCCTAGCGGCAGGAACCAGACTGCACTCCATCCCCCACGGTTCCAACAGAGTTTCACACTGACTTTTTACTTTGTCTTAAACCACCACAGCTATTGGTGATCCACTCTCACAAAGTCAACTCCAGCTGCTGCTTGTTAGGGCTGCCCTGTGGCTAAAACCCTTTGCTCACCTGAGTGGAATGGGGCTCATCTCCCAGCATCCTGTCCACCTGCTGGGCTGCATTCAGGAAAAGATTTTTCTTTCTGTCACTTTGTGGATTATGTAGCTTTAAAATTTGTTTGGAGTCATAATTTATAGGTATTTGAAGTGGTTATGAGGGGAGCTCACATAGTTTTCCTGCTTCTATGCTGCCATCTTGGCTGTGCTCCCATTCCTCACTCTTAACAAATGACAGACCCATCACCTTTCTTAGTCACAACTGATACCTTGTTACGTTGAATAAAGTTTTTTTTCTTTCTTTATACGACCAAAGACAATTTAATTTTACTTCCAAAGAGTGAAATACTCAATTCCATTTCACATCTGGAGGACAGAGAGAAATAGGGTCTTTGGTGGATTGCTTAGTGAAAAAGCAAAGCCAAGGGTATTCCCTTGTCAGCTTTGTTGATTGTGAATTTTTTGTTTATTGTAGTCTTAGTGATCAGAGCATTCTCTTGTACGTCTACTGATCTTTAAAAAAGTAGAGAATGGTAGGGCAGAGAGTAGAAGCAATAGGAAACAAAGATATTTTCTAAATGTCATGCAATATATCAAGTATTCTTTGATGATAAATCCAAACCACTCTAGGGAATTAAGTCTTTCAGAAGTTTTAAGCTGTTTGATCTCATTAAAAAGGGTAATTATTTGAGAGGCTTATCCCAGCTAGGAACCAAGTACCCTTACAGGGTATTAGACAGAGAGCAGGAGAAGGAAATGCTGAAAATACTGCAAGATTGGTGATTAGCCTGGAGAGAAGGAGTTGGGGCCACAAATTTTGATGTCAGGGAATGGTATTTCTCTAGCGGGACTGCTTGATGTGATAGTTTTTAAATTGTCATGAGGCAGGTATGATTCACATTCTAGTCCGTTGAAGGTCATTCTAATCATGAGAACTCAAAACCAAAATGAAAACTTGAGCAAACCTTGTCCAAATCTGATGTTTAGTTTCCCAGTACAGGGTTTGGAAAATGCACACTTTTCTTTCTGTTTATGAAATATTCTTGTATCGATACTTATTTTGCGATTCCTTCTTTGCAAGGAGTTATGAGGAACTTGCAGACTATGTCCAACTATACTCAAGTAACAAAAGTTTTATATGTGTGGGTGTGTAGACACACACATGTGTATACATATATGTATGCATATACACATATGTATACATATCTATATATGTGTATATATAATATAAAATATATATTTTGTATGTGTAATATATATATAATTTATAATCACATATAATATGTGTGTGTATGTATATGTATACATATATAATCACTTCCCCCTTTCCAGGTTGTTTCCATTATTTTAATTTTGAATATAGTTATACTGAAAAAAACCTTAGTAATGTGCAGTATCACTGTAGCTATAGAATACTGAGGACAGCGATGTCTTCCAGGTCATCTTTATGCCAGCATAGGGCTTCACCCCTATACTTACTGTTCTGTCTCAGGATTAAAGACTTGAGTAATGAGCTTCTGCCCTTTTCCTTTGGGAGAATTTTAAATATTCTATCTTCGGCATATTCCCTTTAGGCCATGACTCCACTGGCTTAATAGAATGCAGCCTGCCTTGAATGGCAACAATTAGCTGACACTGCAAGGGAAGAAAACAATTACCAGAGTTTAACAGCAGCTACTTATTCACTATATTGGTTGGTTATAAATTATGACAGTTGCAGTGATCATCCAAATGTGATCATGTGAGCAGGTGGTGAATTGGCCTTGATTATACACACTTGAATGTGTGATGTCTTAGTAGAGGTAGGTAACATCCTCTCAAAGAGTCCTATAATCTGGAAGAAAATGTCTTTTCCCCAGGAGAGACTTAACACTGATGGGCTTTTTTTGTTAAATCATAATAGAATAATAGGACACCTGGCTGGCAGAGAGAGAAGAATGATACATCTAGGAATGGAGGAAACAAATGAAGTGGAAGATAGGAGAAAACATTAAAAAGGGAAAAAAATTCAATTAGAGAAGAGTGGGATCCAGGGAAGGACTATGGATAGGGGGAAAACTCTTTTTAAGAAGTTGCCATGAAAACTCAAAATAAGGAAGGGTATAAATAAAGGTGAAAGTTTGCACAATATTTTCTTTTCCAATACTGATAATAGCCAGTGAGAATGACTGGGCATGTCACTTCTTTAGAAAGTATGGAGAGTAGGAGGAATTCTGTAGCAACCTGCAGTGTGTGTGTGTGTGTGTGTGTGTGTGTGTGTGTGTGTGTGTGTGTGTGTTTATGTGTGTGTTTATGTGTGTGTGTGGTGTGTGTGTGTGGTGTTTACATTTCTACCAAAATGAAAGGAGTGAATTAGAGTGCTGACCTTGAGTCGTGAAGACTCATCTTCATGAATTCAAATCTAGCCTCATACACTAGCTGACTGAGCTTGGCAAGACACTCAACCCTTTTTGCCTCAGTTTCCTCATCTGTAAAATGACGTGGAGAAGGAAATGGCAAACCACCAAATGGGTTATGCAAAGTCAGACTTGACATACAAACAACTGAAAAACAACACTAAAAGAGAAAGTGAAAGAGCTTACTTTCCTCTAGGTTTTGATATCAGGGGATGAAAGTTTTCTCTAGAAAGTAGGATTGTGATTACATTCTTTACCTCTATTTATTCACCTCTCTATCATTTCTCAAAGCCATTCTGTCTAGCTTTTGAGTCCACCAATTCTCTCTCCAATTTTATGCACAATCCTTGAAAAACTGAATCTAATGACTTTTTAAAAGCAGTCTTCTTCATTCTTGGTGTATCTGCAACATTTATCCCCATTACTCATTATCTCTTCTAGATTAAATCTCCACTTTTGGCTTCTGTGATATTCTTTGATATTGATTTTCCTCCTAACTATATGTTCTTCTACCTCCAATCACTAACAGAGAGTGTCACCAAAGGTTATATCCTGAGTTCTTTTCTTTTTATCTCTGTAATCTTGGAGTGATCGTATCAAGTCCCATGGGTTCAATTATCTTCTCTATACTGATGACTTCTAAGTATAGATTTGTAAGCTCAGAGCAACAGTTTAAGGATAAATGTTTAACAACCAGCTCTCAAAAAATTATAGAGGTCATCATTTCAAATTAATTTGCATCATTGGCATCTTCTCTATCACTTCTGTAAATCTAGATAATCAATAAATTAAGGCCTGATTTTTAGTTTTTCAGTTTCCAAGATATAAATATTCATTTTGAGAAATTTAACTGAGAAATTTAACTACCAGATATTGTGCATTTTTCAGGGTATTTTGTCTATGATGAATGTATTTATCCACTTTACTCCCTACTCTTTAATGGGACATTGCCATTTTTGCCGCTTTCTGCCATTGGCTCAGCTGAGTGGTACTGATTTTTCTTCAGGTAATATTAACTATGCTACATTCTATTTTCTTCTTATTACTTTTTTTTTTCAACTAAGGCTATAACTTTTTGTCTGAGATTGCCAGAAACCTATCCTCTTTGATTCCCTAGGAACTTTGAGATTTGCCAGCTCCAGGTAGGAGGTAGGAGAGATCTAGCCTTTTCTGTCCAGTAGTTTTTCTTGGTTCATAATTTCACAATTGATATTTTTTCATAATTTCAAAATGTACTTATTTACTAAAAAGCAACATCCCAAGTGACCGAACAATTTGGTCAATTCCAAAAATTAAACTTAGGAAGAATAATAACCATGTCAAGCATAGTTAAAAACAGAATATGTCAATTGTAAAATCATTTGTCTTCTTTTAGGTATAGATACAAGTACATTTTTAAAAAATAACAATACTTGAGATATTTAATTGCCAAAATGTAAATATTATTAAAATTGATGCTTGAGCAATAATGCAAGAAGTCCAGCTTATGGTAAACTGAAACAAAAAAAAAAAATGAGAAAAAAAAAAAACAGCCCAGTATTTAAGCTTCCAAAAGCAGAAAATGAAGTGAGGGGAATCTTTCATAGCAGAGTGACAGCTGTAATAAAGGAGTCTAGATTTGGCTGAGTGTTGTTTCATTTTTTTTGCTCCCTTATTCATGTTGGAGTGGGCTGGAACTAAATCCTTTCAAGACATTTCAATCCCTTTCTTCCATTTATTAGGCTAGGTCAAAATAATTGCTCTCCGGTACAAATGATCCCTTTATAGATTTGGCAATAATGTCAGATGAAACATTATTG
Source organism: Pseudochirops corinnae (assembly GCA_028646515.1). Classification (NCBI taxonomy): domain Eukaryota; kingdom Metazoa; phylum Chordata; class Mammalia; order Diprotodontia; family Pseudocheiridae; genus Pseudochirops; species Pseudochirops corinnae. The sequence goes on from CM053585.1 coordinate 143,421,501, forward strand.
TAATAATCATAGCATAGAGCTCCCAATTTAGAGAAATCTTTACATTGAATCTGTGATTTGGATCTCTTTTATTTTGAGGAAAAAATCAAGAAATGGAAAATATTTAAGTAAAAAAATCAAATAGTATATTATAATATCTGTTACTAGATAGTCAGGGAGAGGAAGTTCAGAAAGAGGCAGACTGTTAGGGAACTTCATTAGGTTTCCTATTGTATCATGTATTACTCATCTTCTAAAAATGCCTTTGTCAGAATCACCCTTCAATACTTTTTCCCACTCCACTCACACACGACTGGTAAAGGAACAATTTGTCTCCTGACAATATGTATGTTTGAGAGATGCATGTTAACACCATGTACAGCAACTGACTTTCCAACTTCATGTGAATGTTGTTCTCATAGAGAAATAATTTTAGCTGTTTTTGAAAAAAAAAAAAAAGAAGACGATTTCTTCATCAGTCAGTGTCAGACGTGAGTTTTCTTAATTTTATTGTTGTAGAATGCTCACCATTTCAGGTGTTTTTGATCTGTAGGGGACACAAATCAATGTAAACTAAAAATAGGATCCAGAAACAATTTCATAGACATTGCTATCAATTGAATGACAGATGACTGAAGAAATAACTTTAGCAATCTGAAACAGGAATTTTAAAAATTTTAGTATTTTACAATAAACTCGAGAGGTAAGGAAACAAAATATATGTTTATCAGAAAGTGTGTTTTGGATTTTGTCTGAAAATATGCCTGCTGTTCAACTATGGAAAATGAGGCCTTTTTAGGACTGCTTAATGACAATGACTCCATTCCTCCCAAGCACTCCCTGCCATATCTGGTAGTCTGTGTTTACTCTGGCACACGCTGATGAGAGTCTCCAGGTCTTGGCAAAATTTTTCTTTGACCTTATCAGGATTTGTCATGGTGGCAGTATATGCATTGCTGATGGTGGTGAGGCACTTTCCTCAAAGTGGTAACTCCATTGTCTGGAAACTGTCAGTAACTTCTTTGGGGAAGCATATAAGCTTGTTGACTAGTTTAGATTTGATTAAACTGCTAACGTCAGTTTCAACATGGCACTCATCATTGAGGCCACTCCAGAAAAAATATGAATATCTCTTTCCCAAAATTTAATATGGACTATTTGTACCTGAGCTGTGATAGAGCCTTCCAAGCTCATTCTGTTTTGTTTTGTCTTTTTATCAACGACAGCTGAACACAATCTATACTGACCCCAACATTATGATGTCATTTTGGTTTTCTTCAATTATGAAGGACAGCAACAAATGATAATGAAGTCTATTTTAGCTTCTGTACAACAATTCATACAGTGCAAATCATGATTTTGGTAGAACAGTATTTTTGATGGCAATTTTTTATTCCCTTATTTCTTCCCTTTCCCTTCATCCTCCATTCCTTCTTTCTTGCATTCACTTTTTGTCAAAATCTTATCAGATATTTTTATTCAAATAATCATTTTCCCAATCAGTACTTTCCATCCTAGATTAATTGGCTTTATTAGTGTTATATGAATATAAGGGGAGTACTAATGTACCACAAGAAATGAGGAAATAGATGATTTCAAAAGACATGGAAAGACTCACATGAAATGACGAAGAGTGACATAAGCAGAATTTAAGAAATACTATAACATTGATATGCTAAAAAGGAATCATTTTGAAGACTTTTGCACACTAATAAAAATGAAGTGAACAGAACTAGATCAATTTAGACAATAAAAACAACACCATTAAAATCTTTGAAAGCTATGAAAACTACGACCAGTCTAGTATCTTTAAAAATATAAAATGGTTGATTAGATTCATGTGCCATCAAATCAGTCTTTTTAGATCACTACCCTTTCTCTGCCCTACTAGAGTCATGTTTGTAGCTTCCTATGCTTTTGACTTGACCTCTCCTACATAATAGTAGTTTATAGGTACCTTCTTATCTCTTATCCCAACTCTGAAATTTTCTCTTGCCAAATCTTGGATGCATGTGATTGAGGCCTGGATTTCTTCTTTTTCTGTATCATCAAATCTGAGGGCGAATGACCATTTCCCCCAAGAATCTCATTGCTTTTACTTCTATATAAAGCTCTTTCTTGTTGGCTAGGATTCTTGATTCTCATTTTCTGGGTTCCTACAATGTTTTGAAGGGAGATTTTGAAGATTAAAATAGAATAAATATGTATTTAATAATAATAACTAACATTTCCATAATGCCTACTATGTATCAGGCCCTGTACTAAGTACTTATAAATATCTTGTTAGAGTATCACAGCAACCATGAGGAGGAGGTTCTATTATGATCTCCATTTTTATATTTGAGGAAACTGAGGCAAAATGTAAACAAATGATGAGTGAGAGAGAAACTCTAGCAAATATCTAGAGAATTGAAATCCATTATCACTTCTCTAGAATGCCTTTATGCCAATTTACTAGTATCTTTCCCTAATGTCTTATATATTGTGCCTTCTGTCTCAGTGAATATACATGTGCATTCATGAATGAATGAGTAAAATAATGGATAATAATAGGTAACAGATGTATTGCTTTACATTTCTGGCAAAGCACTTTGTAAAAAAATCTTACTTTATTCTGACAAAAAATTTGGGAAGTTGGGGCTATGCATGTCCATTTTACAGATGAGGGAATTAAGGCAGACAGAGATCAAGTGATTTGCCCAGGATTACACAGGTAGAAAGTATCTGAGACTAGGTTCAAAGTCAGGAATTCCTGACTTGAGATCAATCGCATTATCCACTGTCTCACATGAATCCATATTTGTGTGCCAGGCCCTGTGTTAAGTACTAGAGATACAAATACAAAATACCTCAAAAAGCTTAAGTTGTAATAGCAGACAACAGCATGGGTATAAGTCATTGCCAGGTAAATGAAAGTATAGTCACAGTCAGTGAGCTGATGATTTTAGCAGGAATATGGCACTCACTTTCCTGAAACAATGATAATGTGGTAGTCTTCAATAAGACAACTAGCATATTAGAAGTCCTAAATCTGCCAGACACTGTGCTAAGTAAGGGTGATACAAAGATAAGGAGAAGATAGCCCTGCTCTCAAGGAGCTCAGGCTAATGGGGAAAACGATAAACAACTACGTACAAGCAAGCCACGTTCAATTTAAATGATGTTGTTTTTCAGTCATATTCAGTCATGTTTAAGTCTTGGTGACCCCATTTGGGGTTTTCTTGGCAAAGATACTGGAATAGTTTGCCATTTCCTTCTCCAGCTCATTTTACAGATGAAGAACCTGAGGCAAAACAGGGTTAAGTGACTTGCTCAGGGTCATACACTTAGCAAGTATCTGAGGCCAGATTTGAACTCAGGAAAATGAATCTTCCTGACTCTTGGTCTGGAGCTGTACCTACCTGTCCTATACAATTCATATAGCTATAAATAAAATAAAAATCTGGATATAATTTACATAGCCACAAACAAGTTATATTAATTGGAGATAATGACAGATGGAAGGCATGCCACTAATATTAAGAATGATTAGGAAAAGCTTTTTTTTTCAGATAGTGTTACTTTATTTGAGGCTTGAGAGAAGCCAAGGGATCTAAGAGGTTGAAGATGGCAATGAAAAGAAAGATTTATAGTATAACAGCTTGAGGGGATGACAATACCATGAAACTATTTGAGATCAAGAAAGTATACTTTGATTAATTCAGCCAAACATTAGGCTCTGTTTTAGCTAGAGCTTGAAATTTTTTCAGACTTGAACTAATTTCTCCTCATGTATGTTTTCTTTTTTGGAAAATGGAATTGCTTGCATTTCAAATTAGTTTAGTTCTGCATTTATAAAGCATTGACTTATTTTTATTAGTTATATTAAAATTGTCATGGCTCTGTGTTTATATTCTCTTTTCATTAAAAATAATTTAAATGTCCATTTTTACTTTTTTCAAAATTAACTTTCTTCTACAAAAGTATCGTGGCATGGAGAGAAGATAGCATTTATTTTACCCATGATTAACCTGCCTCCGCCAGTCCTGTTCTAGGCATAAAATGAAACTCAGGTTTCAGGATCTCTGGATCTCAAATTCAAAACCCTGTACTCACAGACTCCAAGTCTCGAAATCCTTAATACTGTATGTATGTTCTCATTGATTTTTGGATGCCTATAGAAAATGAATAAGTACATGTACCCATATTCAAAAATCACACTTTGATAGCAAAAGCAATATCAGAAAATATTTGTAACTCATAGGGAAGGGCATGTGTTAATGATTGAATTGTGGGCAGAAAATTTGTATGTGAACCTTGTGCTTTTACTGTTGATCAAACTTAATAATAAGTAACATTTCTATTGCACTGGAAAATTTATGAAGTACCTTACATACATTATCTCATTTGTTCCTCACCCTGTGAGGTAGGTTTAATATATCCCCACTTGGCAGGTTAGGAAACTGAGACTGCCCAGAATTACAGAGGTAGTAAGTGTTGTAGGCAGAAATCCAAATCAGGTCTTCCAGATTTCATGTTTTGTACCATATCCACCATTTTTATTGCTTCCCTAAATAATGTTGAAGGCCACTTGGACTATCTGAAGCTTTATTTAGCTCCATCTGGCTCAAAAAAGAAAATCGTAGCAACACGCATAAATCCGTGATGGTAGCAAGGTACTTTCTATCTTTATGAATAAACTAAAAGCTAGAATGACATTTTCAGTGGGGTTGACATAAATAGAATTTTCCTTGGGAAATGTACTACTCTTCAAAGACATCACAAAAAAGAAGTTAAAATCCAACCAGGCAACATCCTAAATTCACTGGTGGGAGTAAAGGTTTGCAGAAGCAGATGATCCATTCATGGATAATTAAGAGTTGACTGACTATATACCCATGACTCAACAATTAAGTGCTTTCTCTGATTAACCTCAAAGACATTATTCTTGTGCACACACTACAAATTAGAGTTCCATCTAAATGAATCTTCATGTGTTGCAAGCCATCAGAAAACAATTAGCAACAATACCAGTTTAGCTAAATAAGGAGCTCAAAATAGATGAGACTCTAAAAGAAATGCCCCATAATCTAGATGTTTATACTTGTTGCCACTTTACCCCATCCTTCAATAAAATATTTTTTTACTCTGTTGTTAATTTACTAATTACCTACTGACTGATGTGTTAGACCTTGAATTTTGTGTTTATCATTAACCATTCATAGAATTAAAAACCATGGTTACGTCAATATAACAACCCCCAAATATTTAGAATATGCATGAAAAGAGCTGTTAGTGCTCATTGGTCATTGCAACAAGAAGAATAATTTCTCAGGTGAATTCACTGACTCTTGTAGATTCAATAAAAGTACACAAACTTCCAAGTGTTTTAGGCAATCTGAAGGGCTTTATGAAGGACTTCAGATCTAGAAATCATGGACAATGAGAGAAAATAATTATGTCCTTAAATTCTATGATGATTTAAAAAGAAAATTTTTCATGTGAGCTTTTTATAAGATTAATCAAACTAAAGCACAGGTCTGATCTTGTTACTTCTCTGTTCAGAACTCATCAGCACCTCCCTCACAGCCTACTGAATAAAGTCTTATGTTGCTGAGCTTATCATTCAAGGCTCTTCTCCATCTGTTGATATCATAACTTTGTCATGCTGTTTTACAGTATCTCCTGATACCAAATACTCTATATTTCATTGAGATTAGATAGTAACCATTACCCAGTCATACCTGGAAGGAACTCCTTTTAATTACCCCATAAATAAACTTATATCCATCTTTTAAGACCCAGGTAAAATTTAACTTATTCTGAAATGCCTACAGTTGAAAGTAATTTAACAATCTTCAGATCTCAAATAACATTTGTTCATATTTCTCTAATGTCCTTATCCTATGCTATTTTGTAGTATGGTTATCCATATGCATGCCCAATTTTCCCCTATAAATCAAAAACTCCTTGAGGGAAGGCTTAACACCTTATTCATCTTTGTATTTCTCTAGGCCTCCAGTACAGTGTTCCGCACAGAATAAGTGTATAATAAATATTCAGTGAATAGAAATGCATTTAATTCATAGGACATGGCTGATAAGATCATAGAAGTGGTAGCAATCTTAAAGGATAAAACCCAACCCTATAATCTTATAGATCACAAAACTGATGATAAGAAAAATGGGGGAAAATTGTTTAAGTTTTCCGATGGCTCTCTGGGGGAACTAGAACTTCAGTGCAGATTTTCTGGTTCCCAGGTTGATGTGCTTTTGAATGTAGTGTTCTCCCGGTTCCATGTTCTACATTCTTTTAGCATTCATTTTTTCAGAAGGATTTATGTTTATTATTATGACACAATGGAAACCAAATCTACACATTATTCTTATTCATAACGACTCATGTTTTTAAAGTGCTTTGAGGTCTACAAGCACTTTCCTCACAAATAACTTTCGATGTGCTGTTACTTAGTTGTTTCAGTCATGCCCGACTCTTCATGACCCCATTTTTGGGATTTCTTGGCAAAGATAATGAAGTGATTTGTCATTTCTTTCTGCAGATTATTTTCAGATAAGAAAACTGAGGTAAACACTGTTAAGTGACTTGTTCAGGGTCACACATCTAGTAAATGTCTGAAGCTGGATTTAAATTTAGGAAGATACTTCAAGATACATCAATACTTCAGGCCAAGCACTCTATCTACTGTGCCATCTAGCTCCTCATATCTTTGGATATAAAAAAATTCTATTTTTAAAAAATAAGTGAATTGGGGCTGAAAGAGAGTAAGTTTGCCTCTAACGCAACATAAGTAGAAAGGAAAATATGAACTGAAACCTTCTGATCCAATAATGCACAAATAAAGAAAGCTCAAAAACAATTCTCATTCAAGTGTAGTCCCTTTCTCCTCTTCAGAGATAATAACAAAATAGTAGTAATTTGGATATAAAGCATTTTGAAAAAAATCAAATTTAGATAATCTATGAATGTTAACTTAACTCTTGATCCATAAATAAAGTTACTTGGTGAAGGTAATAAAAGTAGTGAGTTTAAGAGACATAATTTGAACCCATATTCTCTGAGTCTAAAACTAGAGCTCTTTCTGCCATACCATGCTTTCTCCACCATCCAATCCAATCCAATTCAGCAAGCATATGTTAAGAAATCATTAATTATTAAGTATTTCTCAAGCAGATTATGTATGCAAATAACCTTTCTAGATGCTATGGACACAACAGCAAAACAAAAAAATCATCCTTCACCCTAAGAAATTTATTGATGTTCATATAGATGATATTATGCTGATAGTATCAAACTTCTGACTATGGCAAAGCCTCCACAATGAGATCTAAAGATATTTAAAGAAATTTTCTTTTTTTTTTTTTATTTTTTTAAATTTTATTTTAGTTTGCATCATTCATTTCCACAAGATTTTGAGTTACATATTTTCTCCCCCTCTTTTCCCCACCCACCACCCCAAAACAGCCATCCCAGTGTGTCCCCCCTCCCCCAGTC
>CM053585.1:143429470-143456266 GCA_028646515.1 Pseudochirops corinnae
TACTCAGATATGTGCTTGTTTGCATATGTAAACCCTCTTATATAAATTTATGTGTATGTATATGTATATATACATTTGTATTCCCTTGCCCTATCCTCATACTGAGAAAAGTTTCAACAGTTACAATTGTCACTTTTCCATGTTGTCATGTAAATAGTTCATCTTTGATAGGTACCTTATGTTTTCTTTTCCGTGTTTATCTTCTCATGCTTCTTGTGTTGGAGTGTCAAACTTTCTTTTCAGTTCTGGTTTTTTCAGCAGGAATGTTTGAAAGTCCTCCACCTCATTGAATGACCATATTTTCCCCTGGATGACTAAGCTCAATTTTGCTGGGTAAGTGATTCTTGGTTTTAATCCAAGCTCCCTTGATCTCTGGAATATCCTATTCTAGGCCCCTGGTGGGGGTGCTCTGGCTGTGCTCTCCTCTTCCCTCACTCTCCCATGATCTTTCTTTTCCCCAAAGAAGGAATCTAGGGTTTGGGAGCTGTTCTTACTTTGCTTCTTATGCTTATTCTTACTCATGGTTGTTCAGTCCGTGATTTTTAAAAATTTTTTTTTAAATCTCTGTGGGACTCTGCTTCCAGCAGGGAAAGCTCTGTCCCAAAGCGTTGGGGTCCTCCCGGCTGCCGTAGCTCTCCAGAAGATGCTGGGACTCTTCCTATTTACTTCCAGCTGACTGGATAATGAAGACTCCAGGACCAAGGTCCAAGACCAAGATCCAGATCCAGGTCACTCAACACGAGAGCTCTTGGCCTCAGAACAATTGCTTAGTCCCCCTGCTGTCTGCAGGCCATGAGCAGGAAGCTGCAATGTGGAGACGGGTGCAAAACCTCTGCCTTTCGCTTTTCTGCTCTGGATGCCTTTCGGCCCAACACTTTTCTCCCCACAGTTCCCCCTGACCTAGTTCTGAACGCTGCTCGCAGCTGTCACTAATCCGCTCCTCTGCTTCTCCCGTCCAGCCACCCCCGGGGCACAGCAACGGCTTCAGGCCAGGCTGGCTTCCGTTCGCAGTGCTGATATGGTTTCTCGTAGCCGAGCTGACTTTAGTGGGAAGTATCTTTGTGTGCGTTTTGGAGTTCTAGGATTGGTTTAGAGTCCTATTTTATGGGTATTTTGGGGTGGCTATGTGAGAGCTGCAATATGTTGCTGCTGCTACGCCGCCATCTTGGCTGTGCCCCCCCCCCCCAAAGAAATTTTCTTAACAATCTATATAGGAAAAAAAACAGGTAGATATAGAATTCCCGTTGCTCTTATTATAACATGTAGTTGGATAATTAATATATTAGGTAAGTTTATCAGTAAATATATCTAGAAAATTATTGTAGATACACAATGAACTGGAATAGAAATGAATTTTAGCATAAGATCGACTGGATTGAGTTTGTAAAATTGGCCAGCACTTTAAATGATCCTATTACCTCCTGATCTGTAATGTACCCTTTGTCTTTGTCTCTTTTTCTTTCTCTCTGTCTCTGTGTATGTGTGCCTCTCTTTCTGTCTCTCTCTGTCTCTCTCTGTCTCATATACTCACAGATGCACACACACATACACATCTTTTTAACACCAATATTCAGGCTAGTGTAGTGGATAGAGGACTGACCTTAAAGGTAGGACAACATAATTGCATGTCATTTCAGCTGTTTACCACAATCATACAGTCTGCTAATGACTAACAATTCTCTAAGATGATAAATAGTGTTCAAACTACTGTTTGCCATCAATGCAATGAATTTCCACATTATGGAGTTCTTGTTACTGATTAAATCATAGCTCTGGACAAAAATGATACCTATGTGTTTGAAGCCTCTTGCCTAGAGAAAAACAAGGTATCCGTATGTATCACCTTCATCTGCTGACTCATTGTGACATGGATTACTTGGTATGTATGAGATTTTACATTTGTCATATCCCAAAAATGTTTTTTATATTATTGGAGAAAGATTTCATAAGATAAAGAGATACTTAACTTTCATTTCGAAAATGAAATGAAAAGTCTAGTCATATGGCTTAATTTCATTGATACATATGAAATGATTGATGAGATGTTTTTGTTCAGCTCCTTTAATTTTGGAAGCCATCCAGAATTCTTTTTAGGAGAGATCATAATGGATTTCAGGTTAGGTGAACAATAATGGACTTAAACTATGTCCCTGAAAAATATAATGTTTAATATGAATTATACGTGACATCATTATGTTGTTGGTGACATGTTTTAATTAAAGAAGTTGACACAAAATAACTAACATTGCATTCTTGCTATACTTGAAGCTATTTTACTTTTTTTCACTAGGTAAATTATCCATCTATACAGAACTCTATCAAATGTTTTGTAAGAATCAAGAGAGAGAACATATTTACTAGGAACTTTCAGCAAGGTTGTTCAAAAATTACTGAATCAATAATAGATTGCTTTTTATCCTCCCTGGGTTTTGTCCCTCAATTGCTTTTTATGTTTTTTATACAGGCTTATTGATTTTATTTTTACCAATATAATTATTTCTATAAAATACATAAACATAATTGACCTAAGTTTGGAAGGGTCACTGGGGTTTTCATCCTTTGTTAATAGGTATGTAGTACCTTTTATTTTGAAAAGTGGAATCAGGCTTATATATGAATGGAAGCAGAAAAAAATGTTTTTGTATAATTCATGAGTTTTTGTGAAATAAAGCATTTGAGTTAAAAAATTGAGTATAGTATAATTTGAGCCCCAGTGCTTTTCATTTCTGCAGAGAAACTAGAGTTTTAGTTATCTCTCAGTATGTGTGTGTGTGTATATATATACATATATATATATACACATACATACATACCTACATACATACATACATATATATATATATATGTTGCTCATTATATTAACAGCACATGAGGTTTTGTTAATCAATACATCAATAAACCAACTTTAATTATTATTTTGTTAGACTTTCAATTATATTTAACCCGAAGTTTTCCACATCCCTCTTTTTCTAGGGCCCTTTACTTTTTAAATTAAATTTTAATTTATTTTCAAATAAAAACCTACTGTCTATCCTTTCCATCTCCCTTCCCACTCCTTTGAGAAAGCAAACAAAGTAGAACACTGGGTAGACAAATGTATAGTCAAGCAAAACAAGTTTTTACATTGGTCATATTCAAAATGTATTTGTTAGTCTCCACTCTGAATACATCAACCCTTGATCACAAGATAGGCAGAAAGTTTCATCAAGAGTCCTCTGGAAAATGGGAAAGTCTTACACAAACTAATACAAAGTGAAGTGAGAAGAATCAGAAGAATATTGTACACAGTGACAGCAATATTGTATGATGAAGAAGTATAAACGACTTAACTATTCTCTGCAATATAATGATCCAAGACAATCCCAAAAGACTCAGATGAAAAAAATGCAATCCACTTCCAGAAAAAGTACTGATTTCATCTCATTAGAGACCAAGGCATACTATTTTTCACTTTCTTTTGTTTCAGTTTTCTTGTACAAAATGACGGAAATAGAAATGGTTTACATGATTATACAAGTGTAACCTGTGTCAGATTACTCACCATCTCAGTGAGGTGGAAGAGGAGGGAGTGAGAATTAGAATTCAGAACTCAAAACTTAAAAAAAGCAACAAATGTTAAAAATTATTTTACATGGAATTGGGGGAAAATAAAATGTTATTAAAAATAATCCTCTAGGGGCAGCTAGGTGGAGCAATGAATAGAGCATGGACCCTGGAGTCAGGAGGACCTGAGTTCCAATTTGGTTGCAGACACTTAACGCTTAGTAGCCATGTAACCTTGGGCAAGTCACTTAACCCCAGTTGCCCTGCCTTCCCCCTTCCAAAAAGAAAAGCAAAAAGAAATAGTCCTCTGTAAGTGTGGCTGGTTATCATATTGATTAGAGTTCCCATGTTTCATAACTTTTTGTGTAATATTCTCGTTTTATAAATTGTTCTGGTTTTGCTCACCTTATTTTGAATTGTCTCATATAAGTCTTGGGTTTCTCTAAAACTGTACTCTCTATTACTTATAGCACAGTAGCTTTCCATCACATTCATTTGCATAATGTTCAACTGTGCACCAATATAATATTTTGGTATATTTGGGGCTCTTCCTCTTTCTTCATTCTTTTTGTGATATAGGCCTTCTAGTGATGTCCTTGATTCAAAGGGTCTGAATATTTTAATAACTTTTGAGGCATGCTTCCAAATTGCTTCCAGATTGCTCCGACAATGGTACATTAATATGTCTCTTTTCCTGTGACACATCCAGCATTTGTCATTTTTCTTGGTAAACTTTGCTAATCTGATGGATGTGAGATGAATCCTTGGAGTGGATTTAACTTGTATTTCTTAAATTATTAGTGATTTAGAGGATTTTTATATGCCTCTGATTTCTTTATTTACAATCCACTTTCCATCTGTAACTCTGATTTTAAAGTTACAGAACAACATGCTCCTTCCAGAATAAGTTGATCATGTGAAATCTCATTATCAAGCTGCTTAATTCAGCTTTTGTTGTTCAACATCTTCCCAACTCCTTCCTTCTCTTCTCCAAAGTGATTTCAGAGTTGGATGTTGAGCACTAAACTGCTCCCATAGCTTTCCTTCAAGAGAAGTCAGGGATCTAGACTTTTCAGCTCACTACTTTTCCTTTTTTTTTTTTTTTTAATTTTAAACCTGAATAAAAAAGGAAAAAAAGAAGCAAACTTAAATACCAAAACTAAAATATATGAAATAAGAACAAGAAAAAAAAATAAAGCATTGCCATGTGAACAGCAGAAAATGAGAGAGGATTTAAAATATACAGTAATAAATTTCCATTTCAAGAAAGCCTGTATAATAAATATTATCCATTGTACTAATAGCTATCCATCTTTGCCTCCTTGTAACTTTTCTTTTCTTCTCTGCTCTGCACTTTTTACTTTATTTCCCCTTTCCCCCCTCAAGACTACTAAGTTTGTGCATGTGTGTGTCTGTCTATCTAACTATCTGTATATATGTATGTATGTATGTACATATGTATTTAGGCATATACATTTATATGCCTCTGTGTAAGATGGTATTATACTTATATATCCTCTGTTTCTCTGAGAGTGGAAAACCTCTTCCTATATAAGTCCAAGTCTTTCCATATTTTTCCAAGTCCAACAACTTGTCATTTCCTACACTACAGCAAAATTCCAAGCTTTCACTACCTAGTTGTTTTAAATAGTCCAATACAATGTTGATGAATGTGGCTGACAGAGTATACTTCTCCTATTTTTCTTTTTTTTTTATTAAATATATTTGAGTCTTAACTGTGTCTGAGATCATGATTACCACCCCTGCTCTTCTTTTCCTAACAAATTGAATGATAGTAGATACCCTTTTACAATTTTTTTTTAAAATACTGGTCAATAAAAAACACATTTATTCTTTTGCAGCTTGTCATTATTTGGCTTTTTGTTAAAAATTTTTGGCTGATCTAAATCCAGGGAAAGAACTATGGAGTCTGAATGCAGATTGAAGCACACTATTTTCTCTCTCTCTCTCTTTTTTCTTTCTTGTGATTTTCTCCTTTTGTTCTGATTCTTCTTTCATAACATGGCTAATATGGAACTATAATATGATTGCACATGTATGGATTGCATTATTAAATTGCATGCTCTCTTGGGGAGGAGGAGGGGACTGAGGGAGAACATTAAGAACTCAAAATCTTAGAAAAGTGAATGTTGAAAACTAAAAATAAATACTTAAAAATAACTTTAGCTTATCTTTATTTGTAGGTAAATGTTATGTACTGCGTTCTAATTTGGCACAAATTGATCTAATCAATTTTGGGGAGATCTTTACTTTCAATGTATTATTTTGCAAAGTAACATTCAATAATTTGGAAAGATATAAGTGAATTCAATTTATTTATGGAGTGCATTAACAATGATTGGTATTATTTTTAGTCAGATACATGAAGGTAAATACCTGCAATTCTACAGGAGGAAAGTCAGTTCTAGAGACACCCATCAAAACGTTTTGTTGAAATTATAAAAATTAATGAAGAAAATGAATGTGATGTGCTCAGAGTTGTCCCATGGCAAGAGAGAGGATATAGTGATATTGACTTAACATTAGATGATGTGAGGTTGAATTTGTCTTGAATGGAAAATATTGGCTAATTTTATTATTATCATAATTTATCTCAAATGCTACTATATATTGATATTTTAAAAGAATATGATATGATCATAAGTTCACACCTAGAAGAGACTTTGAAGGTCAATGAATCCAAATTCCTCACTTTAAAGATAAGGAAACTGAGGATCAAAAAGGAGAAGAAATTTATATGGGTGAAGTGAGATAGGAGGCAAATAGAAGAGCCAAGACTTGAATTTCTATATTCTTAATTCAAATTCAGAGATGTTTCTATGATAACACACTTCATTATTATTAAGTTATATTAAATTAAACTCAACAAATATTTTATTTCCAATATTTGCAAAAACTATGCTAAGTACTCAAGTCAGAGATTAAAGAAACACAAAAAGCAAACATAAAAACCTATCATTAAGGGGCTTACATTCTACTATATAGCTTATATTCAATGCTGTTATAAATAAGTATCCAAATTGTAATACAAGGAAAAATGAGAAATGAGAGAGCAATTATAATTGGAAGATCTCTTCCTAGGAATGTGTGGAGGTTTTCCAGTGGATTTCATAATTCATATAGCAAAATAACTGATTTACTTAGACAGTGGTTTTATATACAATAGAAAAAAGTGCTTTTTTTAAACCTTCATTACATTAAATTGTTCCTTTTCGCTGCTCCCATTTACCTGCTATCCTCTTTATTCTTTTCAAGACTGCTACAGCTTCTTTTTTTTTTTCTTGGAATCAAATGCTATTGATTTTTTAAAACAAAATAATCAACTTTCCATGCATCCTGTCCAAGTTAATAAGTATTGACTATTGATAACTGAAATGCATGTTTTTGTGATATATTCCCTTTTTTTGCTGAAGATTTTAGTAAGAATCTTCTGTTTTTGAAGGGCCAAGTAGGGAGTCTATGATTCCCATGAGAAGCCAATCTGTGTACATATTAATTCAAATAATTAATCTGTGAGGTGGTCAGATATATTAGAATTCACAGTATTTGAAGTTCTAATTATAAAAAAATATTAATTGGTTTCATCCCAATACAGTCTCAATGTTAATATGTTGATCCCTTTATAAGATTCCTTGTTTGTTCTAATTTGAACCTAGTTGTAATAGAAACAAAATTATGATAATTAAAAGAGATTTTTAGACCAAATTCTAACCCTTCCTAGATACAGGACCTTAAGAAAGTTACTGTACTTCATCTGTTATTTTGAAATGAAAATAATGGAACATATGATCTCCCAGATTCCTGTCATTTTTGACTATCCAGTCTATAGCAATAAGTGTAACAATTTCATAATGTTATACATTGTAAATGGGTACCTTGTTCTATAGGTGGAAGAATTTCATTATTTCCTTAATATTTTTTTTAATGGATTTGACATCAAATGCCTACTATTTCTTTAAGTGACCCTACAGGTAGACATTTGCATTCACACTTTGTCCTTGATGAAAAATTCATCTCCTAGTTGCTTTTATCTTTTTTTAACTTTGAGACTAAATACTGGTTTCATTTTAATTACTGCATGAAAAAGTATTTCTAATTTGAATTTTAAGTAGCAGAAAATGATCGTTTTTTTCTCTTGAGTACCACTACTGTGAGGTTAGATTCTTAAAGCTAGTTACAGAAGTCATTTTAATTGCTGGAATGACAAAATGGAATGATTTGACTAAGTAATGAACTGGACTTTGGATTTGTTGCCCTTTTCTATAGGACAATCAGAGGTGTTTCAGTCAGGGTCATTCTCAGATAAAAGTTATCTTAAATGGTGTGAAATTCTCACAAGTAACACCAGGAGGATTTTATTAAATATTTTTAATGTTATGAGCTCTGTAGTAGCACTGGAAATACAAATACAAGCAAAATTTTAAAATAGTCCTTGTCTTCACGCAGCATACATTCTAATGGGAAAGAATAAACAAAAGAGAGATGGAAAGTGGTGGGCAAAAGTGCCTATTTAGGGGCATGAAGAAGTCTGTAGAGTTAGGTTGGGAGAGGGTTGAAGGATTGACTATAAGGATGACTGGGCACTTCTTCAAAATGGCAAAAGGTATGGTGTTGGAGAAAACAGGAAAAAAAACAAACAAAGCCTTATATATAATGATTCAAAGTAAAGTAAGTAAAATCAATAGAATGATTTTCATAATAACATTTACATTGTTAAAAAACAATTTTGAAAGACAAGAATATCAGTCAGTTTAATGTCAAACTGGGAATTCTAGGGCAGATGATGATGTCTGTTACCCATAAGGAATTTAAGGTGCTGATCCTTATAACCTACCTGCTTGACGTTGAAAAGAAAGCAAATGACTTCTTTCCATCAGACATGTGCCACTCTCTTAAGGCACAAAATATAATTTTCCAATGAGTCAAAGACTCTTTTAGGGCCTTAATTCCGAGTGTGATGGACCAAAGAATGTTGTTTTGGGGTGATAGGGATACTCTGAGGACACTGGAATAAAGTGATTTTACTAAGGTAATGGCATTCTGAATCAGGTGACTCTAACCACCATTGAAGAGCTACATTTACTCAGTCTCTCAAAACTATCCTTGTTTCTGCTTCTTTTTACAAATAAAATAACCCAAAACTAAAAGGGGTATAATTTTAAGCTTGTAAAAAAAAAAAAGTCTTTGCAAACAGCATTAACACCACTTCCTGTGTCTTTTTTTCCCTTGTGCACTCTTGAACTGGATAGCCTGATACTCTTGAATTCATCAATGATATTAGGGGATTTAAAATGCTACTTGACTAGGCATGTTAGAGACTTCAATTTACATATAAGTCATTTAAGAGTCTTCAATTTACATACAAGAAAAATACATTTTTAAAAGAGTTGACTGGAAAAGGAAATGTTTCATAGAAAAAGAACACATTGACAAAATAAAATTTAAGGAAACTATGGTGAAATGATCTCTGGTTAGGAGTATATTATAGTGTGTGTTTCTGTGTGTGTGTGTGTGTGTGTGTGTGTGCACGCGTTTGTGTAAAATCACCACTCAAATCATATTATTCAGTTATCCATAAACTCTGATGTGGCTGTTTATATCTTCAGATAGATCTTTGGCCTCATCAAAAGGCATGTTAATTTTATCTTGTGATTTCAAGGATACAAGTGGAATGAAATGAAGCATATGTGCAAACACATCTCTATATGTCATCATGTCATAATATGGAAAATATATTGGGGTGGCTAGGTGGCACAGTGAATACATCATGGACCCTTGAGTCAGGAGGATCCAAGTTCAAATTCTACCATAGACACTTAACTCTTACTAGCTGTGTGACCTTTGGCAAGCCACTTAACCTCAATTGCCCTGCCCCCCCCCCGAAAAATATAATAATATGGAAAATATACACATCCACTTATTTGTTCCTGTGTTAATGGTTAGGCTAAAGTTTTTTGACAGTATGTAGGAAGCTCTGCAGTTATCTCATATTTGAGTCAACTGTAATGGTAATAAAATTTGAAGGTCCTTTTGTATTGGTAAGCTAAAAGGTAATTAGCACCTAGTTTCAAATTAAGCCTTGTTAAAGAAACAGAAGGTATGGGCCCCTATTGTTGATGTAACAGGAAGGGGACGAACCAGAAATCCCTGCTGCTGATGTGACAGGAAGGGGATGAATAGGGAGGAGCAATACTGTATATAAGAAAAGACACTAGCTGGGAAAGTCAGAACTTCTTGGGATAAGCATGGTGGAGGTAGCAGCTGCTGCTGGACTGAAGACTAAACTAAGAATTAGGAAGAATTGAGAAGAAGAATGAGAATTGAGAATTGAGACAGAATTTCTTGGAGCAAGCCACAGGGAGGCTGCAAAAGTGATTTTGAACTGAGGCTATGGTGCTGAAGGGGGGCCAGTGAGAGCTTCTGAGGTGCTACTGAAGAGCTACTGAATCCAAGGGCCAGCCACTTGGAGCTGCTGAGGATTTCCAAAGACCATCTTGAGCTGGAGAAGACTGAGGAAGCATGACAATGGTGCTGGGATTTTGTCTGTTTGTGGCTTTGTGAAGCCTTGACTTCCCAGGAACAGAGACTGTGGAGGATTTAAGATGGACTGGACATTGTGAGCTTTAGGAATAGGAACTGCACTGATAGCTGGTCAAGGAACTGGGAACTATCAGCATTTGAATCCAGGTGACAGTTTGGTGAATCCAGGTAAGAGTTGAGACTATGGAAGCTGATCCAGGGAATCTGAGAGCCTACCCTGAGTCAAGCTGAAAGAAGACTTTACTTGGATACTTTGTACTGACTGTGAAGATTGTGATTTACTTGTGACCAAGGGGTGGATGGCCTGTCTATTTTCTGATGATTGAATAGTGAATAATAACTGAATAGTGACTGATTTTTAACTTAGTGTGCCCCATGAGTGAAAACATTGACTTTTGCATATTTGTGAACCCAGCCTCCTTAAGGTAGACTAAATGATTGAGTTGATTGAATGATTGAGTTACTAAGTGATTGATTGACTAAATGATTGCACTTTGTTCAAAACTATGTGAGCACTGTGGTGAAAATTATTTGGCCATTTTAGTGATAAATTGTTGTTAATGCTGTATTTTGATTTTATGTGATAAGTTATGACATTGTGAATGCTATACCTTGACTTTCTGTGAATGTTTTGCTCTGATTTCTTACTGAATAGAATGTTCACTATACTTTGTAATCAGAACCTTGAAAGCTATTAAAAGAAACATTCTTCTGGAAAGCAGCTTGTGTGTGGCTTTACAGCAACCAATACAATGTCTTCTGTAAATAGGAGCATGCACAGAATCTAAGTATGTGAAAATCCTTCTTTGACTTGGTCCTTATCCTGAATTGCCTCCATGGTGATGGGGAACTTCCTACTTTATATTTTGTATGAAAATAATTATCAAATGATCATTAAATATGGCTATCTCTGCTTTTTGCATCCTTTAAACAATTTAATTTCATTTTGACAAATTCATGAGGAAAAAATATCTTGTTGGGGAACTGAGCCAAGATGGCATAGTAAAAGCAGGAACTTGGCTGAGATCCTGTTCCAACTACCTCCAATATCTGTAAAATGTGACTCTAAACAAATTTTAGAGCTACAGAATCCACAAAGTGACAGAGAGATACCAATCTCCCACTGAAGGCAGACTGGCATGCTGACAGGAAAAGTCTATTGTACCAAGCTGGGAGGTAAGCACAGTCCCATGTGAGCCACTTAGGCCTGGACCCTGCTTGGCCCTAATCAGTGGCACAGACTGACTAGAGCAGAATTCAGGAAAGTGAATCACCAGTAGCTGTGGTGGTTTCCAGACTTCTCAACCCATAAATGTCAAAGAGAAAGTAAAAGGTCAGTGGGGAATTCTGTTGGACTTAGTGGAGAAGAGTGTGGTCCATCCCCTTTGCTTGGATGAGAGGTGACAAAGGCACAGTGGCTGCAGCTGCTGGCACATGGCTGCCTCTGGAGGTCCTGGCCTACAGATTGTAGGGGAAGCAAATGGCCATTCAAAGGGTAATCATTCTTGCTTTGACCTGCTTGGATCTGGATCAGAGTTTTGAGTGGTGGTCCTTGGGTGAGAAATGGCAGTGTGCCAGAGCTTGTAGTGGCTGTAGAGAGGGCACCCTCCTCAGACTTCTGACAACATTTGTGAAAATCCCAGCAATTTTGGACATAGCTCTCTCCACTCTGGAAGCAAAGTTGTACCATGGCAAAGACACCAAAAGTCAAGTAATTGGCTGGCAAGATGAGTAAGCAGAGAAAGTGTTATCAGTAAGTAGAATCCTTTTTTTTTGGGAAAAAATTATCAAAGCATGGAATCAGAAGTCAACAAAGGCAAAACTCCTGAATCAAAATCCTCCAAGAAAAATATGAATTGGTTAAAGGCCATAGAGGAGCTCCAGAAGGATTTTGAAAATCAAGTAAGAAGAGTGGAGGAAAAATTAGGAAGAGAAATGAAAATGATGCAAGAAAATCATGAAAAGTAAGTCAAAAGCATGCTAAAGGAGACCCGAAAAAATACTGAAGAAAATAACACCTTAAAAAAATAGACTAACTTAAATTGCAAAAGAGACCCAAAAAGCCAATGAAGAGAAGAATGCCTTAAAAAGTCAAATTGCCCAGATGGAAAAAGAATTTCAAAAACTCCCTGAAGAGAATAATTCCTTCAAAATTATATTGGAGCAAATGGAAGCTAACAACTTTAGGAGAAATCAAGATACTATAAAACAGATACAAACAAATAAAAATATAGAAGGTAATGTGAAATATCTTATTGGAAAAACCATTAACTGGAAAATAGTTCCAGGAGAGATAATTTAAAAAATTATTGGACTATCTGAAAGCCATGATAAAAAAAAAACTGCATAGAAATCATCCTTCAAGAAATTCTGCAGGAAAATTGCCCTGATATATGTATGTGTAGAAGGGTGTATGTGTATAAATACATATGTGAGTGTGTGTATATGTGTGTATATGTATGCATAGACAGAGGGCACAGGATCAGTTGAATAGGAAGGGATGATATCTAAAAAATAAAATTAAGGGGTGAGAGAAGGGGAAAGGGAGAGATAGAATAGGGTAAATTATCTCATATAAAGGAGAAAAAGAAAGCTGTTACAATAGCAGGGAAGAGCAGGAAGGTGAAAGAGAATGGGTCAACCTTACTCTCATTGAATTTGGCTTGCAGAAGGAATAACATACACACTCATTTGGGTATCTTGTCCTACAGGAAAATAGGGAAGAAGGGCATAAGAGGGGGGGATAATAGAAGGGAGGGCAGATTGGGGGAGAGGGTAGTTAGAAGCACATACTTTCGAAAAGGGACATGGTCAAAGTAAAAACAGAATAAATGGGGGGGGGATAGGATATAGGGAACTACAGTCTTTCACAATATAACTACTAAGGAAATTTTTTGCATAAATACACATGTATAATCTATATTGAATTGTTTATCTTCCCAGTAGGGGTAGGTGAGCAGGGAAGAAGGGAAATAATCTGGAAATCAAAGTTTTAAAAACAAATGTTAAAAAAGTAAATAAATTTAAAAAAATGTTTAACATGCAACTGAGAAATAAGATATATAGGCACTGGGGTATAGAAATCCATCTTGCCCTACTAGAAAGTTAAAAGGGGTATGGGGGAGGATATTAGAGAGAGCAGATGGGGGAAGGGATATTCAGTAGGTTTGCTATCTTGGGTTGGGAGGTAGGGTAAAGATGGGGAGAAAATTTGTAACTCAAAATCTCGTGAAAAGGAATGTTGAAAACTAAAAATAAGTAAAAAAGAAAGAATAAAATTAATTTACCAAGATAATAATATTAATGCTAAGTTATGTTAATGGAGCACTCACCTAGACTGAGGGTTCTATAGAATACCGAGAAACCTAAAATTCTATTATTCTAAGTCGAGCTTCTTTGTAAAAATAAAGATGAAGTGCTAACAAGGAAAGAAATAAAAGATGGACAGCTCTGAACATAATGTATAGCATTTATTATTTAGGCTTTTTTCAAATGGAAATTTCTTGCTATATATTTTGAATCCTTTTATTTTCTGCTGTGCATGTATAGTATTTATGTTTCAATATTTAAATTTATAATATTTCTTTTTCTTTTTATTGTATATTTAAGTTTCAGTAATAAAAATAAAAAAATAGATTTCTTTCTAAAATTTGAAAAAGTAAAGATGAAGGAGCTAACATAGAAAAAAAAAAAGTACCTTTTTGGAAGAGGGTCTTCAAGGAGGCAGATGTTCCTGTATTCTCTCTCTCTTTTTTTTTTTTTTTTGTCTAATTACATGGTAAAAATATTCGTTCAGGAGTATCATTTGTGAAAGTATTCTTCTGATGTATATATAGGTGATTCTCATAAAATTACACACATTAGGTTGAAATTATTTTCTTGCAGTTGTCTATATGTTTATGTGTATGTTGATTAGAGAATTGCAAATTAAAATAACCTTGAGATATCATTTTATATCTATTAGATTGGCTGAAATTATTGAAGGGGAAAGGTAAAAATGTGGGAAGGGGTGTGGAAAAACTGAAACGCTAATTCACTATTGGTGGAACTGAGAACTGACCCAATCATTTTGGAGAACAAACTGGAATTATGCCCAAAGAGTTACTAAGCTGCCAATATCAGGTGACCCAGCAATACCACTACTAGATCTATTTCAAAAGATGATTAAGGAAAAAGGAAACAACCTATATAACATTATAGCATCTCTCTTTGTGGTAGCAAAGAACTGGAAATTGTAATGATGACCGTCAATTAGGGAATGACTGAACAAGTTGGGGGATATGATGGTGATGGAGTACTACTGAACTATAAAATAATGATGAGGTCATTGATCTCAGAAAAAACACACAGATTTGCACAATGTAATTAAGGGTCAAATGAGCAGTACCAAGAGAATGTTGTATGCAGTTATAGCAATATTTTTTGATAAAAACTTTGGGTGACTAAGTAATTTTGAGCATTATAAATATCCAAAGTAACTACCAAGGATCTATGAAGGAAGACACTGTCTGCATCCAAAAAAACCCTTATAGAAATGTTTTGAGAATGATTTTATATACACATATGTGTGTATGTACATATGTATGTATTCACATATATATATATACAGATTACATATATTATATACACATGCACATATTATACACACACACACACACACGGATATATTTACATGTAATGGTAGCCATATCTAGGGTGGAGTGAGGGAAGGAAAAAGGAAAAAAAAAGAAATTTATATCATAGCTTTATTATATATTTAAAAGAAATAGCAAGTCATACATAATAGATTTGGAGTTTCATGCATGATCACATTTTTTCTTTTTCTATTCTTCTATGTTTTGTAAATGTTTGTTTTGTTTCTTAAGTTCAGAATAAAATAAATAACCTTTTTACAAAGAAAGAAAATATATTCCTATATATTTATTCCTACATATATACATAATCATACACATATAGTGGGTTTTACCTCATATGTCCCTTTGGATATCATTGTGTAACTCAAAGAGAGGCAGAATACATATCTCTATACTCTTCTCCCCAACTTTCTCCAAGGGTTCCTTGAATTACTGCCAGGAGAAGAAGCAGAAAGTTGGGGGCCAGAAGTTTGGGCAGTGTTCTCAGAAAGAGGGGATACTGGATTAGAATTATGTCTATCAACTCCCTTAAATATGTTTATTCTAAGAGATATCATCTTCAAGTTCAAGTCAAACTTCTTATTGCTATTCATTTAAGATAAGAAAAACACAAGCTTTAAATCCAGGACTTGACTCCCTTCCCACCAAGGGTGTTCCACAGTGAACACACATTTACATAATGAGTAGTAAAGAAAAGCATCTATAAAAATCAATAGCAAAACAGAAATCAAAGGGAATACACATAAAACATGTGCCAGACAATAAAGAATGAAAGAGCTCTCCCATTGGGAGTGAAGTAACTCAGTTCAGCCGAGAAAGTTTGAGATCTCAGTCAAGGGAAAAGTCCCTAAAACCTCTCCTGCAGCAAGTTGAGGATAGGGACCTCTAATTTCTCTTGCATTAATATTCTTCCTGGAGCCTGATTCTCCATTCAGTAAAATGAAGCACAGTTAGCATTAACTATCTTCTTTCTCAAAGTTTAAAGTCAGAAGTACCTAAAATGATAGAAAAGCCTGAAGAGATTAAAAGAAACTGAAGATCCAAAGAGAGATCAGAGCTCTGGAGCTCTTTTCAACTTCAACCTAACCCCTTATATAGGTGAAGGGCATTGATATCCATCAATGAGGAAGGAGAGGGTGACCTACCAATAGGCTTTTGTACTTTTTTATATTCTCTCTCTCTCTCTCTCTGTCTCTCTCTCTCTCTCTCTGTCTCTGTCTCTGTCTCTCCATATACATACAATTTATGTGTGTATATACACATATATTAATAAGGGTTGAACTTTTTCCACATGCCTTTGGTAACTTCTTGTCCTTCAGATAACTTGTGGATTAATCCCCCAACAGCCTTATAACTGTATTTCCTCGGGGTGGATATCCTGACTGCTAAGTATCTCAGGGGAGAGAACACTGGGATAGGAGTGAGGAGGAACTGAGTCAAATCCAGCCTCAAACACCTACTAACTGTGACCCTGGGCAAGTCATTTAATCCTTTTTGCCTTAGTTACTCATCTGTGAAATGAGCTGGAGAAGGAAGTGACAAACCATTTCAGGTATCTCTGCCAAGAAAACAACAAATGAGGTCATGACGAGTTGGACACAACTGAAAAACAACTGAACAAACAAAAATCTTGATCTAAGCTGGATGTTTTTTTCTGTATTTTTTCTCATTGGTAGTATTTCATTTCCTTAAATGAACATCTGGGTCTATGACATTCATGTCTAATGTGATGGCTGATACATATAACTCTGATTCTCAACCTTCCTAATGCCAGGACACTTTAATAGTTGTATGTGGGCGTGTCTGCATGTGGGCGGACTGGCCTGGAGAGGGATAGAGGAGGCTCCTGACCGTAAGAAATATGTGTTTTCCACTGGTCTTAGGGGACCTCTGTGACCCCTGTGAAAGAATCGTTTGACCCCAAAGAGGTCACGACCCACAGGTTGAGAACTGCTGATATAACTAAACTTAACTTTGATTCTTAGAGAAGTACACTTGTTCACCTAAAACACCAGGAATCCGATTTTATTCAAGTTTGAATACTATAGCTGAATCCCTTCATGAACCTGAGTGAATCTTGTTTCTCTAAGGCATCCAAGCTTTCTAATTTGTGAAATCAAAATGGTCTCCTGCTATTGTCTGATGCTGTTAAGTTGTCAAGAGGGATAAAGCACAAATAATTTAAAATAGTTTTAGCAGAGCCAAGTACTACAGGACTAATTATAGGAAATTATGAAATTATGACATTTGTGTGTCTTGATAGCTCTTTTCTTTTCAAATTTTTGTAATGTTAAATACAATAGGGTGCTTGTATTTCCTAGATCCTCAAGTGACCTAGCTTTGCTAAGAACTCTTTGGGCCAAGGTTTCTTCCATTGCAAAAGGAGGAGGTTGAACCCCAGATGATCTTTAAAGACGTTCCTAGCTATGACCTGTACCTAACAAAACAAAATGTTGTTCCTCATTGTTATCTCATTTTGGGAAGAAATTTTAATATATTTCTTATAAAATCACCAAGATGTGATTAAAAATTAAAGAGATAAAAGTTTCAGATACTCGGTACACATGTACACACACACACACACACATCAAAGTAAACAATCAAGAAACATAAAACTGACAAAGATAATCAGGTTATTTGGTAATGTTATTAAAAGCTCTATGCCCACAGGTTTTATAATATACAATTTCTAGTTAAATTGAACGGAATCATAGTCATGGCATAATAAGCAATTTGCCCCAGGAGATTCTCAATTTTCAGGGCCACACATTGCTTATGCAAGTATGGAAGTAAGAGACTACTAGTCCATGTCTGGGTGGGAGTAAATAGAAAAAGTGTAATATCTAACAACCTGAGGTTACTCAGGCCAATATTGTTCATCTGTCATCATCTGTAGGATCTAGAGAAGTCTGAGCCAAGAATATGCCATTCTCATAGGTTTCCCAATGTTTATAAACACTTTTCTAAGATTGGTGCTAATGGTGGGGAGAAAAATAACCTCCCTCTGAGATTTACCATTCTGGTCCCTTATACAGACACAGCCTAAAAAATGTTTAATAATTAATAAGTTTATGGGCAGCTGCATGGTGCAATGGATAGAGTGCTGAGATTCAAAGTCAGGGAGACTCATTTCCCTGGGTTCAAATATGACCTTAGACATTTACTATTTGTGTGACTCTGGGCAAATCACTTAACCATGTTTGCCTCAGTTCCTCTTATATAGAATGAGCTGGAGAAGGAAATGACAAACCACTTCAATATTTTTGCCAAGAGAACTCCAAATGAGGCCATACAGAGTCAGACATTAATGAAACAACTCAACAGCAACAATCAAAAGCAAAGGTTTGGAAATGAAAGGAGGGGTTTGTGAGTGAAGAATTCCAAGTAAGTCATTGTAATGGTAGAATCACAGAGTTCATGTGTGGTGGTAATGTATAAGACTAGGAAAAATAAGGGTCAAGGAGAAGTTTGAAAAGAGTTTTACTAACAGAACAGAGGAGTTTCTTTGTTCCTAAGAACAATAGGGGGTCCATTGCATCTTGAGTAGGTTGGTATAGCATTAAGGAACATGGTCTATCAGACTTGTGCATAAATAAAATCACTTTGTTGTGCAGAGAGTGGATGGGGATAAATATGAGTAACTGATTAAAATTAAAATCTATTACCCATGTATCTCTCCTCCCTTTCTCAATCAAATTCCTAAAATCAATCTATATTAATTTCTTCTATTTCCTTTTCTCCCAGTAACTTCTGAGAAATTTTCACTATGGCTTTCAATTTCAACATGAAAAATGTTTTCTTAAAAACAACAAAAACAGCAACAACAACAACCTTGTAGTTGTTAAATGTACCAGGTTTTCTTCAGTCCTCATCTCTTTTCATCCCAAAAAACCAAAGTTAGAATGAGACCTAGAAGGAAATCTGATACTGTTGACAAACTTATCTCTTGGAATCTCTTTAACTTTGGTTTTTGATACTTTTTTTTGAGGTTTTTCTCCTAATTGAATTATATACATCTGAAATATATACTATGAACTACTCTGTTGTGTCATTATCTATGCACATCTTTTGGGAATTCATATCCTCCAAGGCTCTGCCATGGCTCCTTTTCTCTTGTTTCTCCCCATTCTCTCAATAATTTCATTAATTCTTTTGGATTCAAATTCATTGAAGAATATCTCAAGGTCTACATATTGACTCTACTTTATTATCCTGAGTTCCAGTTCCACATCCCCAGTTGGACTAAAAAATTTCACATGGTTGTTCTAAAGGCATCTCAAATTCAATATGCCCACAAAGACACTTATTTTCTTTCCCTCTAAACCTCCTCTCCCCTCTAAACTTCCTTATTTCTATTAAGATTTTTCCTATTCTACCAGCTGCCTAGGTTGACATTCTTAATCATCCTAAGCACCTCCGGTCCCTTAATTGCACTCCCCAGTCAGCTGACAAGTCTTGTTGATTCTACTACTGCAAAATTTCTCACCAAAACATATGTATGTTAACCATCTCTTTTCCTCTACTCACACGGCCCCTACCTTAGTTGAGGCTCTCATAACCTTTTGCCTGGGGTTTTCTTAGAAAAGATACTGTAGTGGTTTGGCATTTCCTTCTCTATCTCATGTTACATACAGAAGAGGAAACTGAGGCAACCACAGTCAAGCGACATGTCTAGAGTCACACAGATAGTAAGTGTCTGAGACCAGATTTGGACTCAGGTCTTCTTGACTTGGGTATGGCACTCTATTCTTTGTGTGTCTTATCTCTCATGTATATGTACGTCAACATATATAAAAACACATGTGTAATGTATGTATACACCCACACTATACATATATACAAACATATGTACACATGCTTTACATATATATTTGATGCATACATACATGTATGTATATATGCATATGTGCGTGTGTGTATGTATGTGTGTGTGTGTGTGTGTGTGTGTTTTGTTTCTTCAGAGCAGATCCATGATTTTGTTATATTTGTGTATATTAACTCCTGGGCAGGAAACTCTTTGGAAATTTACAGTACAATTTATAGTCTTTGAGAGCTTCCTGAGGGCAGTGATAGGTCACATAATGCCTAGAGTTGCATAGTCAGAATGTGTCAGAGATGAGACTTTCAATAATCCATGTCTTCCTGAAATCTTTTTGACTTAGACTGGAGGCTAATCTTTATTTGTCCAGTAGGATGTAAGGAAAGGAATTGAATTAGTTTTTTTGTTTGTTTGTTTCTTTGTTTTTGTCCTTAGCACATAGTTCAGTGCCTTGTACACAGGAAGTAATTAATAACCGCTTGCTGGATTGGTAGAGATTGGGGTTGTCTAATAATCTGAATGATTAACTCTGCCTCTCGTCATCCCCAAACTGAACCACTTCCTTGGAACCTCTGTCACTTTCTCCAAACCTAGTTGTGCCAGGTCCAAACGATCAATATGCAAAACAATTAGAGGAATCAGCTGGATAGGAGGAAATGCATTTCTATTTTGTGCACTAGTACACCAGTACAGCTGACTTTTTGACATAAGCATTTCCTATTGCTTGAGCATCAGCCATTGGGTACTTCACTACAGCTTGACAATTGTATCTACCTCATGTCTTTAAAGATATCAGAGACTTTGAACCTTCACTGTGAAACAAGTGGTTTTGGTCAAAAACAAATAAATCCCTATTTGCCCAGAAGAATGAGACTTCTAGGCGCTGGAAATAGGTATATTTCAAAAATAATATTTAAAAGTTATCTTTTCTGGAACCCCTGATATGTAGCACTATAGGTGTCTGCCTGTGTTGCCTACTTCTTGTCAGTTTGGGGCTTTCCCTTTAATGGAACAAAAGTTAACATAGCTGGCAGCTGATCCCTGCTTTGTTAAAAGAATATTACCAGGGAGCAAGAAGCATAAAGCTCTTGTTTTCTCCCAGAAATCTGATTTCTTATTCCTGACTGAATTCTCTGGCCTTTCCAACCCTGAATTGTTTTTGCCTGTTCTTGTTTTCCTGGGCCTGATATTGTCTTTCTTGTCAGAGTTCTCATCTAATGTCTTTTGTTATCTCTCTCCTTTCCCTTCCTATCTGAATTTTTATCTCTATCTCTATTTCTCTGCCTCTCTGTCTCTGTCTCTCTCAATTGTCTCTATCTCATTCTGTCTGTCTCTCTGTATCTCTACCATGTTCAGTGGAAAGAGTACTGAATTGGGATTCAGTGGTCTTGGATTCTTTGCAAATTATTATTTGTGCGACCATGTACAAGTAGTTTAATCTTTCTGGACCTTAGTTCCTCAACTGTAAAATGAGAGGATTGGACTAGATGCTCTCTGAGGTCACGTCTAGCTCTAGACCTGTGCTCTTATGGTCTATGATGTTTCTTTTTGCGTTAAATCTAAGATCCTGTGACTCCAGAACTCAGCTATTGGGGCCAGTAACTGGTTTTCCTTTGGTTTTGGTGTCCTCTGGCTCCTAGCAAAAAACTTTTTTTTTTTAATAATAGTTCCTAATCCATGTGTGTTTAATTAAATGGTTCAATGTAACCCCAGTCTAGTCTGCCACCTTGTGGTGATAGGAGCTACAATACAAAAGGAGGTATGTCAAATTTCAGCACTTATATGAGGAATGGCAAGATTGAGGAAATAATAAGAGAGGAGAGGTATGGGAGATGATTAGGCCTGGAAATACTTTATTTCACCAGAAAGACTGTAGGTTGAAACTCCCTGCCTATCCAAGAAGTATGAACTGTCAGGAACCTTCCACAGGATAGATGAGAATGGAATTAGCCCCTCCCTCCATACAGACATTGGGAAAGGGGAAAGGGCCTAAGAATTTGAGTGGAATGGAAATTCTGAGTTTCCTCTCAACTCTTGACATGGGGACAGGGAGAATTAGTATCCATTTATGGAAACAGGAAAGGACATTAGGGAGAAAATAAGATTAGAGGAGTACACATCTTTGTACTTGTTTTTCTAGGTTCCATGGATTATGATGGGCTTTCCAAGGACTAGAGCAGAATAGTAAGAAAGAGTGTCTCCTTAATGGTAGGTGAATTTCACACCAGGTGCACCTAAGGGGTCTTATGTGATTTATTATGAATTCTGAAAACTTTTTATACTTTAAAAAATGAAAAAAAAAAGCCACTTACATTATAATAGTTTGTTTGTTGTGGTTTTGAGTAAATTCTCAGTCCTCAAAGAGTAACTCAAATCAGTGCTCTTGAACAGGAAGAACTACTAATGTTTATTTTTGTGGAACATGTAGGGAAATGTGAGGTAATTATAGTGGCATATTAGAGCCAGAACATGCCAGCTCATTTTTGTTGTTCATTTGTTTTTCACTCGTGTCTGACTCTTAGTGATCCCATTTGGAATTTTCATTTACTTCTCCAACTCATTTTACAGATGAGGAAACTAAGGCAAATAGGGCTAAGTGACTTGCCCAGGGTCACACAGCTAGTATCCGAGGCCAGTTTTGCGCTCAGGAAGACGACTCTTCCTGACTCTAGGTCGAGCATTCTAACCATTGCACAATCTAGCTGCCCCATACTAACTCATTGTGGCTCCTATGGTTCAATTTTCAGTGGGAATAATTACGCTTGAAAAAGCAACAAATAGCTACAAATCAGGTTTTGATATATTATCAAATTGCTCCAACTTAAGAAAATGATGGAGAAAATGGAAATACAAATTAAAATTAAAAGTGTATCTGTGTACATCCACCCCCTGCCGAGAGTTGATTGTCAAACATTTACCAATGCACCACTGTATTAGTTTATATGTACTAGGGATTTAGTAAAGGGAATATTTAAACAGTACATTCATTTATTTTTAATACGTTTCAGGTTCATCCATCTTATATCTGAGTTCATAGTATAATTGGCATGGATGAGATGGTGGAATAGATTAGACTTAGTCTGGTTATGTCAGGTGCTCTCCTAGGACCATGCTTAAGACTTATTGCACAAACCAGGCATCTGAACATCTCATTCCTTGGGTCACAAATAAGTGATTTTATATGAATCTTTGTTTGAAAAAGAGTTTTTTAAAATGGCATACAAAAAAGCAGCAATATACATGGACTATTTGGCTTTAAAAGACTGATCATTTTTGAATGTACTCTTTTCCCAGGACGATGTTAAAATTGCTTTCTCTCTGACCCTCAGTACTTTGTTTTAGCAGAGCAGTCCAGAAAACTCTATCAGTCATTTATTATATTCTTTGCATGAAAAACAGCTTTCTTATGTCTCTGGTGATGCTATTGTAATTACTGTTGTTAGCTTTTTATTTATATACATTGGTTCTATCACCTATAATTGACGATCAGTGATTGTTCCAGAAGAAATATTGGGATTTCATGGCTAAGGTATTCGTGAGTTATCAGATCATTTCTATGCCATAGTGCCTCCTCCCCAACTTTTTTCCCTTTAATAGAAGGCTTGTTTATTTATTTATGCTTGAGGGAGCAACTGACACTAAGTTTCTGAACTGTTTTGTTTGTTCTAAGCTACTATCAATACTTGGGTAATGTTTTCTCTCTTAAGGTTAATACTCAACAAACTTCTATTCTCCTATTTTAATCTGCACAATACTCTGGGTAATGTTATTTCTATGTTAGAACTTTACAAAAAGAACAACAACAAACATTTATTACCAGCTTCCTATGCCCTACTTTTGAGGTTTATGGACGCTGGAACATCAAAATAGAGATATACAGGGTCTGCATGAATGAATTCAACCCAAACCTTCTTTCAGCCAAAGAAAAACAAAGTTTATTAAAACACTATCCCAGGTGGGCATGATTTTAAAAAATCATCATATTGATCAGACTCTTAAGGAATCTCAGCATTGGTTAGAGTCTTAAGGAATCTGTGCAAGTTAATGAAGGCCAAGGTGGATCTTATATACTGTGGGAGGGATATAAGAGTGACCAAGTAGTCTGGGGTGAGAAAAGGTCTAGGGATGATCCAGATGGGGGTAGCCAGTAGGTATATGCATTGTTGGAGAGAATATCCAATTAGATGAGATCACAGATCCATTTGAGTATAAGTGTGTTCCTTGAATATCAGCATCCTATCTGTAAATGGCATATAAAGGTAAATTGAATTTCATTTTCATAGCTCATGTTGCCTACAGTTCTGCTTATCATAGGGCAGTTTATTTTCTTCTTTATAAAAACCATTTTTAACTAATGACAAAATCTGAAATAAGACCACATGAACAATTATATAAAATAATTCAACTAAATTCTATTATGTTTTGCTTTAAATTTCAGTTGAAGCCCCCAACCCATACCTAAATTCTAAGTAACATTTAAAATTGCAAAGAGTTTATGAAGATCCTGAATAGTTTACAGGATATAGATTTTAAGATTTCAGTTACATATGGTTTCATCTTTATGTTAATTCATATGCTTATACTATCAAAGATTTAGAGCTGGAAGAGAACATCTAGTTCAAACTCTCAGTTCTATAGGTGAGGAAAATGAGATTTGGAGAGGTTAAATGATTTGCCCAAAGTCTCACCAGTATTAAGTGGAAGAACTAGGATTGGGCCACAGGTCTTAAGATTCTTAATATGTTATTTTTTGTACTGCACCCTATTGCTTTCTGTATGACTTATTAAACATTCTCTTATGTGTCTCCTGAGCTTAAAAAATAACATACTGGTAATGAACAATCTTAGACATATGGTCTACTGCCAGGCCCTGAAATATTTCCAGCCTGGTAAGATAGGCCAGACCTTAAGATTTTCTCATATAGCCTTCAAGACCTTAGTGTCATTTTTTCCACAGCATGCTGGGACATCAGAAGAAAGAGTTAGTAGAGGATCTATGTGATGGAAAAGATAACAATAATAGCTTCCTTTTATAGAGTGCTATTTTATAATTACACATCTTTTTTCACAATCGCTTACTTGGTCTACCAAAAACAGGCAGTACAGATATTATCTCACCAGCTTCAGAGAAGAAGAAACTGTTGACCAGAGAGATAAGGAGTCTTGTGTAAAGTTCTCTGGATATTACAGTAAAAGAGCTTATATTTGAACTATGGTTTTCTGACTCCTATATCCATTTTTCTTTATATTATATTCTGATTGAACTAGGATGACAGTTTTAGATTGATTCTCACCCCAACCCTTATCTTCATTGCAAATCAATCTATGTGAATGAAATTCAAGTGAAAATACTAATTTGCTTAATAACCTCATCAGTTCCCAAGAGTTTGATATCATCTAGAATCAGATGATTAATTACAAGATAGCTAGCTAGCTAGCTAGCTAGATGCATATACGTGCATGTATATGCATATATATTCATTTCTAGTTTTTCTTCAGAACTGTACTTTCATATCACTGCCTTTTTGACATCTCAAACTGGATGCCCTGTAAGTAGATCAAATTCTAAATAACCAAATCAGAGCTCATCTTTCCTTCTTAATTCCCCTGCTCTTCCTCATTTCTTTATTACATTCGAGAACAACACTATGCTTTCAGTCATTCAGCCTTGTCACATCAGTCATTCTGTGTTTCTTACTTTCATTCACGCCTCATGTATACTACCTTCTTTCTATTGACACAGCCTCTCACCTAGTTCATCACCTCATCACTACTCATCTGAATTATTTCAGAGCAGTCTCCTATTCTTCCTGCTTCATCTCTCCTCATTCCAATCCATCCTCCACTGATTTCACAAAGTGATTTTACTGAAGTCAACCTCCCTACTCAGTAAACATCAGTTGCTCCCTATTACCTTCATAATCAAATATAAATTAATCTGTTTATCATTTCAAACTTCATGAAATTTGGCCCTTTCCTAATCTTTCTAGTATTCTTACTCATATTATGTCACTTGTACTTTCTGTATGATCCAGCTGCTTTGACCTACCTGCTGTTCCTTGCATATAATACTCCATTTCCTATTTCTTTGTCTTTTCATTGGCTGTTCCTGATGCCTGGAATTCTCTCCCTCACCTCTGCCTCTTAGTTTCTATGACTTTATTGAAGATTCACCTCAATCACTTTCTGCAGGAGATCTTTCCCAATCTGAATCTACTAGGGTTTTCTCCGAGGAGACTAACTTCCATGTATTCCATATTATGTTGTATGTAAATAGTTTTCTATATGTTTGCTCCTACCATTAGGCGATGAGCTCTTTAATATTAGCGACTGTTTTGACATTATTTTTTATCTCTAGTGTTTAGCATGGCACCTAGAATGTTGTAAGCACCTAATAAAGATTTGTTCATTGAGAAACTGAGTAACTCTAGGAAAAGAATATTTTTCTTAAATTTCTTTTAAAAATACATTTATTAAATATTTTACTTTTCCCCAATTACATGGAAAAAATAAAAATGTTTTAAAAATTTTGTCTTCTAAGTTCTCTCCCTCCTTTTTTCCTCTTCCCCCTCATGAAGAGGGCAAGTAATTTGATATAGGTTATGAATGTGAAGTCATGCAAAACATATTTCCATATTTGACATATTGTAAAGAAAACACAGGCAAAAAAGCTCACAAGAACAATATCTTTTTAAAAGTATGCTTCAGTCTGCATTCGGATTCCTTCAGTAGAAGAAAAATTCTTAATCTGGAGTTTGTTTTGCCCAAGGGGTCCAAGGATAGATTTCAGGGGATTTCTGAATTTTGATGGGGAAAAAAAAAGTTATATATTTTCATTAAACAATAATGGAAATATATAATTTCCATTGTATTTTTAAATTATTCTGAGATGGAGTGCATTGGGTTCTCCAGATAGTACTAAAAAACTGTGACATAAAAAGGGTAAGAACCCTTAAGCTGAAAAGTAATCTCTAGATGGAAAACCAGCCAGAGAATTATCAAAATATCTATGAGATCCCAAGTAGTCTTTTGTCTCTATTTACTCTTGATTCCAAAAATTCCTACACTGTAACTTGAAGTTGAAAACTAGAAGAACCCTTTAAAATGTTAGGGTGAAGAAATTGAATGCAGCCAAGTTGTTCACAAAATAAAAACATGTTTTGGGTCTCAGCTACTTCATAATTCACTGAGATCCAGGCTGAGAGTCACACTGTTATTAGTAGTGGTTTTTTTTTTTTT
>CM053585.1:143461807-143476588 GCA_028646515.1 Pseudochirops corinnae
ATTAAATGAGGAGAGAAACTTACATGTCACCAAAGAGTTAGGTACAGTAGAGATTCTTCCTGTGCCTTCTAATTTAAGGAATGTTTAAGATTTTACATACATTTTCACTTCCTATGGGGAAGGTTTTGGTTAGATGAGGTCAAAATTAAAAGAAAAAAGACTTTTGGTTCACCAAAATTTGCAAGGAGAATGGCTCTGAGTCTTAAATATTTAAAAAAAAGAAATCCCCATAACACACAGAATTCAAAATAAAGCTACTGAGCAGTTCCCGTTACCTGGGAAAAGCAATTGAGAAAGTGGAGAAATTTTATAACAAAGTCCAACACAGGAAGATTATAGGTTAATTTGCTCAGTCATTCGTTCCTCTGTTCCACATGGAATTTTATATTTAAAGTTAAAAAATACAAATTTCTAAAAGATTTGACTTGTGATCATTTTTATTGCTATGTTTATTTGCTTAAAAAAGAAAAAAAAACAATAGGTGAATTATGCCACCTTGTATCTGAGACAAAAAAATAAAGTTCTTTTGCTTTTTAGTATTCATTAGTTTAGGGTGAAATTGTCCATATATTCTACTGAAACTCAGTTTAATTCTCCTTTGGAAATTCCTTCAATTGGCTTTTCATTCTGTTCTGACATTACAGATCGTTTCCTGCTTCTTCAAAGCTGTATTTTTTAAAAACTTGTTTCTCTCTTTCCATTTTTAATGCTTTTCTCACTGTCTGATTTCTCTTGCCTACCTAATCTGAATCATTTCATTCATTCATATCCTCCCCTTTCTCTCAATTGTCTCTATTAAAAGTCATCCACTATTGCTTCCAATGTCTGTCTACCTACCTTCCATCCACCAAAAGTCACCTTCAGGGAATCCAACCTACCTTCTGAGATCCCTACCCCCTCCTTCAGTAAGTCACCTCTCTAGGCCATTGTTTGTTCTCAGATAACATTAGCATGGAAAAGTAGCACATCTAAATCAAATTTGCTTCTATTCCTTTGGCCCCAGCCAGACTGGGGACAAGTATATGTATTTGCAGAAGGGTGGCTTTTGCCATGAGATAAATGAATAACTTTAGTATCATTAAAATAGTTTTTAAATGTAATTTATCTTATTAGTTTTTTAAACTAGAAGTGGGAGAACAGATCTATCTGCAATTGAGTTACTCAAAGGACAGACATAACTTGTTGCTACACAATTATCATTGATCTCATTCAAAAAACAAACTCAGGAGTCACAGGAATGCTCATCTACTTTTATGGTCAGTGATTTGCATATACAAAAAATTGACTGCTTAGCATATCCCAATTTTTCTAAGGATCTAGTGATCATTCTAATAGTATATTGCATTTCAAGGAACATTAATACATGTAATTTTGCTATAAAAGATTGAGTCCTTTCTTAGCACACATATACCCCTGAAATCTCTTCTGCCAGCATGAACAGAAGCAAGTTGATAATGCGAGTGGTCTCTTACTGAGAGTGTATTTTACTAAGGCAATAAAGTGACCAGTCAACTAGCATTTCCCTGTGCTAAAGTAGATTGTTTGACCCTTTCTACTTGGTTGGAAGAAGATGAGTATTTACTTCTACCCACTCTGCATTTTTTTTTCTTTTAGCTAAAATGTCTGATTTTTTGCTACTCACTCATACTTCTTCCTGAAATCTTTCCTGATTATACTGATAATAAGCTGAGGACTGGGTGGTAAAAAGGGTTATCCTTTCTGGAAAGTTCAACTGGTAGAGAAATAAAGAGATGCTCTGTAGCATGTATAAGATTTGAGTCCCATAAGGATATGAATTAAGGAACTATTTGTCCTGAGCAGAATGAGAGTTTGGGGATATTGCTATGGAACCTATAGATAAAGTTGAGGAAGAAGGGAGATGGAGTCAGACAAGGTGATATAAGAAATTCAGTGGTGGTTTCTTTCAGATAAATCTTTTTTTTTTTCTTTCCCTCCTCCCAATGCTGTTGATATACTTGTTGCTATCAATGCTTATACAGCACTCCTCTAGAAATAATCATTTTGGAAATGGGTTCAGGAATGCTCTTGTTTGAGTATATCCTTTGTTTCATACCTGGCCTTTTATTCCCCAAGGAAATGATCTCTGCTCTGAAGAGATTCATCCTGTTTGCTGCTCCAGTTAAAGAAATGGCATAAGGGCCAATATAAATTGTGACTGTGAGTTGGTAACCAATTAAACGAATTAAATTTTAATTTGATTGACCAATTAAAACACAGGTACAAAACAAAGCATAAAATCAAACAAGAGTGTTTCTAAAAAACTATTCTCAAAATCACTGCTCCTAGAGAAAGTTAAATAAGCACATTTAACAACAGTATGGGGTAACCTGTGTCTCAGCCCAAGGTAAAAAAAATACTGGTTGTCTCAAATTGAGTTCATGAGCTGCTTCAAGTTCTACTGTTTTTAGGCCTTGGTTTAGGTCTGTTTTACCCACTTGCCTCCATTATAAATATTGGAACTAGCCTGAATATACTTTGGTCAACCCTGAAGTTGTAGGAGACATGGGACTTTTTTGTATGGCATTCTTCATATGAAACCATTACTATCTCTTCCTGATGGTGTCTTATTTCTGTGTTTTTTTTTCCTTCTAGTTCTCTTGAAAATTTCTCTGATCTTTGCTGTCTCAGGGAGCCCTCTATAACCAGCATCAATTGATACTTGACAGTACTAAATTCCAAACACACCTCTTCTACACACAGACACTCTCTCTCTCTCTCTCTCTCTCTCTCTCTCTCTCTCTTTCTCTCTTTCTCTCTTTCTCTCTCTCTCTCTCTCTTTCTCTCTCTCTCTCTCCAAAAGAAAAGACTTTAATAACATATTTTCCCATTGTTATTAGGGAAGAGATATTTCAAGTAAGTATATTTTCCAGGTCAATAAGTTTCATTACTGTAAGGGTTTTATTTAAACATTTTTGATGAATATCTTTCAAAAAATGTTTAACACTCTTCCCTGTCCCTTTAAAAGAGAAGATAGTGGGCATATTTTAGGCATTTTTAGTGACTTATACCCATTATTTTTTAATATACATTAATAATGTTTTACTGTGCCTCTGGGCATATTGGCACAGGATATTCTTCAGGCTATAAGGCTGATTGCCCAGACAGTAAGTGACCTCAGATTCTGTGAATACTCATGGCTTATTTTTTTCAATATCTTGTCATAAAGATGACATTTCTTCTCTTATTACTGAGAATCCATCAAGTACCTCTTGATATAAATCTTCTAAAATACCACTGCACCTGGAGTCAAAAAACAAGAAATTAATCCTAGTTCCATTAGATATCGTCTGATCTGGTCAAAAATCTTCACTTTTCTGTGCCTTGGTTCCTTACATAAAATAATAATTTTCTGTGGGCTCAGAAACCAGATTAACTAATTGTTTGATTTTTTTTTTAAATACAACTCTAAGAGAGGGCAGGAGGGAAGCAAAAGAATGGGAGAAAAGACAAAACTGAATGAGAAGTAAAAAGATATTTTATAGGCAACAGGTTTATACATGTGAGTAAGTACAGAAAAACAGAGGGGAATATTCAAAGGAAGTTAAGCAGAAGGAAAAACATAAATGATTTTTATCTAAAACCGGTTGTAACCCAAATAGTGAAAGTTATTAATATCTCAGATAGTGGCAAATCCTACAAATCAGGGCTTGATTAGTTTTGTTCATGATCAAATCTACAAACATAATAATCATGAAAAGTAAACTTAATAATGTATCCTGGAGTTATCCAGCCTCAAAAAAAGTTCATTAAACATTTACCAGCATATCCTTGCATTGAGTACTGACCACTTGGACAAAAAAGAGTAAATAGACTAAGAGTTTTAGAAAAGAGACCACAAATATGGCACACAGGCACTCTATAGTAGCACTGGAGGACTTCACTTATTCTGACATTTCCTGGAGAGCTGTTTTTACTAAAAATAGGTAACTTTTTGACATACCTTAGTGATGATTTCAACTGTGTAAAGCTAAAACATTAAAAAAAATGGAAATTTTTTTTCTGAACCTGCTTGGTAATACAGAGAGACTGATTCTTCAGTGAAAAGGAATAGTACTTTGAAGAAGAAGTTAACACTTTCTCCTAGAGTTTGTGAGAAAGAAGAGAAAATCTTGGCATAGTTTGACATTCATCTAAAATTGAGGGAAAACAGATTTTAAAGAGTTCAGAGGAAATATTGCTATGATCTCTTGAACTTCAATGATATAGGAGAAGTCATATTAGGATTTATGAGAGAGTCTTAAAGGTGAAATTTTGAAGAAATAAAGGGAAAAATTCTAAAGAAGAAGAAAAATGGGATTTGTGTGAAGAAATAGGGAACTCACTAAAAAAGATACACATGATTTGGGTGCAAGGTTAGGTAACAGAAGGTAAAGCATAGAAGCAAGGAAAAGATATGTTAAAAATAATGCATCTGGAACTCTCAGCCCACAGATGGTAAGGGGGAGGCTGAACAACTGATCAGAAAGAGAGTAAAAGGGTCTTTTTGCTAGCACTGAAGAAGGACTCTGTTGCTTTGCCCATACTCAGATGTGGGTTACAGTCCTCCATCATAGTCCCGGGTCAAGTAAGAGCACTAACAACAACAACAAAAAAAAATGAGAAGAGAAATGAGAGTGATGCAACAAAATAATGAAAAATAAGTCAACAGCTTAGTAAAGGAGACACAAAAAATAGTGAAGAAAATAACACCTTAAATAACAAACTAACCACCTCTAGGACTGTATCCCAAAGAGATTATACAAGTGGGAAAAGGACCCCTATGTACAAAAGTATTTATAGCAGCTCTTTTTATAGTGGCAAAGAATTGGAAATCAAGGGAATGCCCTTTAATTGGGGAATGGCTAAAC
This sequence comes from Pseudochirops corinnae, assembly GCA_028646515.1. Classification (NCBI taxonomy): domain Eukaryota; kingdom Metazoa; phylum Chordata; class Mammalia; order Diprotodontia; family Pseudocheiridae; genus Pseudochirops; species Pseudochirops corinnae. The sequence goes on from CM053585.1 coordinate 143,466,676, forward strand.
AAGTTGTTGTATATGAATTTAATGGAATACTCCTGTGTTATAAGAAATGAAGAACAGACAGACTTTATAATAACCTGGAGAGACATATAGATTGAGGCTGAGAGAGGGGAACAGAACCAGGGGAACTCTGTACACAATTACAGACAGACCATATCTGTGATGACTAATTTTGATAGACTGGCCTCCTCAGCATTGCAAGGCTACAAGACATCTTCAAAAGACTCATGGTGGAAAGGGCTATCTACATTTACAGAAAGAATTATGGAGTCTGAATGCAGATGGAAACAAACTACTTGCTCTCTCTCTCTTTTTTGTTTTGTTTTGTTTTATTTCTTCTTTCTCATTGGTCAATCCATTGGTTATAACTTCCTTACAACTAGACTAATGTTTAATGTGAAGGTATTTTTAGAACCTATATCAGATTGTCTGCTTCCATAGGGGAGGAGGGGGGGAAGAGAGAGAAGGGGAGAAAATCTGGAACTCAACAACTTGTGGAACTGAATGTTAAAAACTAAAAGTAAATAAGTAATTTAAAAAAAGAAAAATGTTTTATTATTAAGTTCACAATAAAAAAGAAAGAATAAATAAAAGGAAAAATGAAAATATAAGAAACTTTAGAGATCACCTGCTTGAAAGGTAATGTATATAGTATAGCACTAGTAGGTAGAAGACCTGTGTTCAAACTTTGCCCCCAGATTATTAGAAACTACCTGACCTTGGACTAATCACTTAAAACCATTGAAGTTTAGTTTCATTTTCTATAAATTGGGGCTAATCATAACTGTCACACCATGGTAGATTTAAGGATAAGATAAGATAATCCTTGAATTTGTTGTTCAATTTACTAGGATCTGACTCTTTGTGACTCCATTTGTGGTTTTCTTGGCAGAGGTACTAAAGTGATTTTCCATTTCCTTCTCCAGCTCATTTTACAGATAAGGAACTGAGACCAACATGGTTAAGTGACTTAAATAATATTAATAATAATAATAAGGGTCACAGAGCTAGTAAGTGTCTAAGGCCATATTTAAACTCTTGAAGATGAGTCTTCCTGACTGAAGCCCCAACACTCTATTGACTGGGCCATCTAATGCCCCTAACATTTACATAGAGCTTTGCAAATTATTATGTAATATATAAATGCTATTTATTTGAATGACTTGCCCAGGATAAAACTTAAAGTCACAGAGCCAGTATTCAAACCCAATTTTTCTATCTTCAAATCTAGCATTATTTTCATAATTCCATGATTCTTCCAACTGTAAAGTACTTAAGTTTTGTACTAGGAAGGTGTAATAGTAATTACTCTTTTTTTGTATTGGCAAGTAAGCAGGTTATTAGCACCTTGTTTCAAATTAAGTAAATGTATCAGTCACTTAGCAGTTAGTAATGGATCAAGCCACTGCTGGGGAAACAGAAGGTATGAACTCTTGTCTCCTGCTACTGATGTAATAGGAAGGGATTGGCTGAAACAGGAAGCCAATGCTGTCTGTATATAAGAAAAGCCCTAGAGAGGCACAGTCAGAATTTCTTCTGACAAGAACCTGGTGGCAGAAGCTGTTCGGCTGAGGAGAGAGAGAGTTTCTCTCTGTAGCATCTGGAGCCTGGGCTGCTACTGCTGGACTGAGAACTGAGTAAGAATTTTCTTCAGACAAGAATTGTGGAGACTTAAGTTGCTACTGCCAGGAAGGCTGAAGAGGAAAGCTCCCCCCTCACTCCCAGACTGGAGAAAATGATTTTGAAATCCTGGGAGGAGTGACTTTGATTCCAGGAACCAGGTGAGATTTCTTCTGGGTCCTAGGGCCAGCCTAACTGCCAGAGGACTGAGGAAGCATGACTGTGATGTTGGTATTCTGTCTATCTGTTTTGATGTTGTTTTGCCAGATTCATCTGCTGGTGAAAGACAGCTCTGTTGTTGTCGAGGTCCTGGAAGCTTTCTGTTGGCTCATAAGCCCTGAAGAAGGATTTTCTTGTTGTACATTTACAGAAATACTGGAAGAGGGTCTTGCTGATGTTTTCAGGGGTCCTGAGACTCTTCTGCAGGCAGGGAGTGAATTGATGAGGACACTGGCAATGAATGTCCTGGCTTTGTTAAGCTTTGTCTACACAGGAACAGAGATTGCTGAGAACTTGCCTCAGGTCAAGATGAAGAAAAGATCTCTCCTTGGGTATTGCTGTGATGATAACATGGTTTACTAGTGACCTAGGGGTAGAGGGTTTGTGTATTTTCTAATGATTGTACTCAGTGATTAATGATACTTAGTAACTGATTGCTAAATAAGTGACTGATTGATTTAACCTAGTGGGCCCCATGAGTAGAAGACTGACTATTATACTCTGAGATGACTGAATGACTGAGTAAGGAGGCAAACTTCCTTAGGGATACCAGATGGTTGTTCTTTGTTGAAAACTATTGTGACCACTTTGGTGAAAACCATGTGGCCATTATAATGATAAACTGTTGTGAATACTATATTGTGATTTTCTGTGATATGTTGTAATATTGTGAATTCTTTGCCTTGATTTTCTGTGAATGTTTTGCTTTGATTTGTGTAGGAGCAAGCACCCTAGCATACCCAGGATGGTTGCTAGCCACAGGTTCTTAGATCTGCTTTTCTACAGGAAAGCAACTCAAAATGGGTTAACAATCTTACTTTAATCAATCAGACATATATCATTTACTTAGTTCAGGAGGAAAAGTCAACACCCTGAACTTCAGAGAATACATACAGAAAACAAACAGAAGTTATAAGCAGACAAAGAAGCAGATCAGCAGAAGAGTTTCAGCCATCTGACCATTACATCCATACCTAGTTAGTTACCAGAGAGGGAAGCACCAACATCTGGGTTTTCAAAGCTGGGGGCTCATCTGCTGCCAAGAGTCTTATCTGGCCAAATCACACACTTTTTCCAAAGTAAGCCCTAAAGCAAAAATTCACAGCAGGGTATACATAGCCTTCTCCTGGATCAGATAATGACACAACCATCTTGATCAGTTGCCCAATCATAAAGTGGGCATTCCTGAAACACAAGCTTCCTGCCACAGGCTCCATATAACCACATTCAGCCTATTAGGGGGCAGAGTATATTTTCAAATCAAGGAAGGTTCTCAGAGTCACTTAAGCCTATTAGAGGGCATAGGAGCAGGGAAGATCTTCAGACTGCCATAAAAATTTGTCATGGAATAAATAGAGTGTTCACTATACTGTGTAATCATAACCTTAAAACCTGTTCATAGTAACATTCTTCTGGAAATCTACTTGTGCATGACATTGCACATGGTGACAGTAAGAATAGATAGAATGGTTCAGAAAGTGTGCAAGATAGTATACTTTATTTCTGAAATCCTTTGTTATGTGAACATATGTTTCTGCTCCTTCTTCCATTGATGCAGCAAGTGCAGGGTGAGTAGCTTGACATGTGCATTTGGGTTAGTGAATGTTGATGCAGTCACTAACAGAGCAAATTAGAGCTCTGGAGAGTGTTTGAGCTTGAAAAAATAAATTTGGAATTCAACTACATCAGGGAAATAAGGGAATCCATAGGAGAATCCAAGATTCTGATATTTTTAAAAGTGTAGAGAGAAAAGAATAAAATATATTGGAGAATGAAGCCTTGGAGCATTAGGAGAGGGAAGATGAAGAGAAACTAATGAAGAGATGGAAAGATTGCAATAACAGCAATATGTTCATGTCAGGAAAGTCACACTGTCAGTGGGAGATAGTGAACGATTACTGAGATGCTTAGTTTGCTGACTTTATGAAAGTAGACTCCTTCCCCAATGCTAAAGTTAAAACATTGAGAAAGGAAACATATTTCAACATTCCCCAGATTAGTTGACTATGGCAATGATTTAAGACTTTTATTTCAGGAATGCCAGATACTTTGTTTCAAAGGTGCCTGTTTTCTCCCAAATAGTTGTGGATGTTTCATCTTAAAAAAAATCATTTTGGGAAACTTCCAGGAATGCTGAAAGTCCATTCTCACCCAATTTCAAAAGAAAGCAACATTCAAGAATTGAAAAAAGACATGGAATGAGGACAGTGTCTATGTATCTATATACCATGGTTAATGATTGTCTGAGACCCCTAGGCTGAACTATACACACAATGCATTGTCTGGAAGAGCTATGAAAAACTGCTTGGAGCAACATGCAGCAGGAGACAGAGGAGTAAAATCATTCTTTTCTGTTAACTTTTTGTGCTTTCCTTTCTCTTTTTTTCACTCTTTGTGATGAACTCCACTCAAATGTATTGGCTTATTATAGTGGAGTTTGCTACTGCATGCATCTGGATTTGTTGGCCTTGATTTTAAAAGTGAGATCAACAGTGATCAGGTATCTATAGATATAGATATACAGATATATAGATATAGACATAGATAGATAGGCAGACAGATAGAGATAGATAGATAGATAGATAGATAGATAGATAGAGATAGAGATGTAGATATATCTATATATAATATTTATAAGGTCAAACACATAGTAAATTTCAGTGGTAGAGTTTGGACTATAGCTCCTTGAGTTCAGATGTAGTGCTTTATCTATTTCACAGCATTGCTCTTCTTTTCCTTCCCCAAATCCTTGGTTTATAATGTCAAACTTGAGGCTTACTCTTGGCATATCAAGAGTATACAGAGTAAGGGGTTAAGAAATATTTTGAACTGAATTTAAACAGAATTCATAGAGACCTAGGTAGTGTAGTGAATAAAGTGCTGGTAGACATGAGTTGAAATACTACCTCAGTCACTTAATTGCTTTGCCATCCTGGGCAAATCACTTCTTTGTGCCTAAGTTTCCTGATTTGGAAAAGGACAGTCATACTTTGTGGTCCTGGAGGTCCCTTTCAGTTCTATATCTATTATCTTCTGATAGTATAAAATGTAGAATTAGAGCTCTGGAGAGTGTTTGAGCTTGAAAAAATAAATTTGGAAGTCAACCACATCAGGGAAATAAGGGAATCCATAGGAGAATCCAAGATTCTGATATTTTTAAAAGTGTAGAGAGAAAAGAATAAAATATATTGGAGAATGAAGCCTTGGAGCATTAGGAGAGGGAAGATGAAGAGAAACTAATGAAGAGATGGAAACAAAAATTCACCATTAGGAGAGCTCAGAAAAATGTACATATATAGAACTCAATACTTCATAGATTTTTAGGGGTAGAAGAGATTTTATGCATCCTTTAGTAAACCTCTTTTGATATCTGAGGAAACTGAGGTTCCTGAGATATGGAATGATTAGCTTCTAGTTATGAAACAAGTACATGGCAGATTAAGGATTTAAAGCCAGATCTTCTGACTCCAAGACTGCCACTGATCATTATTTTAGGAAAGGCAAGAAATGGACCAATAGAGTTTAATGTCAAAGAAATCACAGGACAAAATATTCAAGAACTTGGTAAAGTGTTTGTAGTTAATACCAACTTCCTCAACTCCAGGAGGAAGGTTATTAGAAAGTATAGACTATAAGATGTATCTGTCTGCAGGTAGAGGAGCATTTTCTTGAAGTCAATTCAGGCAAGAGAGTGGTAAACAAAAAACTTTCCATACAGGTAGGAACACACTGGGTGATGAATCAAAGGAATGCTCTGAGATGGAGAAAGACAGTTGATTCCCTAACCCTCTCCTGTAGATATCAGTATCATAAAATTAAGTTGTGTGAGGTTTGAATGTGGAGAGAAAAGGTTATAAAATTTAAAACAAAAATAAGTAAACCCCCATAAAGCACAAAATATATTTTAAAACAAAAGTTAGGCATTTCTCAAATAGAGAACTGAGTCAAATTTATAAAAACAAGAGCCGTTCCCCAACTGATTGATCCAAATGATCAAAGGATATGAATAGGCAGTTTTTGGAAGAAGAAATCAAAGCTATCAATAGTCACATGAAAATGGTCTCTATCACTACTGATTTGAGAAATACAAGTTAAAACAACTTGGAGATATCATGTCATACCTATCAGATTGGATAACATGACAGAAAAGGACAATAATAAATGTGAAAAAAGTCATTGCACTAATATATTGTTGAAGGGAGTTGTGAACTGGTCCAACCATTCTAGAGAGCAACTTAGAACTATGTCCAAAGGCTATCAGACTGTGAATACTCTTTGACATAGCAATATCATTGCTATGACTACACCCTAAAGAAATCAAAGGAAAAGGAAAAGGAACTATTTGTACAAGAAATATTTATAACAGCTCTTTTTTGTGATGGCAAAGAATTGGAAAATGAAGAGATGTCCATCAATTGGGGAATGACTGAATACATTGTGGTATTGATTGTGATGGAATACTATTGCGATATAAGAAATGATGAGCTGGATGATTTTAGGAAAAAAAAAAACCTGAAAAGACTTATATGAATCAATTCAAAGTGAAGTGAGTAAAACCAAGAGAACATTGCACATACTAAAAAAATTATTGTATCAAAGTTCAACTATGAAAGACAGTTACTCTGATCAATACAATGATTCAAGACAATTCTGAAAGTGTCATGATGAAAATTGCAATCCACCTCCATAGAAAGAACTGATGAATTCTGCAGTTCAAATTGAAACATTATACTCACTTATTTTTTTTTGTTTTAACGTGGATAATATACAATATGGTTTATATGATTTCACATGTGTATATTTCTTGCCTTCTTATTGAGTGGGAGAAAGGATGAAGGGATGGAGAGAATTTATAATTCAAATTTTTAAAAAAATGAATATTAAAAATAATACATTAAAGGTTAGAAAAACAGATTTGCTTTAAATGAACCACAAGCAGGTGTATATATTGAGAAAAGATTTAAATACATTATTAGCTAATTCGTTCTTTTAAAAAGAAAAAAAACAAGATAATAAAGGGCAACACAATAAATGAAAAAAATATGAAATAATCAGACATGGATTTTCCAAATTATATCAAAATAAAAATATCTTATGTGAAATGAAGTCATTTTCACATATGTGTGTGTGTCCAGAGCTGGGACATATAACAAAATCTGAATGAATTGCCTTTCCCTCCCCTTTTTGTGGTAGACTGAATAGCAAAACCTGACTCCACACCCCATTATGCCTAGGATGAATACACAAAACCTTGTTGCATACAGCACTCTTCAGTTTCACATAATCTTACAAATGTCACCCCCAACACTCTGCTAGGGACTTTCAAAGTCAACCATCCTAGAAGGATAGGCTATGTTTTATTGTCCAGTAAAATGCCATAGAATGCTTTTGATTGACTATGTATTCTAAGCAAGCTTGGAAAAGCTCTATAAACCTACAGCTTCCTGTACCCTAGGAATTTTAAAGTGCTACCAGCAAGCTATCTTCCTTAGCATACCAATACATTTCTTTTCCCTTTCAATTTGATTACTCACTTTATTCAACCTATAGTCAAGCAGATCTGATGGTGGGTGAGTTTGTCTGTGGACTCTCAATGAGTTCAGGTTGAAAAATTCCCCAATATTGCTAAATATAATGGTCTTTTCTCTGATGCTAATGTATTTTTTATACTGGTGATGAAATAATCTTCCTGGGCAATTTTTCAGTCCTTATTTTCTATTATACTACTTTTTCAAAGTTCTTCTCTTACATATCTGGCAGATGCTTCTCAGTTTTCTTTGCTTGACCATAATCTTTCTCTTTCTCCATTAGCACAGGTTTTCCCAATGCTATTTCTTCAGCCTTCTTTATATGTGTATGTATAGATTCATACATACATACATGGGGAGAGACAGAAGGAAAGGAGAGGGGGGAAGGAGAAAGAGAGGGGGAGAGAGAAAAAGGGGAAGGAAGAGAGAGAGAGAGAGAAAGAGAGAGAGAGAGAGAGAGAGAGAGAGAGAGAGAGAGAGAGAGAGAGAGAGAGAAAGAGAATGGAAAGTATTTCCAAAAGAAAAGACCCTAAGAGCAAGGGGCCATGGGTAATAAGATAAAGGATTCTTGCAGTGTCAAAACTGAGCTAATTCTTAAAGGAAGCTAGGGAAACTAACAGGTAGTGACGAGAGAAAAAGTATTTCAAACATAGGAACCAACTACTATGAAGGCAGGAGATAGGAAGTGGACTGTATAGTTTGATGAATAGCAAATAAGCCTGTATATAGGTAGATCACAGAATGCAAATAGGGGAATAAAGATATAAAAAAAAATGAAAATATAGGAAAGGACCAGGTTGTCAATAACTTTAAATGACAGAGGACTTTATACTTAATAATGGAGAGATTAGGGAGTGAATGGTGAATAAAAGGGGAGGGACATAGCCAAACATTCTTTAGCAAGATTACTTTGGCGTCAAAGTAAAGATTAGATTATACTGAGGAGACCTTTGAGATAGGGAAATGAATTAGAAAATTATATTTCAGTAATATAAGAATAGGTAACTGGGGCACATGAATTAGAGGGTTAAGTGAATATAGAAAAGAGGAAATAGGGAAGTGATGTTGAGGAGGGGGAAATAACAAGATTTGTACAAAACTAGATGTGTGCATTGAGAACTCTATAAACACTTTATGGTTGTGAATATGGATGACTAGAATGCCCTTTGATCCTGCAATCCTACTTTTTATTTTAAGGAGTTCATTGGCATCAAGATAAAGCAAATTTATACCAAAATGTTCATATTAACATTGTTTGTAAAAGCAACAACTTGCAAATGGATGGTTACACAAATTGTATTTTATTACTATAATTGAATATAATGGAATTTTATTATATCATGAGTAATAACAAGTATGAAGAATTCAAAGAAATCTGTGAAAACTTACATGATGTGATCTTTAATGACTAAAGTAGATAGAAAAGAATGATATATGTGAGCACTACAATTATATAAATTAAGAAAATTCTAAATGGTAACAAAACTTATGAAATTAGATAACATTGGTTTTAAAAATACATTTTAAAGGATATGCTGTTTCTTCTTTAAAATACTCAACTATACACGATACAGATGTATTGACTATTATTGAAGATCATTATCTTATGCTGGCTTATATAAAACAAAAATAAAATGTGTGTCTGGGAATTAGATTTTGTGTGGTATTTAGTTTTAAATTTCAGGGTTGTACATGTTGTAAATAAAATTTATCAAGAAAAATAAACTCTCTTTGGATTTGGATGTCAGTCTTTTCCTGTTTTGTTAATTTGTTTTACAAGGGAGTAATGGAAAGGGGAATAGGAATGGAGATTAATTAAAATTTAATTTAGAAAGTATCTCTTTTGATCCTTCAAAGGAAGGTGAAGTTTTAAGAGGAGGAGATTGGATTAAGAGAGACCTCATTGGTGATATGGAATGGGCAAAGCCATAGGTATAGAAGTCTTCAAGATGAGAAGAGCAAACTGTTGAGTCTTGTTTGACTGGAATATTAAGGTAGGGAAGAAAGTAATGTGAAACTGGGAAAAGTCAAATGATATCCAATAATACCTTATCCCCATAAAGTTCATAGGATTTTGAACTGGTGGAGATCTTAGGGGTTGTCTAGCTTACCTTCCTCATTTTTAAATGAAAAAACTTTGGCCCAGTAAGTAGGAAGGTACATATCAGATTGTAGAGGGCCTTGAATGACAATATAAAGAATTTTAATTTTATTCTATAAACAATGTAAGGACACTAAGAGTATTTGGCTCAAGAACTGGTGAGGTCATGGTAGTGCATTATGAAAATTGCTCTAGTGGCTGTGTGAAGAATGGTTTAGAGACAGGAAAAGCAGAGAGACTTGGCAATGATAATAGAGAGGTAAAAAGGGTCTCAAATTATGTAGTAGCAGCAAGAATGAATAAAAGGGAATAATTCTGGTTAGCATTTTTATAGTGCTCCAAGTTTTCAAAAGCAAATTACATATATAATTTGATGAGATATGAGAACTATTGTAGAGTTAGAATAGACAAGACAGAATGGGAGACATGGCCTGGGAAGACATTCTTT
>CM053585.1:143477088-143492698 GCA_028646515.1 Pseudochirops corinnae
AATCTTCATGTTTATTGGAAGCTTTTGGTGGGGGAGCTCTGGCTATGCTGTCCTCCTCCGGCTCTCGGCCTTGGTCCTTCTTTTCCCCAAAGAAGGAATCTAGGGTTTGGTTGCTGTTCTTACTTTGCTTCTTATGCTTATTCATGGTCACCATTCAGTGAATTTTTTGTTGTTGATTTTTTAGTTCTGTGGAACTCTGATTCCAGAGGGAACAGCTCTGTCCCAAATCACTGTGGTTTTCCCAGCTGCTGAGGCATTTAGGAGGTTTCTGGGTCCCTCCCCAGCTCCGGCTCACTGAAAAAGAAACTCCAGGACCACCACGCAAGACCTCGATCTGGATCCAGACCGCTCAATGCGATAGCACTTTGCCTCTGAACAATCGCTTGGCCCCCCTGCTGTCTGCAGGCTGGGAGCTCTGAAGTGGCAATGTGGAGGTGGGTGCAGAACCTCTGCTTTCTGCTTCTTTGCCTTGGAGGCTGCTTGGCCAGACCCACTTTTCTTCCCCAGTTTTTAGCCAAATTCCACTCACCTTAGTCCTTTTATCTTATGGCTTGATAATTCTGGATACTGCCACAGCTGCCGCAGATCTGCTCTCCTGAAGCTCCAGCCACCACAGTGCTCTGCTTGTCCAGCCACCCCCAGGGCAAAAGCCACCATTTCAGGCTGGGCTTGTTTCTGCTCTCAGAGTCGAAATGGTCACTTTGAGCTATGCTGCCTTCAGCAGGAAATATATCTGTGTGCATTTTAGAGCCCTAGAATTTGTATGGAGTCATATTTTTTGGGTATTTGAGGGGGCTGTATTGGAGCACAATTTCTTGCTGCTCCTATGCTGCCATCTTGGCTCCACCCCTCACTAAGTTTCAACCAAAAGAATAAATGTCTTGGAAAATAAGAAGCAAAGAAGAGTGTGACTAGATTAATGTGGCAGCTTTCTAAAGTTACCATATTTGGATCTCCTTAATTCAAAACTGATATATTATTTGGGGATAGGTAGAATGGACAGGAATCTTCACTAGCCCAATCCATTTTAGATAGTATGTGTGGTTTTGTTTCACTTCCAGAATTAGACTTGCTACATCTCCATTGAGGCTCTTGGGCTATCTCTTCTCTGATTTCATTGATTCAAGTTCTTATTGGATTATGTCTCCTCTACTTTTAGCCAGTAGTGAGTGATTCATACTTCAGCTCCATTCATATCCATTTATATTATTTTTTTTAAGATGAAGACTCTCTATCTCATTTATGCTGAAAATATAACAGTCACTCATTGACTCTACCCCCTATTGATCAGCATGGAAACTGTGGACTCATTTTGTTTCTGGTTTAGGCTGATTTGCTCCTCCTTAGGCAGCCTGTTGGCCTCTACTTCCAGGAGTTCCCATATAGATGCTGAAATTTATGTGGGCATCTGATCAGCTTTTGCCCCACTGAAGTTTAGAACTCTGAAACTCAAGTGACTCATAGACTTAGCCCCCTTAGTAGCAGGAACTATAGGCATGCGCCACCACCCAGATAACAATTAGCTTTTATAAATGGTTATTTGCTTCAAAGTTACTTCAAGAACATTTAAGTACAAAATTCCTAAATAGTACAGGGCACCCATTTTCATATGCCATCTTGGCTTAAATTTTATAGTTTTTACATAGCATTTCCCCCACCACATTTATGTCCAAAAACAGCATTACTGCTGAAAAAATTATTTCAGCTACTCCTGTGCTGCATCCTGAAAGCCGTTCACAAAAGATCACACTTGGCATTTCTAAGTATCAAAGCTTGCCTGCAAAAAGACTCGGCATGGACTCTAAGAATCATGGACCCTGACTGACTCCTGGGTTTTTTATATACACCAAGGAGGAAACTTCCAAGTTAATGTCCTGGCCCAAAAACAAACAACCAACAATAGTAACAAAGACCAAGACAGACAAAGGACTGGGGCCTTTTTTTTTTTAAAGCCATCTATTAAACTTGAAATTAAAGGGCTCAAGGCCTCTCTCCTCACAGTGTTATCTCACTGTATATCTTCAGGAAAGGAACCAGACCAACAAACTTCTCACAAGAAGTGCAGAAAAAGAGAAAGGCCAAGACTCTGGTTGTCTAATGCTTTCATAAAGGATTCCCACCTTTGGCTATGGAGTAGCATCACAAGTGATCTGTGTAAGTGTCAATCCCCCTTTATACATAGAACTTGGAATGCAGAAGGCATGAAGTTGTTCCAACCATCAGTGGAACTGAGGCATGGGCATAAAAATTTTACAAGAATGAAGACAATTATGTATCACATGACCAGACCAGAAGTAGTAGGGAGTACTTAAAAATGAATATCTTTGGAGATCCATCTCATTCTCTTTTTGTGCCCTTCTGGACCTGCCCCATCCTATTCTTTGCCAGAGGAGAAGTTGCAAGCCAACAGTGATCTTTTGGGAGGATTAGCAGAACCAAGAAACAAAACAGTTTTTGTTTCCTCTCTCCTCTCTCCCTCCTTCCCTCCAAGAGTCTCATTTAACATCTTATGAATATAGGCATCATTTTTGTGAAGCTAGAATTTTTTTCCCCTGAAGGTCCAAGAAGTTGTAATTTCTACTTAAATAACTTTCATTCCTTGACCCAAAATGTCTATCAGTCCAATCCCATGCACATCTATTAAGTGACTACTACATGGTTCTAAGTTCTGGGGATACAATTAATAAAAAGAAAGACAGTCCCTTCCCTAAGGACATTCACAATCTAAGGAGAAAATAACACACAAAAGGAATCAGAAAACATACACACACACACAAATGCAAGCACACCAGGGTGGGGGCAGAGGAAAGAGGGACACCAGGTGTATCTAGTTCTTGGATTTGAAAACAGGCAGAGCAACAGATGCAAAATAGAGTTACCTGAGAGTCCAGTTTTTGTCCTATATGAAGGAAGACATTGGGAGAAATATGTACTCCACCCTACAGCCCACCAATCAGAGTGGAAAAGAAACTGAGAGAGGTGGTATAAGGTTTGAGTGATGAGTTTATCCTGGTTGGAGTTGAAACCAGATAGGGAACCACATGCAAAGTATTGTGTTATTCTTGCTTTCCAGGTATAAAAGCAGCCCTGAATCCTTTTAATTATACACACACACACACACACACATATATAAAATTATATATATGATTTAATTAATTAATACCAATATGTTAGATAACATCCAGTCAAGCCTCCTAATTTTACATTTGTGGAAATTAACATGCCAAAGAGCACAAATCTGGAGCGTGAAGGTCAGAACTGGCATTAAAAGCAAAGTACTCTTGCTTTAAAACCAGAAGAAGAGCTGATGATCACATTTGCTTTTTTAATTGCAAAGGTCATATTGGGAATAGAGAAACCTTCATAGTTTGTTTTTGTTTTTTTCCCTCAAGTTTCTCCATGAAACTAAGTACAGTGCCCCAGAAAATAATGTATCTTCTGGAAGGCTGAAGTGAAACAATGAGATTTTCACACCTAAAGCTGTGGACCACTGCCTTGGAATGTAACTCAGTAAACTACTTTTCCTTTCACTGCATTAGTGCCCTCACACAAACTAGGAAGAATATTAGCAATACAAACCACAGAGGTATTCTGAAAATTAGTTCCTATTGATAATATGCAGACAGCCCAGGAATAAGAGGAGACAGGGGATGCTTTTTGGCATATCTTCACTATTTTCACTTATTTGTCTTGCTTCTTGTTGTTTACCCAGCTTCTTGAATCTTCAATATTCCAAATGCAACACCTCTGATTTAGAATTACCCACTTGAGATTGTATTTTGACAATTCATTCAGCTCCTGAGTCTCCCAGGAGAGCTAAAATTGCCATAGAATGTCTATTCAAACAGCCCATAGGCTACATAGGGCAGTCTGTTAACATTCACTCTGACTACCCTTCTTTCTTTTCAGCTTTGCCAGTCTCTCAAAAGACTCATCCTTTTTGCCTCTGATTTATCCTCACAGACTGGGAAAACAGGATGATTTTTTATATCATTCAGCCTGACCCCCCTCCCCCCTTCATTTTATGGGTAAGAGAGCTAAATCTCAGAGAAGGAAAACCACTTACTGTAGGCCACATACACATAATGACTGAGTTAGAACTGGTACCCAGAATTCAACTCCCAAATAGCTACCATTCTTCTCACTGTGCCTGTCTGGTTGTTGGCTAAGCTCACTTTTATTTTCACCATATTTCCCATCTTTTATATGTGAATGTTAAAGAATAAAATAGTAGGATCTCTTGATTGGAGCAGCAGCTCTCTTTTGCAGTTTATTGTAGAATCATGGAGTTGGAAAAAACCACAAAGACCTTCTAGTATAATCTACTAATTTTCATAGAATCATTATATAGGAAGGGACTTTTGAAGTCATGTTTGCCCAACTTCTTGCCTCATGCTGTAATTCCCTCTATAGCATTGTTGGCAGAGGAGTCATCCAATAATACCTAAAATCTTCCAGTGACAGGGAACTTACTATATTAAAATGAAATCACTATATTTGGCAGGAAAATCTAATTGCCCCCACAGTCATACAGGGAAGTAACCCTTGTGGAGAAATGGATGACCCTTTTTACCACCACCAGAGCTATCTGCTGACTAACTGCCACTGATGAGTCATGAAACCCAGCCTAATTGGACAAATTGTATCCAAAGCAAAAAGATAACCAGGAAAGACATGGGATAGCTCCTATATTCCAAGTGCCACTATTTTAACCACTACCTTCTTCCATACCCTAGTAAAGATAACTCAAATCCCAAGAGCTCTAGGAATAGCAATGCATCCAACCCACTCACATTTCATTCCATCAATGAATCCAGCTTTGATCCTGGCTCCCACATCTATCAGAGAGGAGAGTTAATTTGGAAGTTATGTGACCTGTCAAATTCCTCTGCAAGAGCTACAGCCTATGTCTCCTAAATAGATGTAACTTAATGGAAAAAGTGTTCCCCACAAAAGTCCTTGAAAGTAAAAGGTGCAAAAAAGAGGGGTAGAGCACTCCAGGAGTAGACACCTCCAGGCTAGGTTCCATTTTAACAGCAATGGCCAAGCCTTTTAAACAACAACCTGCAAGCCCTAGGATTAGTTGGTTGGAGAGCCTGCCTCAACCCCAGGCACCAGAACTTTTATCTTCGAGATAGTAAGAGGAATTGGGTGTCTGAGCCCATGAAAATCAAGGGAACTTCTTCTGACCAGAAATGCCAGACCCAGCTGTGCTGCAAAGAGAGTCAGGGGAGAGAAAGAACCAGTACACATCCAGTAAGTGCAGAAGCAGTGGGCAGAAAGCCGGCGGCTGTGGGCAATTATAGGAGGTTAGAGGTTTGGCTTTGGTTTCAGGCTTGAGGGAAGAACTGAAGATCTGGAGGATGAGGCACTATTTCCCATGCCCCAGGGCTAGAGGGGATTACAAATAATTAAGTTATTATCCCCCCAAAATGCACAGGCAAAGGAAAAAGAATCAAGCCATAGAAAATTATTATGGGAATAGAGATTACCAGGGTTCATTCTCAGAGGAGGATATTAAAATAAAGAAACCCCCAAAGAGTAATGTGAAGTGCATATCTGCTCAAAAAGAATATATAGAAGATTTATTCTCATTGTTGTCATGATTTTTAATTTTTTAGTTTTCTTTTCAGTTTTAATTTATTCATTTACTTTAAGTTTACAACATTCAGTTCCACAATTCCTTGATTTTCACATTTTCTGTCTCCCCCATTAGAAAATCTTAGAAAAGACTTTAGGGGGCAGAGTCAAGATGGCAGCACAGAAGCAGGAGAACTCTGCAGCTCCCCCCACAAACATCTCAAATACCTATACAATATGACTCTAAAAAAGTATTAGAGCTCCAGAACCCACAAAATTGCAGAAAAACAAATCTCCCACCAAAGGCAGCCCAGCAGCCAGACAGGAAGGGCTCATCACAGAGCACTGGGAAGAGAAACCAGCCAGGCTTGAAACTGCAACATAGCCCCAGGGAAGCCAGGACAAGCTTCAGGTGGAGCACTAGGGAGAGTGAATAACCCATAGCTGTGGCAGTTTCCAAAATTATCAAACATAATAGTCAAGGACAAAGTGAAAGGTCAACGGAGCTTGGCAAAATTTGGGGAAGAGAAGCAGGTCCGGCCACTGGCCTCATGGTGAGATAACAGTGGAAGTGGTAGACCTGCTGCTGCCTCCACATGGCTGCTTCAGAGCTTGTGGTCTGCAGGTTGCAGGGTGGCCAAGCATTCATTCAGAGGATAAGTGCTCTTGCAATAACCCGCTTGGGTCAGGATCATGGTCTTGGGTGGTCCTGAGGTATATGACCAGTGAGCCAAAGCTGGCGGGGGCTGCAGAGACAGCAGCCTCCTAATTGCTCTGGTGGCTGTGAAAACCCCAGAGATCTGGGACAAAGCTCTCCCCCCAGAAAGCAGAGAGCAGAGATCTACTGTGGCTCAAAAAACACGTTAATTGACTGACAACATGAGCAGACATAGGAAACAAACCAAGCCTGGCAATTCAACTTTAGATTACTTCTTTGGGGACAAAAAGGACCAAAGAATGGAATGGGAGGAAGACAACACAGTTAGAACTCCCACACCAAAACCTCCAAGAAAAATAGACACTTATTATAAGCCATAGAGGAGCTTAAGAAGGATTTTGAAAACCAAATAAGAGAAGTGGAGGAAAAATTGGGAAGAGAAATCAGAATGATGCAAGAAAATCATGAAAAGAGAGAACAACCTGACTGAAGAAAATAATACCTTAAAAAATAGATTAACTCAAATGGCAAAAGAGGCCCAAAAAGCCAATGAGGAGAAGAATGCCTTAAAAAGTCAAATTTGCCAAATGGAAAAAGATGCTTTCTGAAGAGAATAATTCCTTCAGAATTAGAGTGCAGCAAATAGAAGCAAATGACTTTATGAGAAATCAAGATACTATTAAACAGATCTAAAAACACTAAAAAAAAGTAGAAAGCAATGTGAAATATCTCTTGAAAAACTACTGACCTGGAAAATAGATCCAGGAGAGACAATTTAAAAATTACTGTACTACCTAACAGCCATGATCAGAAATAGAACTTAGAAATTATCCTTCAAGAAATCCTCAAGGAAAATTGCCCTGATATTTTAGAACCAGAAGGCAAAATAGAACTTGAAAGAATTCACCAATTACCTCTTGAAAAAGATCCCCAAAAGAAAACTCCTAGGAATCTTGTAGCCAGGTTCTGGAGTTCTGAGATCAAGGAGATAATATGACAAGCTGCCAAGAATAAACAATTTGAATATTGTGGAAACACAATCAGGATAAGCCAGGATCTAGCAGCTTCTACATTAATGGACCAAAGGGCCTGGAATATGATATTCCGGAGATAAAGGGAGCTAGGATTAAAACCAAGAATCACCTACCCAACAAAATTGAGTATGATGTTTCAGGTGAAAATATGGTTATTCAATGAGGTGGAGGACTTTCAAGCATTGTTGCTGAAAAAAAAACAGAAATGAATAGAAAATGTGACATTCAAATACAATAAG
This sequence comes from Pseudochirops corinnae, assembly GCA_028646515.1. NCBI lineage: Eukaryota > Metazoa > Chordata > Mammalia > Diprotodontia > Pseudocheiridae > Pseudochirops > Pseudochirops corinnae. The sequence goes on from CM053585.1 coordinate 143,484,600, forward strand.
CATGAGAAGATAAACATGGAAAAGGAATCATAAGGAATTTATCAAAGTTGAACTATTTACATGCCAATATGGAAAAATGATAATTGTAATTTATGGAACTCTGTTCAGTATGAGGATAGGTGAAGGTGATAGACATATGTGTATGTATGTGTGTATATGTCTATATAGGAGGGTATATATGTGTAGGAATACATATGTGAATGTGTGAATATATGTGTACATAGACAGATCACAGGATCAGTTGAATAGGAAAAGATGATATTATAAAAGGTGAAATTGAGAGATGGTAGAGGAATAGAATGAGAGGAGACAGGGAGAGACAGAATGAGGTTAATCATCTCATATAGGAGAGGCAAGGGATAACTGTTACAATGGAGAGGAAGAACAGGAAGGCAAAAGGGAATGGGTCAACCTTACTCTCATTAAATTTGGCTTAGAGAAGGAATGACATATACTCTAAATTGGGTATCTTGCCCTACAGGAGAGTAGGGGGGAGGGAGATGAGAGGGGGATTGATGGAGGGGAGGACAGGATGGGAGGGAGGGTTGTTAGAAGCACACACTTCTGTAAATGAACAGGGACAAAGTAAAGAATAGAACAAGGGAGGTGTGGGATAGGAAGTCGGTTAATATAGGCAGTATATTACAATATGTCCATTGTGGAGATGTTCTGCATAACTAAACATGTACATTGCTTGTTTTTTCTAGTGGGGGTGGGTGATGAAGGAGGAAAGTAAAGAATCTAGAATTTCAAATTCTTTTATCAAATGTTAAGTATATATATATATATGTATAATTGTTGTTATTATTAATTATATGCAACTGGGAATTAAGATATACAGACACTGGGGTAGGGAGATCCATCTTGCACTGGAGTAGGGAGATCCATCTTGCCCTACCGGAAAGTCAGAGGGGTGGTAAGGGAGGACATTGGAGAAGACAGATTGGGGGAGGGGGTATACAGTGGGATTGCTGTTTTGGGGTGATGGATAGGGGAAAGATGTGGAGAAATTCTGTAACTCAAAATCTTGTGGAAATGAATGATGTAAACTAAAAATAAACAAAAGTTAATTAAGGAAAAAAAGACTTTAAAAACAAAATTACAGAGATGGACAAAAAAACTTAAAAAACAAAGTAAGTATAATCCAATAAAAACAGGAAGGGTATGAAAGAATAGTTAACCAATTAGAAAAGGAGGTCCAGAATCTTAAGGAAGAAAATTACACCTTAAATCTCAGAATTGGACAAAGTGGAGCCAGTGTAATTATTAGAGACCAAGAAATGATTAAACAAAATATGAATAATGAAAAATAGAAGAGAAAGTGAAACATAAGAAAAACAACAGATTTGGAGAATAGATCAGCAAGACAAAAACAAAAAATAATTGGGCTAACTGAAAGTTATGATAAAAAAAAGAGTCTTGATACAATTATATAAGAAATAATCAAAGAAAACCGTCCTGGAACATTAGGACAAGGGGGAAAGTAGAAATAGAAAAAATTCATGGATCACCACTTAAAAGAAATACTATGAGGAAAACTCAAATCCAGAAACCCCCAGTTCAAGGACAAATTATTAAAAACTTCAAGAATAAAATAATTTAAATATTATGGTGCCATAATTAGAATTACACAAAACCTAGCATTAAAGACATTAAAGGACTGCAGGTCTTGGAACATAACATATTGAAGAGTAAAATAATGGGGCTCCTGCCAAAAATATCATACCCTGCAAAGTTAACTATTATTCTGAATGAAAAAAAATGGACATTTGACAAACTCTCAGACTTTCAAGACTTTGTTACAAAAAAATCTTGAACTTAATAGAAGATTCAACATATAAGAACCAAGAGAAATATGAGACACATAATAAAGACTCATTATAAGGATACATAAGGACAGACTATTTATTTTTTTATATATGTAAAATGAAAAATGGATGTCTAAGGTTATTATCAATAACTAGATAGTTTATAAGAAAGATTGGGGTACTAAAATGATTAATTTAAAAAGTAAAACCATTTAGGAACAGCTTAAAATATTAATTATTTGCAAAAGGAAGATTTGATACAGAAGAATTAGATAGAGGAAGAGGGTTGGAAGTTCTAGTAACCTACTTTCATTGGGAATGGTTTTAAGAGGGAAACACATACATGCATGCATAAATACATACAGACATACATACTTGTATGTGCTTATGTGTGTATGTATGTATGTATAAAAATCTTCTAAATTTTGATGAAAAAACAGTAGGAGCATAGTAGGTGGGAGATGACAAGGAAGGGATCTTTAGAAGGAAAGTTAGGGAGTAGGTAAAATAGGGGTACAGAAGGGTGTTTAGGTTTACGAGAATGGGAGAATAGGGGAGGCATTCTTGGAGAGGGATAGGGAAGTTATAGGAGGGCAAGGTAGTGGATAGAAGTAAAGTAGAGGAGATCAGAGGGATAGCAGAGAACAAAAGAAAACTCACAAGGAAGCAAAGAAAAATGGACAATTCTCAATACAATGAGTATTATTTATCATATACTCTTTCTTGAAATGAAAATCTATTGTTATTTATTTTGTATCCTCTCTTATGCTGTGTAAGTTCATACTACATGCTTTCCCCCCTCAACTTTGTATTTAAGTTCCAATATTTAAGTTTATGATATGTTTTTATTTCTTTTCTCTATTGTCTATTTCTATTTTGGCATTTGAGTCTAAAATAAAATTTTGAAAAAAAGGAAAATAGCAAATCCTTAAAAAAAGTTTGTTGTTTATTCATTCAACCATGCATGCATGTGTTCATTCATTATGTAATTCTAATGTGTTCCAATGCTTATTGAGCAGGGGATAGCTAGGTGGAGCAGTAATAGAGCACTGAACTTGGAGTCAGTAAAAATCATCTTAGTTCAAATCTGGTGTAAGACACCTACTAGTTTTATGATCCTGGATAAATCATTTAATGCTGTTTGCCTCAGTTTCCTCATCTTTCTTTTTTTTTTTGAGGGGGGGGGATGACAATTGGATCTAAGTTATTTGTCCAAGGTCACCTGTCTAGTAAGCATTAAGTGTAAAACTGGAATTGAACTCCAGTCCTCCTGACTCCAGGGCTCGTCCTCTATTCACTGTACCACCTATGTGTCCCATCCTCATCTCTAAAATGAACTTGAGGGGGATGCTAGGTGGTGCAGTGAATACAGCACCACTTCTGCAGTCAGGAGGACCAGAGTTCAAATCAGGCTTCAGACATTTAACATTTATTAGCCATGTGACCTTGGGCAAGTCACTTAACCCCAATTACCCTGCCTTCCCCCCTCCAAAAAAAAAATAAGCTTGATAGAGTAATGGCAACCCCCCCAATGGGGTCACAAAGGGTCAGACAAGACTGAAAAACAACTGAACAACAAAAAACAATCACAGTATATTGAACAGACATATACTTCTCAATAAATCAAAACTTCTCTATTGCTAGCTCATGCCAGAACAAAGCCAAGAGTCTCATTGCCTTGGAACAATTTCCCATCCCTATGACCTACATTCCCTAGAATATTCATCTGCAAGTTCCACCTTTCTTCTCCTACTGGTAAGTTCCTCCTAGAGCCACCAATTTGTGGAAGGGGCCAGACAGTCTTTCATTCCCTTACTACCTCTGTTACTCACTTTCTGCACTTCAAAACCATGGCCTCCTCTAACTTCATCCTGATCTTCACTTTCCATTTGTGTGTTGATTTCCTTCCTCAATTAAAATGGAAGTTCTTTGTGGGGATCCAGTTTTAAGTTCTGGGGTAGAAAAGGGTCTTTGGGTTCACTCACAGATTAAGGAATAGGTCAAGAGAGCAGTAACCAAACCTCTCCTTAGATCATGCCATCTTGGAAGAACTGAAAACTTATAGACCCTAAGAACTAGCTCTGAAAACAGCAGCATGAAAAAACCTGAAGCTTGGCATTCCCCTCCCCAGTAGGGAAGCAGATCATAACCTTAACATAAAGTTTAAAGTGAAGAAATTTATACATATACTCAAAATATGAGCAAACAAGAGCAACAAAATTGAAGTTGGCAATAAAAAGCTACTATGGCAGCAAATAAGAACAGGATGTAAACTTAGAAAAAAACAATAATGTGAAAACATCTATAAGCAGAGGCTCAAAAAAAAATGCTAATTGGAACCAATGCCAGAAAGAATTCCAGGAAGAGTTCAAAAAAGATTTTTAATAATCAAGCAAGGGACAAAAAGGACGAATGAGAAAGATACAAGAAAATTATGGAAAAAAGTCAATAGCTTAGTAAAGGAGGCACAAGAAATACTGAAGAAAAAACACCCTAAAAATAGAGTAGTTCAAGTGGTTTTAAAAAAGCACAAATATCCACTAAGGAGAAGATCCCCTTAAAAAAGTGGAATTGGATAGATAGAAAAAAAACATGTACAGATATTCAGTGAAGAGAGAACTACTTAAAAAGCATAATTGGCTAAATGGTGAAAAAGATGTACTAAAATTTGCTGAATAAAAGAATCCCTTAAAATTGGAATTAGGCAAAATAAATAAATAAATAACTCCTTTAAAGACAGAATTTCACAAGTGGAAGATAGTGTAACTCTATGATACACTGAGAAACAATAAAACAAAATCAAAGGAATAAAAAGAAGAAAACATAAAATGTCTCATTGGAAAAAGAAAACTGACCTGGAAAAAGTGATCAATGAAAGAAAATTTAAGAATTATTGGACTACCTGAAAGCCACACATATTCACACAAAAGAACCTAGATATTATATTTCAAGAAATTATGAAGTAAAATTGTTCTGATATCCTAGCCCCAAAGGATAAAATAGGAATTGAAAGAATTCAACATCACCTCCTTAAAAGAGACCCCAAAATGAAAATTCCCAGGAATATCATAACCAAATTCCACATCTCCCAGGTCAAGAAGAAAATATTGTAAGCAGCCAGAAAGAAATCATTCAAATATTGAGCTATAATCTGAATAACCCAAGATTTAGGTGCCTCTACATTAAAAAGTCAAAGGGCAAGAGATATGATATTCAGGACTGCAAAGGAGCTAAGATTACAATCAAGAATCACCTACCGAGAAAAACTGAGTACAATAGTTCAGGGAAAAGAATAATCAATGAAATGGAGAACTTTCAAGCATTCTTAATGAAAAGACAGGAGCTCAACAGAAAATTTGACTTTCAAACACAAGACTCAAGAGAAGCATAAAAAGGTAAGCAACAAAGAGAAATCATAAGGCATTCAATAAGGTTAAACTGTTTACATTCCTACATGAGAAAATGATATCTATAACTCACAAGAACTTTGCCATTATTACGGCAGTTAGAAAAAGTACATACAGTCAAAAGGCATTGATTTATTTTCATGAATGTTATATTTTCCTAGTAACATGTTACTGAGGTCATAGACTATTTCAAATGAGATTGGATCTTTAGTGCCTCACATAGGGCCTTGCATGAAGGAAGAACTGAATAAAAGTTTGTTGAAATGAATGAAATCCATATAGTGAATATAACCACACCAAAATTACCTACTTCACAAGAATATTAAGATGTTATTAGTGATCATCAATCTTTCCATGGTCAGATAAATATTAACAATTTCACATCAAAAAAATCTCCCTTATGTCATTTACTCTCTACAAAAAGAAGTTGGTTGGAGGAATCAATAGTAATCATCCTAAAGATTTGAATAGTGTTAATTTGAACAAAATCTTACAGGATACTAGAAAATCGTTCTCCCAGTGATCTGAATTGATATACCTTGACATTGGCTTAACAAAAGACTATCAGGACTGATGAATACAGTTAACTAAGTCATGGTACATGTGAAGTCAAAGCTGTGACTTATGTGTCTGCATATGCCAATTTTTTTTTTCGATTTATTTACTCTTAATTTTCAACATTCATTTCCACCAGATTTTGAGTGAAAATTTTTCTCCCCATCTTTCCCCTACCCCAATCCCAAAAGAGCAAGCCTTCTGAATACCTCTTCGCCAAATTTGTTCTCTCTCATATGTTCCCTTATCCATGCCCCCTCCCCCCAACTTTCTAGTAGGGCAAGATGGATTTCTATACCCCAGTGCCTGTATATCTTATTTCCCAGTTGTCTATACAAAAACCAATTTTTTAAAAATTTGTTTTTAAAACTTTGAGTTCCACATGTTTTCCCTTTATCCCTCCTCACCCACCCCCACTGGGAAGATAAGCAATTCAATACAGGTTGTATTCATATAATTACACATAACATTTCCATAGAAATTATACTCCATCCATACTATCTTGCTCCCCCCATTATTTTATTTTCTCATTTGAATCTATCCCTTTTCAAAAGTATTTGCTTCTAACTACCCTCTCTCCTAATCTGTCCTTCCTTCTATCACCCGCCTCTTATCCCCTACCCCTGTATTTTCCTGTAGGGTAAGATACCCAATTCAGTGTGTATGTTATTCCCTCCTTAAGCCAAATTCAATGAGAATAAGGTTACTTCCCTTTGACCTTCCTGCTCTTCCCCTCCATTTGTAACAGTGTTCTCTTGCCTCTTTTATATGAGATAATTTACCCTGATCTATCCCTCTTTTTCTCCCTCTCCCAATAAATTCCTCTCTCACTTCTCAATTTCATTTTTTAAGATAATATCCCTTCATATTCAACTCATCCTGTGCCCTGTGTCTATGGATACATGTATGTACATATGCCACACTCACACATATATTTATATACACACACCCTCCTACATATACATATATATGCATATATACATATATTTTCCCTTCAATTATCCTCATACTGAGAAAAGTCTTATGAGTTACAATTATTGTTTTTCCATGTAGGTATTTAAATAGTTCAACTTTAATAAGTTCCTTATGATTTCTTTTTCCTGTTTAACTTCTCATGCTTCTCTTGCTTCTTATAGTTTTAAGGCACATTTTCTGTTTGGCTCTGGTTTTTTATCAAGAATGCTTGAAAATCCTCTATTTCATTGAATTACCATATTTTTCCCTGAAACGTTATGCTCAGTTTTCCTTGGTAGGTGATTCTTGGTTTTAATCCCAGCCTTTCTGATCTCTGGAATATCATATCCCAAGCCCTTCAATTCCTTAACATAGAAGCTGCTAGACTTGTGTGATCCTGATTGTATTTCCACAACACTTGAATTGTTTCTTTCTGGGTGCTTGCAATATTATCTCCTTGACCTGGAAACTCTGGAATTTGACTGCAAAATTCCTAGGAATTTTCCTTTTTGAATCGTTTTCAAGAGGTTATTGGTGGATTCTTTCAATTTCTACTTTACCTTCTAGTTCTAGATTATCAGGGCAGTTTTCCTTGATAATTATTTGAAAGATGATATCTGAGTTCTCTTTTTGATCATGGCTTTCAGATAGTCCAATTAATTTTAGATTATCTCTCCTGCCTCTATTTTCCAGATCAGTGGTTTTTTTTTTACATTTATTTCTTTTTTTAAATTTAATTTTATTTATTTTAGTTTACATCATTCATTTTCATGAGATTTTGAGTTACAAATTTCTCACCATCTTTCCCCTACCCCTCCTCAAAACAGCCATCCCCTTGTATGACCCCTCCCCCAATCTAATCTCTCCTATGTTCTCCCCATCACTCCTCTAACTTTCCGATAGGGCAAGATGAATCTCCCTTCCAGAGTGCCTGTGAATCTTAAGTTCCAATTGGATGTAGTTAATAATAATGATAATAATAATTGTATATATATATATGTATATATGTATGTATATACAATTACATATATATTTTTAACATTTGATTATAGAGCTTTAAATTCTAGATCTTTCTCTTCCTCCCTCGTCAGCCACCCCCACTGGAAGAAGAAGCTATCAAATACAGGCTGTACATGTGTAATTACCCAGAACCTCTCCACAGTGGGCACATTGTGAGAGACTGAATACATGTCCCTCCTTCCTATCTGCCCCCTCCCCATTCCACTCTCTACCCTGTCCCTGTGCCTGTCCCTCTACAGAAGTGTGCACTTCCATCAACCCTCCCTCCCATAATCCTACTTCTCATCCCCATTGCCCCTATTTTCCTGTGTGGCAAGATGCCCAGTTTAGAATTTATGTCATTTCTTCCCTAAGC
>CM053585.1:143493198-143523160 GCA_028646515.1 Pseudochirops corinnae
TCAATTGTACATAGCACTTCAACAGAAATTGACCATGTACTAAGGCATAAAAACCTCACAATCCAATGAAGAAACACAGAAATATTAAAAGTATCCTTTTCATATCATCATGCAATAAAAATTATGTGTAATAAAAGGTCATGGAAAAATAGACTACAAATTAATTAGAAACTAAGTAATCCAATGCTCAAGAATGAGTGGATCAAACAACAGATCCAAAAAACAATCAATAACTTTATATAAGAGAATGACAATAATTAGACAACATACTAACACTTATGGCATGCAGAGAAGTTGGTTCTTAGGGGAACTTTTTTTAATCTCTATATGCTTTCATGAATAAAATAGAGAAATCAATGAATTGGGCACGCAACTAAAAAAGCTAGAAAAAAAATTTTAATTTCCCAATTAAACAACAAATTGTAAATAATGAAAAACAAAGGAGAACATAATAAAATTGAAATGATGAAAATTATTGAACTAATAAATGAAACTAAGAATTAGCATTATGGAAAATAACAACAAATACATAAACCTTTGTTTAATTTGATTTAAAAAAAGAAGAAAACCAAATTACCATCATCAAAAATGAAAAGGGTGAACTCGCCACCAAATGCAGAGGAAATTAAAACAATGACTAGGGGATATTTTGCCCCTCTGTATGTCAATAAATTTGGCAATGTCATTGAAATGGATGGATATTAGCAAAAATACAAATTGCTGACATTAATAGAAGAGGAAATAAAATACTTAACTCAATTTTGAAAAAATAAGTAGAATAAGCCATCAATGAACTCCCTAGTTAAAAAAAAATGCAGGGCCAGATAGATTTACAACCAAATTTTATCAAACATTTAAAGAATTTATTCCAATACTATATAATGTATCTGAGAAAATTGTGAAGAGAGGGTACTACCAAAGTCTTTGTATGATACAAATGTGGTACTGATGCCTAAGACAGGAAGAAGAAAAACAGAAAAAGAAAATTATAAGTCAAATTCCTTAATGAATATTGATGCAAAAATTTAAAATAAAATATTAGCAAAAAGATTACAGCAATTTACTATGGGAATAATACACCATGACCAGGTAGGATTTATACCAGGAATGCAGGGTTGGTTCAATATTAGGGAAACAATTGGCATAATTGACCATAACAACACCCATTCCTATTAGGAATACTAGGGAGCATAGGAATAAGGAGTCTTCCTGAAAAGGATAAGGATCATCTGTCTAAAACTGTTGTATTTGTAAGTCAGATTTTGTGTTTATCTCTGGTTTATTTTATCAAGAATGCTTGAAAGTCCTCTATTTCAATGAATGACCATAATTTTCCCTGAAGCATTACACTCAATTTTTCTGGTTATGTGATTCTTGCTTTTAATCCTAATTCCTCTGACCTCCAGAATATCATATTCCAAGCCCTTCAATCCCTTAATGCAGAAGCTGCTAGGTCTTGTTGTTATTCTGACTGTGTTTCCACAGCACTCAATTCATTGGTTCTTGACTGCTTGCAGTATTTTCTCTTTGAAGTGGGAACTCTGGAATTTGGCTATAATATTCCTAGGAATTTTCTTTTTGTGATCTTTTTAAAGAGGTGATTAGTAAATTCTTTCAATTTCTATTTTTCTCTCTGGTTGTAGAATATTTGGGCAATTTTGCTTCATAATCTTGAAAAATGTTGTCTAGGCTGTTTTTTTGATCATAGCTTTCAGTAGTCCAAAAATTTTTAAATGATCTCTCCTGGATGTATTTTCCAGGTCAGTGGTTTTTCCAATGAGATATTTCACATTGCCTTCTATTTTTTCCCTAGTTTGGAACTGTTTTATAGTATTTTGATTTCTCATAAAGTCACTGGCTTCCATTTGTTCTAATCTAATTTTGAAGGAATTATTCTCTTCAGTGCGTTTTTGAAATTCCTTTTCCAACTGGCAAATTTGGCTTTTTTTTAAAGCATTCTTCTCCTCATTGGCTTTTTTGGCCTCTTTTGCCATTTAGGTTAGTCTATTGTTTAAGGTGTTATTTTCTTCCGTATTTTTGGGTGTCTCCTTTAGCAGGCTTTTGATTTGCTTTCCATGATTTTCTTGCATCATTGTCTTTTCTCTTCCCAATTTTTCCTCCACTTATCTTACTTGATTTTCAAACTCCTTAAGCTCCTCTATAACCTGTATGTTTTTCTTGGAGGCTTTTGATGCAGAAGTTTTGACTTTGTTGTCTTCCTCCTGTTCCATGTTTTGATTCTTTTTGTCCCCAAAAAGGATTCTATGGTCTGTTTGTGCTTCCTCTGCTTGCTCATATTGCCAGTCAATTACTTGGCTTTTGAGGTCTTTGCCACAGTAGAACTTTGCTTCCAGATTGCAAAGAGCCATGTCCCAAATCACTGGGGTTTTCACAGCTGCCAGAGCTACTAAAAGGTTCCCCTCCCTGCAGCCCCCACAAGCTCTGGCATACTGGCCACACATCCCAGGACACCACCCAAGACCACAATACAGATACAAGTAGGTTAAAGCAAGAGTGATTACCCTCTGATTGGTAGCTTGGTCTTCCTATGATCTGCAGGCCAGAAGCTCTGGAAGCAGCTATGTGGCAACAATAGCAGCCACTGCACCTCCATCACTTATTGCTTCAAAAACAGGGGCCAGACCATGTTCTTCTCCATCCCAGTTCCAACAGAGTTCCCCAGTGACCTTTTACTTTCTTTTTGGCATTTATGGGTTATAAAATCTGGAAACTTCCACAGCTGAAATTGATTCACTCTCCTGAAGTCTGTTCTGGCTGCTTCTGGCCAGAACCACCCTGGGGCCATTACCATGTGGCTCTGGCAATACTGTGCTTGGCTCCCAGCTCCATGCAATAGACCCTTCTAATCAGCCTGCCAGACTGCCTTCAGTGGGAGATTTGATTCTCTCTGTCACTTTGTGGGTTCTGTAGCTCTAAAATTTGTTTAGAGTCATTATTTTACATGTATTGGAGGTGACAGTATCCAGAGCCCCAAGGAGGTCCTTTTTTGACTTTGCCATCTTGGATCTACCCCCACCAACCCTCTTAAATTACAAGCTACAAGCACTGGGGTTACTTGATTTGAGAGGCTGCCTCCACTCCAGCCACAAGAACTTCTATCCCTGGAATATTGATGGTAGTTGGGTGTCTGAGGCCAGAAAGATCAAGAGAAGCTCTGCTGAGCAGGAATGCTGGACCCAGCTGTGCTGCAAAGAGCAGCAGGATCAGAAGGAACCATTACACACCTGGTGAGTGCAGAAGCAGTGGGGCAGAAAGCCCCTGACTATGGATAGGTACAGGAGGGTGGAGGTTTGACTTTGGTTTCAGACAAGAGGGAAGTATTGAAGTTCTGGGGCAAGAGGCACCATTTCTCATACCCCAGGGTTAGAGGTGACTACAAATAACTAAATTATTACCACAAAAGTAATGCACAGGTAAAGGAGAAAGGATCCAACAATATAAAACTACTACGGGAATAGAGATGACTGGGGTTCATCTTCAGAGGAGGAAATTGAGGTCAAGAAACCTCCAAAGAGTTACATTAAGTTGTCACCTGCCAAAAAGAATTTACAGAAGACCTTAAAAAAGACTTTAAAAATCAAGTGACAGATGGAGGGAAAAAATAAGAAATATAATAAGGATAATCCAAGAAAACAATAAGGGTAGGAAAGGAAAGTCAAGCCAGTAGGAAAGGAGAACCAGAATCTTAAGGAACAAAATGACACCTTAAAAATTAGAATTGGGCAAAGTGAAGCCAGTGAAATTGTAAAAGATCAAAAATGATTAAACAAAATATGAAAAATAGAAGAGAAAGTAATACATATTCTAAGAAAAACAACAGATTTGGAGAATAGGTCAAGAAGAGAAAATATAAAAATAATTGGACTAACTGAAAGTTATAATAAAAAAGATTCTTAATATAATAATACAAAAAATAATTAAGGAAAATTATCCTGAAGCATTAGAACAAGGAAGGAAAGTAGAAATAGAAAAAAATCCATCAATCACTGTCTAAAAGAGATTTTATGAGGAGAATTTAGAGGGATATATTTGTCAAATTCTGAAATCCCCAGTCAAGGAAAAATTATTAAAAGCATCAAGATTAAAATAACTTAAATATGATGGTGCCACAATTAAAATTGCACAAGTCATGGCAGCAGAAATGTTAAAGGACCACAGATCTTAGAACACAAAATATCAAAGAGCAAAAGAACTGGGGCTCCAGCCAAAAATATCATACATTGCAAAGGTGACTATTTTCTTGAATGAAAAAAAAATGGACATTTAATAAACTCTCAGATTTTCAAGACTTTGTTATAAAACAACAACAACACCTGAGCTTAATAGATGATTTTACATATAAGAACCAGCATAAATATAAGGTACATAACAAAGACTTATTATAAGGGATCCATAGTGATGTACTGTTTACATTTTTATACATGTAAAATGTAAAATTTATGTCTAAAATTCCTACTAACATTTGGGTAATTCATATGAAAGATTGGGGAGAACCTGGGAATGATATAAATTAAAAACTAAAACCATTTAGGGAAAGCTAAAAAGAGTAATTATTTTATACAAATTAGGTGCAAGAAGAAGAACTGATAGGAAGGAATTAGATGGGGGAGAAAGGCTGGTAGTTCTGGTAACCTACTTTCATCGGGAATGGGTTTAAGAGGGAACAACACACACACACACACACACATATTTAAAAGAGTATAGAAGTCTTCTAAATTCAGAAGAAATAAAATGGTAGGGGCATAAGGAGGGGGGAGAAGACGAGGGAGGGATTTTTAGAGGGGATAGTGAGAGAATATGTAAATAGGGGTAGAGAAGGATGTATAAATTTATGGAAATGTGAGGATAGGGGAAGGATCCTTGAAGGGGGTTAGGCAATTCATATTAAGGCAAGGTAGTGGGTAAAAATAAAGTAGAGGAGGCAAGAGGGATAGGAAACACACACACATATATGTTTATATGTATATGTATATATCATTAGCTATAGAGAAACATATCTAAATGTTATGGTGACCTTCTGGGGGGGGGGGCATTGGGAAAAGGAAAAAAGAACATAGCAAAAAATATCACAGCAGAGAACAAAAGAAAACACACAGGGAAACAAAGAAAAGATAGACAATTCTTAACACAATAAGTATTATTTATCATATAGGCTTTCTTGAAATTAAAATTCATTGTTACATATTTTGAATCCTCTCTTAATGTTCTGCTACGCACATGAAATTCCTTTATTTCTCTCTCACTTTGTATTTAAGTTCCAATATTTAAGTTTATCATACGTTTTTGTTTCTTTTTTCTATCCTCTATTTGTTTTCTGGCATTTGAGTCTAAAATAAAAATGTGAACAAAAAGACTAGAGCTGAAAAAAATTGAGAGAAATAATTTGGAACTCACAATTTTAAAAATAGGTGGAGCCAAGAGGGCAAATAAAAGCAGGAAATTTCTTGGACTCTCTTCTAAATCCCTCCAAATATCAGTGAAAAAGACTGTGAACAAATTCTAGAGCTACAAAATCCACAAAATGATGGAATGAAACAAGTCTGTAGTCCAAGGCAACCTGGCAGGTCAACAGGAAGGGTATTTTGCACCAAACTGAGAGAGGAGTGCAGTACGGTGTTAGCTGTGCCAGCACTGACAGGGCTAGAGGAGGCCTCAGGGGATTGAATAATTGGCAGGTGTGGCAGATTCCAGATTTCTCAACCCACAAATGCCAAAAAAAGCATAGAAGGTCATCAGGAAAATTCTGAAGGATGTGGGTGAAAGAGGAGTGTGATGTGGCTTGGGGTCTTGCACCAGCCCAGAGCGGTGGTGGAGACAGCAGCAGCAATGACTGCTTCTGGATCTCTGGGCCCACTGACCGTGGAGGATCTAGTGGATGATACAAAACTACTGAAGCCTGGGGGAGTAGACCTCCCCACCTCCACTGGGCAGAGTTCTAGCTTGAAAAAGAGTTAGAAAGTCAAGTATTTGATAGGGAAGATGAGCAAACAATGTAAAACAACTCAGACTATGGAATTTTAATTTGGTGCCAAGGGAGATCAAAACATACAACCAGAAGATAAAAAGTCAAAATTCCTGCATCAAAAGAATTCAAAAAATATGATCTGCACACAGGCTATGGGGGAGCTCAAGAAGGATTTTGAAGATTAAGTAAGAGACGTGGAGGAAAAATTGGGAAGAGAAATGAGAGTGATACAAGGAAATCATGAAAAACAAGTCAACAGCTTGCTTAAAGGAGACCCAAAAAAATACTGAAGAAAATTTTTTAAAATGAATACTAAAAATTGTTTTTACATGCAATTGAGGGAAAATAAATCACTAAAAAAAATTTTAAAAATTGAAAAGGTAAAGAAAAATGAAAGAAAAGAGAACTGGATACTGCACTATGTAGTCAGAGCCCCGCTTCACTACAATGTACACTTTATTTCAAAGGATGACATCTAGTTCAAGCGCAGGGCATTAAATAAAAGGAAAAAAAAACATTTTGCTTCTTGTACTAAATCAGATTATGCATCCTGCCCACTCTTATTGCTCCAGATTCCATCATCTAAAAGGCATTGTCACATATGATAGAAGTTAAAAAGAGATGATCTACATTAAATAGAGATAGACTCTTTTCCCCTTGTTTTGGGTCTTGTTTTTTTAACTTTTACATTTGTTGATGGTGGTAGTGATAATGGCATTGGTAGAGATTGTGGTTGTTCCCTTCAAGGTTTTCTAACATAAGGCTTCTTTGTGATATAGTGAAAGAGAGAAAAGTATTCAAATCTTGACTATCACCTCAAGATTCAATCATACTAAGCAGATATTCACCACAAAGAAACTCTTGTCTTTGTCTCTCCTCTTTATGATACTAGTTTCCATTTGCTCATTTATTTGAAATCACAGAACAAAATAAATTGAGTCTTTGATGGAGGAAAGACAATAAATTCCTCTTTTGACTCACATTCATGGAAGAAACTGCAATGAAGTTTGGCAGTACAATACCATGTTCTCCCCACCATCTTGGGACCATACTCTTTGAATTTCAAATTCCTTGAGCTAAATTTTGCCCAGATTCGATGTCTGCTTTGTTATGGCTCTAATTTAAAATTTTATGGCACAGAACTCTCTTATTTTAACATATGTATGTCTCTTGCATTTATGCTTATTAGGTAGTCTCTGTTGCTGACCATTTCTAATTCATTGGGAAGACACATTCACTTACTTATGCAGAGAGATGCCTGTTAAAGCAACAATCTGTTATTATTCTGAACTGAGATTGATTCCTGTTTGAAATGAAATCCCACTGGCACTCATCATCTGTATGCCAGTGCTATATAGTGTTAGCACTTAAAAAGCGTTAAGTAGACCCTGACTTTTCTTCTATCTGGTGGCAAATAGAGTTTATGGATGATTTTCGATATAATATTAAAACTATTCTTTCCTTCTAACAATATATTTTTTCCTCCTTAAGATTTTTAATTCCTTCATCTGTTTCCATCCTTGGTGCTTTTGATATATTATACCACAATGAACTTTTAAAGCTACTTTCAATAAGACAGTATGGTGTATTGGTAAAAATGCTTCATTGAGAATTAGGATACATGGGTTTGAGTGCTGGCTAGATTAAGTTCAATGGTCTTGATCAAATCATAAACTCTAGGAAATGCAATTTCTTTTTCCTATGAAATGAGCAGCTTAGACGGGATGATTTCCAAGGCTGTTATAATCATGGTTAAGCACTAACTGTGGGGGGAGGATATTATTTTTGGATTAAGCAATTACAAAAAGGTAGAATAGTGGGAAGATTTATATGAACTGATACATGGTAAAGCAACAGAGTCAAGTTAACGTTATTCACATTAATTACGATAATCTTAAAATGGAACTTTGAATAGTAATGGAAGAGTATTTGGTGCTCAAGAACTGACAATGAAATATATCTCCTTCCTTTGACCAAAAGATGTAGAAATAAAAGTCTTCAGTTCAATTTCTGATTTTGCTACTCACTTCTTTTCTCTTAATCCAATAGTCTTTTCTCAGACCTCATGCTTTTAATTTTTTGTGGCATTTAGCATTATTGACTGTCTTCTCTTCCTAGACACTCCCTCTTTTGCTGGTTTCCATGCTACTGCTCTCCCTTGATTTGCTTCTCAGATATCTGGCCACTCCATCTCATTTTTTAAAGATGTCCCACCCCTTAATTTTGGGTGGACCTTTGTGCTTTGTGTCCCCCTTCTCTTTTTTCTTTGTACTATTTTGTGGTGATTTGTTATCAGCTCCCATGGGTTCAACTAGCATCTTTATACAGATGATTATACCAGATTTAAATGTCCAGTCTAAGTCTCTTCCTTGAACCAATTTAATATTGATTATCTTCAAGTGGATGCCTCAGAGTTATCTCAAAATTAACATTTACCATGCAGAACCCATTATCTCTCTCTCTCTCCCCTCTCCTCATCAATCATCACTGCTTCCTACCTTGCCAAAATATTTTGAAAGTATTACCATCCTTCCAGTCACTCAGGATTTAATTACAGTCATTCTTGACCATTCAAATGTCCTTAACTCTTATATCAAATAAGTTGTCAGATTTCTTGATTTGAGTTCTACAATTTGTCATCTCTCCCCTACTATTCACTCACATAGGTCGCACTCTAGTTTAAGTCCCTTGTTACTTCTCACAAAGGCTAATTTCAATAACCTCTTACTTTGTCTCCCTCTGGTCTCTCCTCTTCTATTTTCCATGTGAAAGTACTATTGATTTTCTTAAAACAGGCCATTCCTCTGATTAAAAACTTCACTTTTGCCCTGACAATAAAACACTAACTCCTTTTTTGACCTTTGCCTTTACAATCCGAATCCTGGCTATTTTTTCTAATTTTTAGAGCACTAGGTTTCAACATGACCTACTTGTTACCAGTAATATGGAATCCATCTTCCAAGAATTTCAATACCTTATAATTTCCATTTCAAATAAGCTTAATTTCTTTCAAAGCTTTATTCAAGTGCTACCTCTCATAGAATATTTTTTTATTTATCTTCCCATTTTTAGGCTCCTCTTCTCATCCATCCCCAGAAATTATTTTGAGTTAATTTTAATTTTCTTTCTCTTTTCTTTTCCCATGCCATCTCCTCAAAGTCTGGGCCTATTTTAATTTTATTCTTATGTTCTTAACACTCAACTTTACTAGACACATAGAAGAAGTTTAATCAATGAGTTCTGAACAGAATGAGTTCCTTTGTCAACTTAGGCAAGTGAATCAACCATTCTGGGATTCAGCTTTCTCCTATGTAATATTCGGAGATTGGTATAGATGGCCTTCAAGTTCCCTTCCTATCATGAAACTATGAAACCATCATCTTATCTCATGGAAAATTAGAGTACTTTGTATTTGTGATGTCACAGCATTATCAGATTTAGTTTGATAGTTTGCTTAACTTTTGTGTTATACAAGAGAATTCAAAGATGGATAAAAAGGATGTTGTATTTTAAAATGACATATTAAAACCAAAAGACATCAGTAAAAAGTTATTTAAAAAATTTAAAACTAAAAACAGAAAGAAAGAATAAAAAACTCAGATTAAGAACCACTGCTTTATAGCATACTGAATCTGGTCAACATTAGGATGGTAATTCCTGGATTTATCTAGGATGAATATGATTTGCTGAAAAACATCAACACAAATACTCCCAATATATTTTATTTTGTTGACTGAAGAAATTCTTTATCTGTTTTCCATTTTATATAATCATCATTTTTTAATGATAAAAGTCATGAAAAATAAAATGATCATTACATTTGAATGAATTTATGTATATAGGACTTGTGATCTGTAAGGACAGGTTGGGACAATTCTAGAATAGTTATTTTAAAAAGATATATTTGTGTTTTTTTATTAATGTCTCCCAACTTTCCTTTAAAACATAGCCTTTGGAGCAGAGCCAAGATGGCGATGTAGGAGCAGGAAGGTACTGCAGCTCTCTAATAGCCACCTCAAATACCCATAAAATATGACTCTAAACAAATTTTAGAGCTCTAAAACTCACACATACCTCCCATGTAAGGCAGCTCAGCTAGAAGGGACCATCTCAGTGCTGCGAGCCAAAACCAGCTGAGCCTGAAACCACAGCATGGCCCCAGAGGTGGCTGGCCAAGCTGAGCTGAGCTGCAGATGGAGCTCCAGGAGAGTGGATCAGCAGCAGCAGTGGCAGTTTCCAGAATTATCAAGCCATTAGAAAAAAGGACTAAGTGACAGGTCAGTGGAACTCAGCTAACCTTGGGGAAGAAAAGCAAGTCTGGCCAAACTGCCTCCAGGACAAGGAAACGGCAGAAGTGGTGGCCCTGAAGCCACCTCCACATAGCTGCTTCAGTGCTCCTGGCCTGCAGACTGCAGGGGGGGCCAAGCAATCTTTCAGAAGCCAAGTGCTCTTGTGTTGAGTGGCCTGGATCCAGATCATGGTCTTGGTGGTGGTCCTGGGGTACATTTTCAGTGAGCCAAAACTAGTGAAGGCTGCAAAAAACTGGCAGCCTACTAATAGTTCCAGCAGCTGGGAAAACATCAGCAATTTGTGACAGAACTTTCCCCTCTGGAAGCAGAGTTCCACAGAGCTAAAAAATCATTGACTGGCCATCATGAGCAGGCAAAGGAAGCAAAGAAAGAACAACAACCAAACACTAGATTCCTTCTTTGGGGATAAGAAGGATCAAAGCATGGAATGGGAGGAAGACAACACGGTTAGAACTCTCACACCAAAAGCTTCCAAGAAACATGAAGATTGCCTAAAAGCCATAAATCAAATGAGAGAAATGGAGGAAAAATTGGGAAGAGAAATAAGAATGATGAAAGAAAATCATGAAAAGAGAGTCAACAACCTGACTGAAGAAAATAACACCTTAAAAATAGATTAACTCAAATGGCAAAAGAGTCCCAAAAAGCCAGTGAGGAGAAGAATGCATTAAAAAGTCGAATTTGTCAGATGGAAAAAGAATCTCAAAAGCATTCTGAAGAGAAAAATTCCTTCAGAATTAGAGTGGAGCAAATGGAAGCAAATGACTTTATGAGAAATCAAGATACTATTAAACAGATCCAAACAAACAAAAAAATAAAGGCAATATGAAATATTTCCTTCAAAAAAACCACTGACATGGAAAACAGATCCAGGGGAGACAATTTAAAAATTATTGGACTACCTGAAAGTCATGATGAAAAAAAGAACTTAGAAAGCATCCTTCAAGAAATTCCCAAGGAAAATTGCCCAGATATTTTAGAACCATGGGGCAAAATAGAACTTGAAAGAATTCACCAATCACCTCTTGAAAAAGATCCCCAAAAGAAAACTCCTAGGAATATTATAGACAGGTTCGGGAGTCCCCAGATCAAGGAGAAAATATTACAAACTGCCAAGAAGAAACAATTTGAATACTGTGTAAACACAATTAAGATAACCCAGGACCTAGCAGCTTTTATACTAAGGCATCGAAGGACCTGGAATATGATATTCTGGAGATCAAGGGAACTAGGATTAAAACCAAGAATCACCTATCCAGCAAAAGTGAGTATAGTGTTCCATCAGAAAAAATGGTCATTCAGTGAGGTGGACGACTTTCAAACATTCTTGCTGAAAAAAACAGCACTGAAAAGAAAGTTTGACACTCAAATACAAGAAGCATGAGAAAGTAAACATGGAAAAGAAATCATAAGGAATTTATCAAAGTTAAACTATTTACATGCCAACATGGAAAAGTGATAATTGTAACTTCTGAAACTTTTCTCAGTATGAGGATAGGTGCAGAGAATACAAAAGCATATGTACATATACATACACATATGTCTATATAGGAGGGTTTATATATGCACACAGACACATCTGAGTACGTGTATATATGAATACATAGAGGTCACAAGATCAATTGAATAGAAAGGGACAATACTCTAAAAGGTGAAATTTTGAGGTGGGAGAGGACTAGAATGAGAGGAGACAGGGAGAGACAGAATGGGGTTAATCATCTCATAGAAGAGGCAAAGGATAACTGTTTCAATGAAGGGGAAGAACAGGAAGGCAAAAGGGAAAGGGTCAACCTTACTCTCATTGAACTTGGCTTAGGGAAGGAATGACATAAACTCTAAACTGGGTATCTTGCCACACAGGAGCATAGGGGGGTTGGGGATGAGAGGTGGGATGAGGGAGGGGAGGGCTGGGTGGGGGGGAGATTTGATGGAAATACACACTTCTGTAAAGGGACAAGGATAGGGTCAGGGTAGAGAATAGCACAAGGGGGAGGAGCGGGATAGGAAGGAGGGATATATAATCAGTTTCTCACAATATGTCCACTGTGGAGATGTTCTGCATAACTACACATGTACAGCCTATATTTAATTACTTGTCCTTCCAGTGAGGGTGAGTGATGAGGGAGGAAGGGGAAGAATCTAGAATTTAAAGTCTATATTCAAATGTTAAAAATATATATGTATATCTATATACAATTATTATTATTAACTACATCCAACTGGGAATTAAGAAACACAGGCACTGTGATAGGGAGATCCATCCTGCCCTACCAGAAAGTCAGAGGGGTGAGGGGGAGGACATAGGAAAGAGCAGATTGGAGGAGGAGTTATACAGTGGGATGGCTGTTTTGAAGTGTTGGGTAGGGGAGGGATGGGGAGAAAATTTGTAGCTCAAAATCTCGTGGAAATGAATGATGTAAACAAGAAAATAAATAAATTAACAAAAAACATAACCTTTAGAGTTTGTAAGCAAAAGTAAGCACTACACTTTGTATTTCCTTTGCACATTAGCACTAATTGCCTCACAACGCTTTCTCTGGAATAGGAGAGTCTGGTGCTTCCATTTCATGGATCTAAATGTCACCTTAAAACTATCACCAGCCTTTTGGGTTCACACTGGAAATGAACAGCAAAATTTAAAAAGCTCAAGTGTTCTTGGCTCCCAGTTAGGGATTGGATCATCTCTTTTAATGGGAAAAAAATCAAGACATTAATCCCCAAGTAATTTCAGAGCTCATTTTACTTCACTTTTTCTTGTTGATAATTTGTTGGGACACAAGTATAATATGAACTATTTTCTAGGTTATATTTTTGCAGTTTCATCTTTAACAACTGAATGTTTATTTCAACTCTTAGTTTTTTTAATCCACTTAGCTTCATCCTTCTAGAATATAACATCATTATGTTAAACTGAGGTTTATTATGGTTGGTAAGTAAAGGATTTCACCAACTAACTAGCCTTTTAATAATGTATCCTCCTTTTAGCCTTATCTTTATCTCCATCCACTCTTTACTGTTTTCTGCTACTAACATACTCATATATGTGTGTATAGTGATGATGTCAAAGATTGTTTGCATCTTTCCTTTTGTACAAAGATATTTTCCAATATAAATATATTTCACAAATAAAACAAAATCAAAATGATTTTTTTTCCTGATTTTGTCATCATTACTTAATATTAGTCATGCGTTATGGTATGGAACCAGGCATATACTTTAACACATTGATCCTTTATAATCTTCATGAAAAAAGATCAGACACAAGAAAAAGGTATTTTATTTTTCAATGCTACAAATTTAAAAACCAATTTGCAACATATTTTATAAGCTTTGTAGTCCCTGAAGTTAGTTAGTTGAATAAATTCATGTGTCATCTTCATAGAGTTAGAAAACCAGTAGAAGAAGAAATAAAGATCTTGGAGAATAACTTAATTTGTCTTGCTGCTAGAATAGAAAATTTATCTGCCATTCATTTAAATTCTATTCAACATAACAAATGGACCAAGTTTGGCAAGAGAACAAAATTCTTTAAATGCACAAAATATAACTGATTTCAATTTAATAGAATATATATATATATATGTGTGTGTGTGTGTGTGTGTGTGTGTGTATATATATATATATATATGTATATATATATATAATTTATAGTGATAAAGACTCATACAATGCAGAGAGAGAGAGGGGGAAGACAGAGAGCTCACAATAATATAGAGAAAAAAAGTATGGACATTCTTTAAATTAATGTAGAAAAAGTTAAATCCATCTCAATCAAAGTTGAAGTAAGGTATCTGGATCTCTATATCAAATTTAATATCAGTTCAGATGCCAATGGATGTGAATAATAAATTCTTAGAATTAAATTTTCAAGCCCTTATCCATAGAAAACACTCTAATTAATAACAAGAAAAATGCAAATAAAATAACTCTGAGGTTTCATCTCATGCAACAAATTGCCAAATGACTAAAAATGAGAGCAGTTAATGTTGAGTTATACAATGAAGGAAGGAAGAAAGGAAGGAAGGAAATAAACTTTTATTAAATGCTTTCTATGCGTCAAGTGCTGTGTTATGTATAGTGGATACAAATACAAGCAACAAAAAAGATAATCACTGTCTGAAAAATATTTATATTCTAATGGAGGAAGACAATATACAAAAGGGAGACAAAAATCTCAGGATGGGAATGGATAATGAAGGTACCTCCCATGAAAGGCATGATTTTGACATTCAGAAAGTCAGAAGCAGGGACAATAAGGGATATACATTTGATGATCTAGACACTTCTTTAGAATGGAGAACCCAAGAGGAACTCACCAATAGGAGAAAAGGGAGGGCCCAGTAGAGAAATATTCCAGAATGAGAAGACAGCCAAATTATTGAATATTCTGGAGAACTGAGATTCCAGATGTGGAGTGAAGTTACAGTTTATGAAAGCAGCCAAGGCATAGTTATAAAACCTAGGAAGCCCAGGGCAGTGTGTGGAGGGAATAAGAGAAAAGAGAATGAGCAGTACACTAACTCACTGTTGGAGGAATAGATTTTTCCAATAATTTTGGAAAACAATTTTTTAATCATTAGAAAAGCACTAAAATACTCTTTGGGTTAGAGGTTCTATTTCTAGGCAAGTTCTCCAAAGGAGGACAAAGATCAAAAGAAAAATCATATAAGTAGCAAAATATTTGTAGCATCAATTTTGTTATAATAAAGAACTTGAAATAACGGAGATAGTCATTGATTTGGTAAATAGAAGACCATTCTTTGGTACATTAATATGGTAGAATATTTTTATGGTATAGAAATGAGGAATACAATAATGTAGGAAAGAATTATATTAAATGGTGCTGAAGAAAGTAAGCAGAAAGAGGAAAACTGTACACACAATAACTACAAGAATACAAATAGAAAGAAAAATAGCATCAAATTGAAATAAAACTGTGTGATGATAACAGCCTTGCTTGGACCCAAAAAAGAGATATGAGGATGCACCTTCTGTTCCTGCTGTGCTGAGGACAATGTACACAAAACACTGCATTTAATGGCAGACTTGGTGGATTGTCTACTTATACTACAATCCCATTTCTCTGCATATTTTTAATTCTTTGATATAATGGATGGCTCTCTAAAAGGAGTTTTTTGGGGGGAAATATACTTGCAAATGAGGATGCTATCTAAATAAAAGACAAAAGTAAATAAAAATGTGTTTATCAGTGCAGTGAAGTCACAGAATTCTTAGTGATTGTTTATTACTTTTCCACTTTAGGTAGCCTTGATTTCATTGAGTAGATTTAGCTTTTATATGCACTAATGAACTTCACAATCAGACTGTATCAGGGTTTCTTAACTTTATGTCATGGACTCCTTTGGTAGTCTAGTGATGTGTATTGCATTTTCAGAGATGTCCACAAGATCTATCCATAGACTTCTTTGTAGTTTTTTGGATCACAGGTTAAGAATCCCTGCTCTGTATTTTGGTAGACAATCTTTGTGTGTTGCCTTGGTGGAAAAATAATCATTTGCTATGCAATACCTTTCTAAGTGGTCTCTTTGCCTCAAGTGTCTCTCTGATATATTGCATATTCCACTTAGGTGACAAGGTGATTTTCCTGAAATATAGGTCTGAATTTTTTATGCCTATTCCCCAATCATTTATTCAAACTCTAGTGCCTACTAATTCCTTTTTTGGGGGGAGGGGAATCTTCTGTTTAACATTTTTAGTTCTTTATAATTTATCTCCTTCCTAATTTTTCTAATCCCTAACTTAACGACTTTACTCCCCTCTATGCTCCCTACAATGTAACCACACTGACCTACCTGTATTCCTCCCCTGAACTATTCCAATTCCTGTATTAATCTTTCCATAGTCTATCCCTCCTATGTCTGGAATATTTTCCCTCTGCTTTTCCTACTCTTACATTTTCTGACTTCTGTCAAGACTCAATTCAAATCCTGTCTTCTTCAAAAGGCCTTTTTTCTAATCCCCAACCCCAAATACTAGTGACTTCCTCTGCAAGATTACTTTCCACTTACTCTGTATATAATTTATATATACCTAGTCATGAAATGTCACCCTATGTTCTACTAGAAGGAAAGTATTGTTATTACTTTTCTTTATTGCTCCAGTGCTTATCACAGTGCCTGACACATGACAAGATGATAATATTTTTTGTTTTATTGATTGATTAGAGATTTTTCTCCAAAGATATGTAACTACACTGGTAATTAAAGGACAAATGCAAGTTTGTCATCGTAACCACAAAATATTCCAGGATGGAGGGGGAATCAATTGAAATAAGTAAAAGCACTTTTGTCAAATCATACAATTAAAGACATTATACTACATCTAAAAAGCCCTCAATAAATATGGAAAAGTGAAAATCAGTGAATGAAATGATGCACATTGAATTTGGTTAAAGATTTTACAAGACTAGCAGAAAACTACATCACAACTACGGGGAATATAATGAAGCCTAGAAAAGAAGAGAAGCATTTAATCCCATTAGGAGTTATGATTTTCCCATGTGCAACATTACCCTTCAAGTCTGAGCACACTTTCTTCTGAATTCCAAATACTTTCAAGAGTGGGGTAGAGTAAGAGAGATAAGACAGAATGAATGTATTAACTTTAATAAACACCTGTTTTAAAAAGTGAATTATGTCTGGCTAGTTAATTGATATAATCTGAAAATTCAGTATAGGAACAAATTTGGAGAGAACACATAAAAAATAAAATTAGAGAAAATCTCTCAACCACAACCACTTCCTTAGACCGTTGGAATGTTTGGGGAGAAGTAGCTAGTAGATTTTTACAGATCTAGTTTCTATTCTGATAGACAGCGAAACGATCCTAAAACTTGTGCTAATATTAATAATAAAATAATATTAACTATAATAAATAACATTTTCACAACCCTTTGTAATTTATAAAGAAGAGAATTTTAAGAGGAGAAATCATTGGGTAAAAAAAACATGGGGATGTTCAAAAAGTGGTTGTCTTGATGATTTTTGAAGGCATTCTTGCAGCCAGTGAACATGCCTTAGAGTCAACTTCTAATTTAAATATATCCTGCAGATCAGATATTTACATTGCAATTCATAACAGTAGCAACATTACAATTATGAAGTAGCAATGAAAATAATTTTATGGTTGGGGGTCACCACAACGTAAGGAACTGTATTAAAGGGTCACAGCATTAGGAAAGTTGAGAACCACTGTTTTAGAAGAATGTAGGCTTGTGTATACATGATGTGTCCCATGCTCCCTTAGTTGATAGGAAACACAAAGGCTTTCTGCTACTAGATAAGTCTGAGTTTAGAAATTATGATTGCTTCATAGAACATAATGAAACAGTTCTTCCTCAGGCTCTAATGGAAAGAAATCAGATGAGTCACTATGGATAGGCTGCAAATATATTAAAAATGCCAACTCATACATTATAGACTGCTGATATTGAATCCTTCTGAGTTTGATCACTCTTTATATTTTCCTCTAAAAGGCTAGCTATGATGCAGACAGATCAGGTCACAGAATAACACAAATTCAGAGTTGGATAGAATCTTAGATGCCATCTGTTCTAATCCACAAGGGAGCAGATGATTTCAGTTTGATGTATTTGGCAAGTGGTCATCTAGCCTCTTTTGGGAGACCACCTTTGATGGATTATCTACTACCCCTGATATAGTCCATTATTTGTGTTAACTCTAAATATTATAATGCTTCCCTCATCAACCCAAACCTTACTTAAGCCTAACTCCCTTTGAAACCTCTATCCCTTGTTAATAGTTTTATCCCCTGACCCCAAGCACAATTAAGTCTAATATTTCATTTTAATGGGCTTTTGGATACTTGAAAACAACTTTTGGATTTTCCCTTAAGAACTCTTCTAAGGTCTAATCATCTATAGTTCTTTCTATCCACCTATGGAATGATATCAAGGCCCTTTGCTATTTTAATAATTCTTCTTTGCTATGTTAATGCTTAACAAAGTCCTTTCTGAAATGAACTCTGAGTAATGCACATAATATTTCCAATGAGGTCTTCCCAGGGCAGAATCTTTTGATACTGTCACCCCCATGGACTTGTATTAGGCTTGCCTAATGTAGCCTAAGGTAACATTTGTAATGTTGATATTACTATGGAAGTGTCAGCTCTTCGAATAGATGCTGTCTTAGAAGTCTGCCGAATGATAATATTTTGGAACTGGTACTTCTAGAAGACTTTATTGAGAGTTCTAAGATTGAAAAGATTTAAAAAGAAGGATTAGTAATATGGAAATTATGAGTTTCTGATCAAAGGGTTTGCCCTCCATCTTTGAAACATGTAGGCAAAGACTGATGGGGAGAAATAGGAATAACAGTTATTCCAAAAATCTTCATGAGCTAATCTTGCAACTACATGGTGGCCTAATTTTTGCAAGTCACTAACCCTTATGTAAGGACATGGTAAAGCAGATGGTCTTATTCACTATTGTAATAGCTGCTTGTACTTCGATAAGAGACCCTGCATTTTTCTCTAAACAGTCTTTAACAATTGTAAAATTTTCAGTCATGTCCCTTTGTTTCCTGCCCTTGAAGATGAAATATTTTCTTATAATAAATCCTGCCAGTTTCATTCCAAATATTTTCCTTTTCTCCTTTGGCCAATCCCCCTCTTTTTCTACCCTGGCACTCTACAATGACATGCTTTACTTATTTATTCAAAGTGCTGGTAATTGACTGTGTACAAGTTTGATTTATTTTAGGACTTCACATACTCTAAGCAACTCTAAAAAGTGTTAAAAAACAAACAAACAAACAAACTAATCCATACCTTAAGAATTTGAAGCTACTATTCAGTAAGAGTTGACACCCTCATAATACAAATAACATTCTTAGCTTCCAATTTGGCCTCAGTCACACCTCTATCCTTCCCCCCACTGCTGGACATACCTTTTTCAAAAAGGTCTTATTCTTCTCATTCAAAATTATTCTCAAACATTCTCCAGCTTTCTCCTTCTATGAAATGGGAATGAGGTATTATTAGTTTAGGTACTGTAACCAATGAGACTGTTTTTGCACTGAATCAGACAATGTTTAAATAACCTAAATATGTCCTCAGAAACAATGTTCTTTTCAATTGTTTCTGACTTGGAGAAGGATGCAGCACTCATCATCCAAGAAACTGTTCATTTGCCTAGACCTGCTCTCCCACCTCCACCCCCATATTAATCCTTGTTGTATGAGCAAAGTTATCACTATGGAGGGAAGTCTGGGAAATCTATGGTTATGGGTAGAGAGCAAGAAACTGAGACATATCCTGATTTAGAATGAAACACAGAGATATGAGTTATGTAATAGTCTTGATCTAACAGATCACAAATTATTTGGAGGTACTTTATGATAGTATTCCCAGGCAAACTCAAGTTAATAAACCACAAAGATTTTAAACAGGGAATTATTATTAACTAAAAAGAATAAAAATTCTGAGGTTTAGTAGTAAAGATAAACTTCTCAGTTAAGGACCTAGAAAGAGGAGGAGGAGTACATTATCCTGTGTCACTGTATATATCCAATTTTGGATTCTTTGCTGATATTTGCATGATACTGCCTTTACAAATCATTGTGCCCTCCCAAAGTTCTACTATGGTGCCATTATAATGTGACATACTGGGAAGAGTGCTGGATTTGGAATTAGAAGACCTGGATTCAAATGCCAATTTCACTACAAACTATCTCTGTTCTTAAATACTTAGTTGAACCTTTCTGGGATGTAGTTCCCCATCTGAAAAATAAAGATGTTGGGCTATAGGACTTCTAAAATTACATTCAACACTAAATTGATGATACATGTAAGAAAACTGGGCAAACATGCCTATTGTAAAAATTATAATAAATAGTTGAATGATTAACCTATAAAACTTGTCTACCAGCATATATAACTTGAACATATACTGAAAATAGGCAATAAGCTGGATCTAGAGTTAAACCAAAGGATGAAAGAAAGCTGAATTAACTTTGGGAAATGGCAGAGAATTAAAGTGATTCCAAAATTCTTCCTGAGGAAAAAAGTCCATTTTTTCACACCAAAATTCTCCTGCTGTTATATGGCTGCAAGTCATGGAAATAATACTATCTCAAGAACTGAAGTTGAGGGTCACCCAAAGGACAAATTAGAGAAAATCTTAGAAGAAAATTATTCATATTTAGGGTGTCTGAGAAAGGCATATTACAGAAGGTAGGCGTTTAGTTAATGCTTGAAGGAAGCTAGGATATCTATGATAAAGACAAAAGAGGGAGAGAATTCTAAGTATGGAGCATGGCCAGTGAAAATGTATGGAGTCCAGATAAGAAGTGGATTGTGAAAGGAATAGGAAAAAGGCCAGAGTTGTTGGATAGTAGAGTACATGGTAAGAAAAGGCCAGGTTGTGAAGGATTTTAAAAACCAAACAGAGGATTTTATATTTGATCCTTGATTTAAAAAAAAAACAAAAACAAAAACGCTGGAGTTTATTGAATTGACAAGTGACTTGACCAGAGACGGCCTTTAGAAAGATCATGCCAATATCTGGGTAAAGCATGGAAAGTGGGGAGATAAGTGAAGAAGATGAAACAGAAGATTATTACAATATTCTAGGAATGGGGTGATGAGAGCATATATGAGAAATATTGTAAGGGTCAAGTCACTGGGACTTGACAACAAATTAAATATGGGAGTTGAAAGAGAGTAAGGGGTTGAGAATTATACCAGAGTTTGTGAGGCTGGGTGATTAGAAAGATGGTAGTATTTTTTTTTTTACTAAAATAAGAGAAATTAAGAGGAATGGACAGTTTCAGGAGGCAGAGAGATTTTTGGATATGTTAAGTAAATGTGCAAAAAGTAGGTGACAGAATGGGGGAAATTAGAATTCAGTTCTTATGCCTTCTGTTCTCATCCCCATTTCCACTTCACAACAGAATATATTTTATCACTTTGGTGTCAATAATTTTTTAAACAAATATCAAATTATATGTTAAAAGTTCTAAAATGACATTATTATGGCAAAACACCCAAACAATAACCATAGATATAATATGTGATAGGAGCAACATGAAGCTATGAATTTTAATTTCTACTTAACTTCTATGTTGCCTTATAATGGGCTTGTAATAATCCCAATGTCTTGAAAGCTTCATCAGTGCAACTGAAGTATTGCCTAGTCCTAGCAAATTGGAAAGACTTGGTAATAGGTTATTTGCTACATGAAATGGTTCATGAAATAATCAAGCACAGTGAAGTGAGAAATTTAATAAATTTGGTTCCTGTAAGCTTATACAAGGCTGAATTTTTCCTTTTGACTATTTCTATCAAAGCACAATGAGAGCAGATGGACTTCATAATAACTTGGAGAGACTTATATAAACTGATGTTGAGTGAGAAGAGCAGAGTAAGGAGAAATTTGTACACAATTACATATACAATGTATGTGTGATGACTAACTTTCATAGACTGGACTCTTCTCAGCAATGCAAGGTTATAAGACAACTCCAAAAGACTCATGATGGAAAGAGATATCCACATGCAGAGAAATAACTACAGAGTCTGAATGCAGACTGAAGCGAACTACTCTCTCTCTTTCTCTCTCTCTGTCTGTCTCTGTCTCTCTCTGTCTCTGTCTGTCTCTCTCTCTCTTTCTCTCTCACTTTGTTTTGTTTTCTATTTCTCATTGTTCACTCCATTGGTTATAATCCTTCTTTACAACCTGACTAACATTTAATGTGAAGGTATTTGTAGATCTTATATTTGATTGCATGCTGCCATGGCAGGGGAGAGAGGTAAGGACAGGGAGGAGGAGAAAATTTGAAGCTCAAGGGATTGTGGAACCAAATGTTGTAAACTATAAATAAATAAATAAACTTAATATGAAATAAAATAAAATACTGACAGAAAAAAAGTACAATGAGAAATTAATTATTTAATGATCCACCTTAACATGAAAAGACTCACCATAAATTTCGTCACTAGTGATGATTTTTTTTCCCTTTAGCAATTCAAATACTTTCTACTGATGTATTGAATGTGTACCATATACAAAAAATTGTAGATTTTTTGAATATGGAGATATTCTGGGAAAATACATTGCCTTTCTGATTTGTAAAATTTATTTTAAAATTATTTTATTTTAAATTTTGAGTTCCAGATTCTAAGAAAATAATATGATATATATTGTACATTTGAAAAAATGCATAGTATATTTCCTTATTTGCCTTATTGTAAAAGAAAAGCAAAAAAAAATAATCATGGGAAAAATTATACCTCAGTTTGCACTCAGAGTTCATTAGTTTTCTCTCTGGAGGTGGATAGTACTTTATTCATCATAAGTTCTTTGGCATTATCTTGGATTATTGTATTGATCAAAGTAACCTAGTCTTTCACACTTGGAGATCATCACACTGGATCATCATTACAACATCTCTATTACTATATACAATGATCTGATTCTTATCACCTCACTTTGTATCAGTTCATATAGATATTGCTAAAATCACTCCCCTCATCATTTCTTGTAGCACAATCACACTCCATCACAATTATATGCCACAACTTTTTCAGCTGTCCCCCAATTGGTAGACATTCACTCAATTTCCAATTCTTTGCCACCACAAAAGAGCTTTTTAAAATATTTTTGTATATAGAGGTCCTTTTATTTTTACTTTGATCTCTTTGGGGAAAAGACCTTTTAGTGGTATTTCAGGATCAAAGTGTATGCACAGCTTTATAGCTTTTGGGCATAGTTCCAAATTGTTCTTCAGAACTGTTTGAACAGTTCACTATTCGACCAGCAATTCATTAATATACCTACTTTCCATTATCTCCTTCAGCATTTGTCATTACAGAAAGGTGTGAGGTGGAACCTCAGAGAATTTAATTTGTCTTCCTCTAATCAATAGTGATTTAGAACATTTTAATATATGACTATAGAGAGCTTTGATTTCTTCTTCTGAAAATTACTTGTTCAAATATCCTGACCATTTATCAATTGGTCAATGGCTCTATTATTTTTTTTATAAATTAAGCTCAGCTCCCTATGTATTTGAAAAATGAGGACTTTATCAAAGAAACTTACTGTGTTTTTATATTACTTCTTTGTCTAACGTACTTTTTAGTAAAAGATGATTTCCCTGATTATCTTTTTTTAATTAGGTCAATTTGTGCTTTTGTTTTATCTAAGATTTCTACCTCAAACTTTTTGACTTTAGCTGAAGTTTACTAGATTTTGCCCCAGCCCTTTATTTTTACTGTGTGTGTGTGTGTCTTTCTGTTCCAAGTGTGTTCCTTGTATACAACATATTGTTGAATTTTGTTTTCTAATACATTGTGCTATCCACTTCCATTCTATGAGGTAGCACAACGCAGTCACATTAATACTTATGATTACTATTTTTCTCCACCATTTTTTTTCTATTTATCCAACCCTCTTTTTATTCTGTCTCTCCTCAAAAATTGTTTTTATTTCTTACTACTGCTTCTCTTAATCCAACATTCCTGATGTCATCAAATAACATATCTCTTATCCTCTTCCTCTTATATTTCCCCATTGGGTAAGATATATTTCTATACCTGTGTGTGTGTGTGTGTTTTTCCTTCTTTGAATCAATTTTGATGGGAGTAAGATTTAAGTATCATCTGCCAATCCTACTGCCACCCCAACATTGTAAAAGATCTTCCTTTTGAATCTCTTTTATATGAGAAGAATTTCCCCATTCTACCTCTTCCTTCCCTCTTCCCCCAGTGCATCCCTGTTTCTCACCCCTACATTATTTTCTCTTTTTGGAGGGAGATCATGCCACATAATTGACTCACACCTATACCTTCTGTCTATGTAAACTTCTTTTAAATGTTCTAACAATAATATTTTTGAAGTTATGTATATTATCTTCCACATGGGAATTATTGAATTCAGTCATCAGAAGGACCACATGATCCTGACCCCATAATTGTAATGGGTGTGAATCAGTTGGAGTTGAACTTGTGACTTCCCAGAAAACTTTCCATTGCTGCACCTGTAGTCTGCTCTTCTAATCAGATGTCACCACTTCTCAAACTTCCCTAGCCTTCAGGTATTTTGTAAACAAACTTACTCCCCCACCATTACCCCAGAACACTCCTCCTTGTTGATTCCCCTCCTGAACATTCCTCCTGGTTGAAATAAAATTTAAACTTTGATCCTTGTGGGCATTTCAGTACTTCAGTGCTGCATGGTGTCCCAAATAGTAATTCCATTTCCTGGGTTAAACATCTTTGTTCTTGTGACTTTGGTATTTCATGTTGACAGAATGTGAATAGTTTATACATATAATTGGTTAGTTGTTGTCCTTCCCTCTTGAAAAAGAACAAAATCACATCACTATATTAAAGTTACAGTGTGTTCAACTGTGACTGATCAGACCAATATGAACTTGGCATGCTCTGCCACAGGTTGAGCCCAAATAGTCAATGGAATAATTTGGAGTGGATTCTCTAAATGTGTGCATCTTGTGTTTCTATTGAGTCACTTCAGTTCTCCTTTGCTCATAGAGCACAAAACTTCCTCTGATATGGTCATGCCAAGCTTTCCATGTCACAGAATCAGTTCC
The DNA here is from genome assembly GCA_028646515.1 of Pseudochirops corinnae. Classification (NCBI taxonomy): domain Eukaryota; kingdom Metazoa; phylum Chordata; class Mammalia; order Diprotodontia; family Pseudocheiridae; genus Pseudochirops; species Pseudochirops corinnae. The sequence continues at coordinate 143,518,086 of CM053585.1, forward strand.
AAAGTTCTTAAGAGAGACCTTCAAAGTGTCCTTATATTGCTTTTTCTGACTACTATGGGAGTGCTTGCCTTGTGTGAGTTCTCCATAAAATAGTCTTTTTGGCAAGAATAATTTTGGAATTTGAATAACTTGACCAACCCATCAAAACAGCACTCTTTGCAGTAGAGTTTGAATGCTTGGCAGTTTAGTTTGAGAAAAGACTTCAGTGTTTGGTATTTTATCCTACCAGGTGATTTTCAGAATCTTCCTAAGACAATTCACATGGAAGTGATTCAGTTTCCTGACATGGCGCTGGTATACTGTCCAGATTTCATAGGCATTCAACAAATGAGGTCAGTACAATGGCTCTGTAGACCTTTCATTAGGTAGTTCCTCTTCTGTCCTACACTTTTGTCTGGTGCCTCCCAAACACTGAGCTAGTTCTGGAAATGCATATGTCAAATTTCTTTTCAATGTGTACATCCCTGGAAAGTATACTATCAAGGTAAGTGAATTTGTTGACAGTATTCAAAACTTCTTCATTTGCTGTAAATGAAAGTTTCAGATACGGATAGTATGGTGCTAGTTGATGATGTACTGCATGTACTTGTTGCTAAATGTTTGGCCAAAATTAGCACAAGCAGCAGAGAAACGATCCATATTTTGTTGCATTTCAGCTACATTGAGTATACAATCATCTGCAATCAAAAAACCATGCATCAACACTCTCTCCACTTTAGTTTTGGCTTGTAGCTTTTTCAAGTTGAGTAACTTGCCATCAGTGTGGGAGCTCACCTTGATACTATGTTTATTTTCATTGAAGGCATGTGACAAAATGACTGAAGACATCATTAAATTGAGTTTTTTTTTTAACAAAGTCTTGAAAGTCTGACAGCTGATCAAATGTCCATTTTTTTTTCTTAACTTTGCTGTGTATGATATTTTTCACCTGAGCCCCAGTTCTTGTGCTCTTCAATATATAGTGTTCCAAGACCGGCAGTCCTTTAGTGCCTGCTGCTAGGACTTGAGTGATTCTAATTGTCGTATCATCATATTTAAGTTAATTTTTTATTGTTCCTTTTAACATTTTATCCTTAAGCTGGGGATTTTGGAATTTAACTATAATATTACTATGAGTTTTCCTCATACTATCTCTTTCAAGTGATTTTCAATATTTTTTTCTATTTCTACTCCTCCCTTGTTCTAATGTTTCAGGACAACTTTCTTTAATTGTTTCTTGTAGTGTTATATCAACATTCTTTTTGTTAATCATAACTTTCAGATGGTCTGATTATTCTTATGTTTTCTCTTCTTGATATATTCCCCAAATCAGTTGGTTTTCTGCTAAAATGTTTCACTCTATCTTTTATTTTTTTATTCTTCCTATTTTGTTAAATTATTTATTAATCTTGCTCAATTCTAATTTCCAAGGTGACATTTTCTTAAGATTCTGGATCTCCTTTCCTAATTGGTTTACTTTATTTTCATAATGTCCTTTGTTTTTCTTGGATTATTTTTATTTTTTTTATTTTTTCTTCAATCTCTCTCATTTGATTTTTAAATTCTTTTTAAAGTTCTTCTATGAATTCTTTTTTGGACAAGTGAACATTTGACACTACTCTTTGGGGTAGAAGAGGATTTATTTGCTTCAATACCCTCCCCTGAAGATGAACCCAGGTCTCTATTCCCATAATAACTTTCTATGGTGGGATTTTTTTTCTCCTTTGCCTCTGCATTATTATTTTTTTTTTTTGGAGCAATAGCCTAATATTTGTAATTAGGAGCCCTGGAGCATGGGAGATGGTGCTTCTTGCCCCAGATCTCAGTACTCCCCTGTAACCTGTAACCAAAGTCAAACCTCCAACCTCCTGTAAGTGCCCACTGGCAGGGACTTTCTGCCTTATGGCTTCTGCATTCACTAGACCTGTGTTGGTTCCTTCTCTCCCCAGCTGCTCTCAGCAGCCACAGCTCAGTCTGATGTTCCTTATAAATCTTTCCAAGTTCAAATACCCAACTCCCTTCATTATCTTTGGGGTAAAAGTTCCTGTGGCTGGGGCTCAGGAGGCCTCCTAACAGTTTTCCCTAGCACTTGTTTTAGAAGCTTGCTACTTGCTATTAATGAGGATCCTGACCTGGAGGTATCTACTCTTCAGACAGACTAAACCTTTTCCTGGGATTTTTCCTTGAATCTTCTCCAATTTTCCCCTGGAAGACCCCTGTTGTGCCCCCATTCTTATTGATTTTACCTGTACTTTGTTCTCCCTCAAGTGAGATTTTATTTCTTTTTTTAGTGGGGAGTGGATCTTGAGACCTTGGGATTTTCTGGCCTACTCTGCCATGGTCCCAGAATCTTCTCTCTTTGTTTTTGTTTTCTGGAAGAAATGTTTGGCTTTTTTTCCCCCAAGTATTAACATTTTAAAAATATACCTTTAGTAAAGAGAATAGAAATTATATTTACAGAGCCACCCATTTCTTTTTTAAAGACATGTACTATTAGGCTTAATTTAATTACATTGATGCTATAGCCATTGATTCATTATAGCTGTTAGACAACTAAGAAGTATAGGCCAAAAGAGAGGGAGCTGGAGTATGGTTATACTCAAAAGAGTAGGATTGGGAGATTAAGCCAATTTTGAAATTGAATGTAACTTTCCTAATTATTCCTGTCACTCCTACTTTACAACTCCTTCAACCACATTAAAACAGAATATTTTCTGTGGGTTGAGATAATTTGATCAAGGTTCCTTTTTCTATGGGCTTTTTAGGAACTCGATGTCAATATTGAATTAGTAATAATCTAATGCCAGCCTTTGCCAAGTTCATTTTGCTTAGGCTAAGGTCAGAATTGTATTTAGCATGTTGAAATTTACCTTTATATTCTAAAATGTATTTCTCTTCTTTTTAGGCCTTCCTTCAAGTCTTTGATTTTCTCATTATTCTGTGAAGTCCTTTCAATTTAAAATAGTCCTTCATTACTTTTCCTGACTGAAAAATACAAATGTGTTTACTGTAGCCTTTTTAATTCCCCCATTACTATGGTATTGCTGATATTATTCAAGTTTTTTGATTTATAATGTTGCTTTGGCATTCTGCTAGACATTTCTATATGATTATTTCTCATATGCCATTGTTTTTTTTTTTTTTTAGCTATGCTTCTTGATCTCCCTCTAGATTGCTATCATGAGGTTGCATTAGTTTATTAGTTGTTGGATATGTAACTCTAATTTTATTATTTTGTACCTATTTGTTCCCCAAAGAAACAAGTGATTTCTTTTTCTTATCATCTCCCTTTAACTACAGTGGCTCAAAAAGCTTCAATTCTGCATAGAGACTCTGAGTCCTATTTCTAGGGAAATATGAATCTTTCCATATTCTAAATATCAGAAGCTTCTTTCATTTAAAATATTTATATATTCATATATTAACCTCTCACCAGTCTAGAAAAAAAAGCCTACAAAATTTAGGAAAAGATACAGGCCTGCTTTGGTAGTCAACAAATATCTGCTAAGCACTTAATATGTCTGGGCACTATACTAAGAACTTTTGATATAAAGATTTAAAAAATCCTATACACCCCACACCCACAGTCTATCCTCACATACATATCCATGTAAAAAAAAAATTCCCTGATCTCAAGGAGCTTACAGTATAATTGGGAAGGCAACATGCAAACAGCTATATTCTAAAAAGGCAAATAAGATATATTTGGTTATAAAGAACTTAAAAAGACAAACATTTGTTACCACAATTAGTAGGGAGCTACTGGAGTTGATTAAATATGTTAGCAAGATGACTTTGATTTTAGAATCATAAATTTTATAGTTGAGTGAAGGATGTTTTGAAGTATGGAGAGTCTTGAGGCAGAAAGACCAACCAAATGGCTATTGCAATAGTGTAGGTATGAGGTATTGAGAGGTTATACCAGGGTGGTTGCAATGTCAGGGACAGAGGGAGGTATGCATGAGATATTATGAATATAACAATACTTCCCAAGAGGTTGTATATAATGTGAACGTGAATGGTGACTATGACAACTTTAGGAGGATGGCCAGAATGCAGACTACATGATTGTAAAACTGCAGCTAGAATGTGATATCTTTCAAGCTGAAAAGTTCTTTGTTTTTATATGAATAGTTCACACACACACACACACACACACAAACACACATATACACACATGCTAAAGAATATAAATTCCTTAAGACCAAGGATTACTTTGCTTTATTCATTGAATCTCCAGAATTATCCCAGTTCTTTTCTCATAGTTGGAACTTAGTAAATGGTCCTTGATTAAAAGGAAAAAAAACATTGTACATGATTGCACGCCACCACAGGGAGGGGGGGGAAGGGAGGGGAGAAAATCTGAAACTCAGGTGAATGTGGAACGGAATCTTTTAAATTAAAAGTAAATAAACAAGTCTTTTAAAAGAAAAATAAGGAAAGAAAAAAGAAAAAGAAAAAAAAACCTTGAAGATTAGTGACCAACTTAATGAATTAATGAGTACATTTAATGAATACACTGATAAAACCAAATCATTTGACCATGTAATTCTTTCATAGTAATAGAGTCATAGAACCATAGAATATTTGGTCTTAGGAAATACTTGCCATTGACTAATGGCAACTATCTAGTTTTACAGAGGAAAAAACTGGAGCTCAAAAGGATGAAATGCTTTTCACAAAATTACACAGTGGCTCAATAGGCTTAGAAACTTAATGCCCTGACTCCTAGTCTCAGGACTTTCTATGTGGTCTCCCTCAATGAAATTATTCTTCATTTAAGAATAAAACAAGTATCCAAAAGTAAGTGTAACTCCAACAAAATGTCATATTTCAGCATTTTTTATATTCCTGATTTAATTTGTGTGGGGACTACAACTACTAATCCAGACTGCTACATTTGCAGACATTAAAAGGGTTTGACTAAGAAATCACAACCTTGAACAGTGATCTGAAAATACACTAGTCTCTGATAGGTAAGTGTTCCCCATACCTTGCCAGAACCAGGTTTCGTCACTTACCATATGTAATAGTAACTAGTTTAGCAGGATACTTAGCACTTAGTACTAAGTGGATGGACAGTACTAAGTGCTAAG
>CM053585.1:143523660-143542301 GCA_028646515.1 Pseudochirops corinnae
CCCTTTTGCCTTCCTCTTTTCCCCCTCTATTGTAACCTTTATCTCTTGCCTCTTCCATGAGATGCTCAACCCCATTCTGACTCTCCCTGTGTCCTCTCAATCTAATCCTCTCTCTCCTCACAATTTCACCATTTGGAATATTTTCTTTGGCTGTTTCTTGATTCCTCATAACGTAATTAGCTTCTATTTGTTCCATTCTAATTTTTAAGAAATTATTTTCTTCTATGAGCTTTTGGACCCTTTTTTCCTTTTGGCCAATTCTGCTTCTTAAGACACTCTTCTCTTCCTTGACTTTTTGGACCTCTTTTATCATTTGGTAAAACTTATTTTTAAGGCCTTACTTTCTTTAGTAGTTGTTTCTTTCTCCTTTACCAAGCTGTTGACTTATTTTTTTCCTGATTTTCTTACATCACTCTCAATCACTCTCATTTTTCTTCCCCATTTTTCCTCTACCTCTCTTATCTAATTTTTGAAATCCTTTTATGAGCTCTTCCATGGCCTGAGACCAATTCATGTCCTTCTTGGAGGTTTTGGATGTAGGAGCTTTGACTTTGTTGTCCTCTTCTGAGTGTGTATTTTGATCTTTCTTGTCATGATAGTAGCTTTCTATAGTCAGAGGTTTGTTTTTTTTTTTCTCCCATTGTTTGCTCATTTTCCCAGTATATTATTGACTTTTCACTTTGTTAAAATAAAACTATGTAGCCAGTGTAGAGGGAGTACTGTCCCAACCTTCAGGGGATTTGTGTAGCTGTTTTCAGATATTTCTAGGGATCTGTAACTTTTCAGTTCATCCAAGGTCATATGATGTAATGAGAGGTGTTTCCTACTCTCCTATCCTGTGTTCTGGTCTGTGAACAATGGCAGGCAGTCTTTTTTACCCTTTAACTGTGATGAGAGTTCTCTCCTCTACTGGGGCTGCAAACTCTGCCGTCCTACTCTTCCTGCTTGCCCTAGGACTGTCATTCAGGAATACAACTTGGATCTGAGTATGGGCAAAGAAACACAATTCTGCCTCAGTGCTAGCAAAAAGACCAGTATAATCTCCTTCTGATCAGTTGTTCAACCCTCTTTCCTTCTGTGGGCTGAGAGCTCTGGAAGCAGCTACTGCTGTTACTATTGATGATTCAGTCACTCCCAATGCCTGCTCCTGGTTTGCTTAGGCCAGGACCATGCTAACATGGCCTGTGCTGAACTACATTCCACTCTCACCCAGAGGTGACAAACTTTCCTGTTGTCTTTGGTCTTTGGCATCTATGGGCTGAAAGGCCTGGAAAACACCATTGCTTCCAGTGATTCAGTCACCTTAATGCCTGATCCAGGTTTGCTGGGGACTGGTCTGTGTTGGAACAACCTGCATTGAACTGCACAGCTCTTACCCTGTTGCAATAGTTTACCTTTCCTGCTGACCTTCTAATTTGTTTTGGGCTGGAAATTTCTTTCACTGCATCCTTGTGTGGGGTCTGAGGCTCTAGATTTTATTAAGAGTCATACTTAAATGCATTTGGAGGGGTTTGGGTTTGTGCTTCTGTCAGTCCCTGTCTTTATTCTGTCATCTTGGCTCTGCCTCTCCATAATTTCTTATAGCACAATACTCTTCCATCACAATCATATACGATAACTTCTCTAGATATTCTCCAGTTGACAAGCATGCCTTAAATTTCCAGTTCTTTGCTACCACAAAAAGACTGCAACACCAAATTCTAAAGAAACACCTTGATGTGCTCTCTTAATATGATAGTGGAGAATCAAACAGTGAGTGCTTCAAAGTTGTGAAGAAGTTGAATAGAGGATAGGTTGGAAGAATTTGTATACCAAAGATGTCTTCCACAGGTCTTTACCCTAAATTACTTAAATGGGAGCTGTTGTAGACATTGCAGCATAGCTGTAATGTTTTTCTAGAACAATAAAACTTCATGAGGGAAAGCCAGAAGTTCAAACTTGTTACCTAGAAAATGAATTTTTGTACTTATTAGTCTCTCACCTTTCTCTGATCACACAACCAGTTTTCAATTGCTTTATCAGCCTTACTCTTGGTCTGATAGCTGAAGAACCACATATTTTATGATGATAACTAGAAATTCAGAATGGAGTTCTTAGTTTCTGATCCTTTGCTGCTTGCCTTTATGGATCTGAGAAAATCAAAGTTACTCCTCCCTCCCTATGCTAAAAAAGAAAAATGGCTCACACTGGGCTCTTTGGATATATTCATGAATGATTAAGCAATCATTTATACTGTTTGTAAAATGTTAGTATTAAAATGTCATTGGGCACAAATCCATTCAACTGATTTGTTCCAAATACTTCCAACATATGAGAGTAGTCCTATAATTAGGCTGAAATAATAAATATGACATTTTATATATCTTTATTTAAACAAAAACGGTACTAGTAATGGCCTGCGGTTACTTTGAATCATGGGCTATTTTTAAGACTCAGATCTTTGGCCTCAAAAAACTATGCTGCCCTGGGTTTCAGAGAGCCATTCATCTTCATTAGAAACTGTTTAAATCTTCACTTAAGATTCAGATCATACATAAGTCATCTGATTCTCCTAATCTTGAATAGCAATGCAAACCAAGCTAATCCCACAGAGTACTAAGGCTGTTGAAGGCCTGATTCTATGATGTACTCTCTATTATCCCTGCTTGTAGTCATCATTTACTCTTTGGACTTCTAAAATTGCACCCTCTGGGATAGCTTTACATCAGGCCAAAAGTACAAATCTAAAAGCATTCATTAAGCAGCGGTGATTGGGTCAGAGGAAAAAGAAAAAAAAACACAACTGAGTAAGAGAGGCAATGTGATATAGTGGAAAAATACAAGATTTTTAGTCTAAGGACTTGAGTTCATATCCCATTTCTGTTACTGCCTATATGATATTCTGTATGTAACTCACTCAGTCTCTTAGACTTTCAGTTTCTTCATGTGTAAAATGAAAGATTTGATTCAGATGTTTTCTACGTTTATTCTAACTCCAAGCCTAAGATCTTATGATCCTTAAGTCTCACTTATATGGAGACTCACCTGTGTGGGTTAAATGAAACTATTAGATGGGAGATTTCTATAAGGAAGCCATTCAAGTCAATTAAAATCATTTTAAGATCTCCTGAAGGTTTATACACGCATGCACACAGACACACATATGTATGCATGCATGTGTGCATGTATGTATATGCATGTATGTATATATATATATATAGATGCACGTAGATGTATATATATGTATTTATGGACTTATAAATGCATGCAATAAATATTATATGTATACATATATGCATATACTTACATATATACATGCTTATGTATGTACTTATTGTACACAAACATCCACATACATACTTCCTCACACACACATGCACACACAGAGTAATCCAGATTTTGAATTCCTCATTCTTACAGCTACTAATTATGTGAACACAAGCAGATTGATTCACTCTCTGAGCCTCAGTCTTCTCATTCACAAAGCTGAGGCAATCACATGTATATAATTTATGTCACAAGATTTTGGTGAGTAAAATGATTTGTAAAAATTAAACTTAAAACTTCTTTGTGGTATTGGCTTTTTATGTAGACATTTTGTTTTCTGAAAGAGGCAGAAAAGAGGACAACTGTTTGGAACATCGGGAAAAATCAACTTAAGAATAAACAAAATCCAGTAGACACAAATGCTTAAAGTAAAATATGACTATTTTGAGAGGACTGAGGAGAGAACAATCTCTTTGAGAGACAAAAGCCCTACCTGAAAGTTGGGACAGCTACAAAGCATTTGCATATAACTGTTTTCAGGGCTTTTAAGTAAATAGCTGAGAAATTATAAATCATAAAGATGATTATAGATTATGGGAAAATTTGTATATTATCTGCTTCTGTCATACCTAATAGCATTGTATGTGTGTTTTCAAACAGTTTTGATTTGAACTTAACTCATGAGGAAGCCTTGATTTGAAACATTAGATGTCTGATAAAGACAGAAGATGAGAACATGAAAATCAAAAGGTCATAAGAATAATGTGCAGTAGCTGCTGGAAGAAATAAATTAATGACAGAGATTTCCCATTATTGCTTGAACTATGCAGAGAATCACAAAATAAGAGTAGTTGGTTGGGGATAAATTAGCTTAGAGGGCTGAATGAAGACAAATTCTGCAGGCGATGCTGTCATTAGAGGAGAGCACTTTAGAAGAAAGCAAAATCCTCCTGCCAAAGATGCAGGTAGGTTTATAAGTTCAAATTCTTCTTGTGACATTTACAGTTTAAAAGAGGAAAAGATATTTGGGATGCCTTTACCCTGTATTATTCTCTTTAGCTTAAGAGAGGAGAATTGCTTTTTTAAAATCTCTTTTGACATACAGACCGCATGGTGGTATTGATAGGTCAAAGGGTATGCATGGTTTTATAACCCTTAGGGCATAGTTTCAAATTGCCCTACAGAATGGTTGAAGCAGTTCACAACTTCACCAACTGCCCATTAATGTTTCATTTGCCCCACATCCCCTCCAACGTTTATCAGTTACCTTTACTGTCCTATTAGTTAATTTAATAGCTATGATGTAGTACCTCAGAATTGTTTTAACTTGCATTTTTCTAATCAACAGTGAGTTAGAGTAATTTTTTTCATATGACTATAGATAGCTTTGAATATTTCCTCTGAAAACTGATAATGTTTTTGATCATTTATAAATTGGGATATTGGTCTTGTTTTTTATTAATTTGATTCACTTCTTTATATGTTTGAGAAATGAGGTCTCTTTTGGGGAAACTTGCTTCAAAATATGTTTTGCAGTTACTATTGCTAACCTTATTTTCCTCCATTCCATTATCCCCATTTACTCTATTCCCTCTCTCCTTTTAATGTGGCTCTCCTCAAAAGTCTTTTGCTTATGACTATCTCTCCCTCAATCTGCTCTCCCTTCTATCACCCCCCTTTTCTTCTCTCCTTTCCTCCTACTTTCCTGTCATGTAAAATAGATTAATATACCCAACTGCATTGTGTATATTATTCAGTCTTTCAGGCAATTCAGATGAGAGTAAGGTTCACTCACTTCCTCTCACCAACACCCTCTTTTTCTCCAGTCTAACAGCTTTTCCTTGCATCTTTTACATGAGATAATTTAATCCATTCTACCTCTCCCTTTCTCCCAGTACATTCCTCTCATCCCTTAATTTTATGTTTTAGATACTATCCCTTTGTATTCAACTCACACCTATGCCCTCTGCCTATATATGCTCCTAACTATTCCAATAATTGAAAATGTCTTATTAGTTACAGAGATCATCTTCCCATGTAGGATGTAAACAGTTTAACTGTAGTAAGCCCCTTTTTTCTTTCCTGTTTACCTTTTCATGCTTCTCTTGAGGCTTGTAATTGAAAATCAAATTTTTTTATTCAGCTCTTGTCTTTTTCTCACAAATGATTGAAATTCCTGTTTCTCAGTGAATATCCATTTTCCCACCTCATGAATTATACTCAGTTTTGCTGGGTAGGTGATTCTTAGTTATAATCCTAGCTACTTTGCCCTCTAGAATGTCATATTCCAGACCTGCTGATCCTGTAATGTAGAAGCTGCTAAATCTTGTGTTATCCTGACTGTGACTCCATGATACTTGAATTCTTTCTTTCTGACTGCTTGCAAGATATTCTCCTTACTAAGTACCTCTGGAATTTGGTTATAATATTTCTTGGAGCTTTTTTTTTTTGGTATCTCTTTCAGCAAGTAATGGGTGGATTCCCAATTTTTCCTCTCCTCTTACTTGGTTTTCAAAATCCTTTTTGATCTCTTCCATGGCCTGAGACCAATTCATATATTTTCTTAGAGCCTTTGGATGTAGGCACTTTGACTTTATTGTCTTCTTATGACTGTATGTCTTGATTTTCCATGTCACCATAGTAACTTTCTATAGTCAGAACTTTTTTCCATTGTTTGCTCATTTCTCCTACCTCTTACTTGACTTTTTAGCTCTTTGTTAAGGTAGGACTCTGCATCCCAGGGTGATGGGCATACTGTCCCAAGCTTCAGGGGTTTTGTGCAGCTGGGACTTGTAAATTTTCAATTCTTCCAAGGTGGTATGATCTAAGGAAAGGTTTTTTACTGCTCTCCTGGTCTGTTTTCTGGTCTGTGAGTGATTACCAGCACTCTTTTCCCTAAAACTGTAAGGCAGGTCCCCCATCCACTGTGCTGTCAGCTATGCTATTCTATACTATGGCTCCTCCTTGATCTGAGACTGCTGCACAGGACTGAAAGCTGTATTTGAGTAGGGGCAAAGCAGGCCTGCCCCCGTGCTAGCAAAAGACCTCTGTAGTCTCCTTCCGATCAGTTGTTTGATACCTCCTTTCCTTCTGTACACTGAGAGGTCCAAAAGAAATGGTTGCTGCTGCCAGCTGTGCTTCCAGTGACTCAGTAACCATGAGGCCTACTTTGGGTTTGATGGGGTCCAATATTTTCTGGCACTGCCTATGCTATACTGTATTCCTCTCTCACCCTGTTGCAACAGACATTTCCTGCCAACCTTCTAAGATATCTTGGGCTAGAAATTTGTCTCACTCCATCTTTTTGTTGGTTCTACTGTTCTAGAATTTGTTTAGAGGCATTTTTAAAGTACTGAATGGATTTGGAGGAGAGCTCAGTGTTGGGGGCTACTTAGTGTCCAGCACTAAGCATGATCGGAGATGTGAGAGAGAAGTGATCAGGCCATGTGGGTAGTTCAGGGAAGAACTCCATTTAATGATGATTGGAACAAGATTTTTAAAGATCCAAAGGACAAAAATTCAAGTATTCTCATCAATAGACTTAGTTTATCACATCCTGGGATATTATCATAGTTTTATCATCACAATATTCTGCTGCATCCTGGAAGTAACTCAGATAAAAATCAGATTCCAGAATTCTAGGCACCAAAAGTCTTGTGAAAGCTAAGCAGGTCTTTGGGAAGTCAATTAACATTTTTAAAGTCATTAACAAGGAAGATGCAAATGACATCAGACTTCGAAGCATCTCAAGTTTGCCAATGTGTAATCATTGTCCTGACTTCTGTTGTGCTTTGAAATCAACACAGGATGGATAATCTAATAAAAGGGACTTGTCCCTTTAGGTGTCTGATGTTTTGGGGGAAAATGACATGGTTGAATTCAGGATCTCAAACAAAAGTCCTTTAAAATGTATTCACCAGGGTACCAGCCTTTTCAAGCTGCAGTGACCTGGAAAGGTACATCATTAAGATCTTTATCTGAGTCCTGGAATCAGCTTCTTTGGCTTGCCAAAGCTCAGGTGAGTCCCTGCCTTTCTTCTGCCATCTTGGTTCTTCTTCCCAGATGTTTCTTTAAAGATATCAAGGATATCAAGGCCTACAATCCAGAATTGTGAGTTGTCCCATATACATGAGATAGATGTACCTCATACTGTGCCTTCCATGTAGTTTTCTAAAATTGTGTGCCTGTTCTTTCCAGCACTAATGGATGCAGAGTACATTTCTGGGAGAATTTATCCTAAATTTATGAGTGGGCTTTGTTTTTTAAAATTATTTCCTTTTCATTCTTTGGTTGAGTAAATATTATGATAACCTTATGATTACATTCACATATTGTAAATATTTTATGTATTAAAAATAATGGTTACATTGTGACTAGTTTTGAATAAATGAGAAGCACAAAAATGATGACTCACAGTAGTTAAGAGTAGTAGTGATTTTCCCTTGCCTGGCTTACCCATATGACCCTTAAAACTGAACAATAATAGTATATTGGTGGCAGTACCCAACCGTCCACTCTGGGATACCTCCTAGATTAATAAGCATTAGTATAATTTGGGGTGAACGAGCATTATGTATCTAGCATAAGTGGATTGGTAAGTAAGCTATATAGGTTATTTATGCTATTAAAATGTGTTTTAACCTTATTTAATCTTCCTATGCTTAAATGAATTTGAAGCAGCTTACAAAATTAAACCTTATTTCAAATAGTTTGGTGAGAAACAAAAACCATGTGAAAGCACATCCTAAAGGAAGCCAATAGTATGAGTATGATTAGACACCATGGAGGAGTAGGTGACTCAACTGGACATTGATTGGCTCTAATTTCCTGACAACAAAGGTAAAAATGGTTAAATATGGGTTGGATTGTTTTGGTGTTCTGAAAGAAACAAAGGAATCCAAAAGTAATTAGTTGATTTGTTTCTTGGCTGTTCCTCAGTCAGTTGGCCAACCTAAAAATGAACAACCATCATCAAAGTTCTACTCTGATGACTTATTTCATGGTGATATGGAAGGGTTTCTGGGTTTTTAAAGGCCACTGGACTTGGCCAGTTCCATCAAACTATAAAGCTTTAAAATATTTGTGCTTTATGGCATTTTCTGTTTAAACAAAGAACAGACTAATTCAGATGATAAATTTAAAATTTGGCCACAGTAAGTCATGAAGTTTGTTAAAACATTTGAGGTTTGTTTTCATAATTAGAGGGGGAACACTGACACATACGAAATTCTGGATCTTTGAAGTCTTAAGGTAAAATAGGAAGCATCTTTGGGTTTCCCAGCGTTGGGAACTGCTTTAATTTTATATAGATTAAGCCTATTTAGTCATTCTTTAGTGTGCGATCTTCAGGGATGGGAAAGGATACTCAGAGATTGACAGTGATATCAGCATCTGGACTATCTTTGAGGCCAAAGCAAAAAGAAAGAGGACTAAGCTTATTGTTCAATTTATGTATAGGCAGGTGTATTAATTTAATCCTGTTGTAAACATTTACTGAAAGCCTACTAAATTCCAGGTGGTATGAAAAGTAATAGAACTTCACTGGAAAAAAATAAATGTACAGTCCTTTTTCTTAAGAAACTTGCATTCTGTTGAAGGAAAGTATGTAATTCAATTTTAGTGAGGAGAGTAACCAACAGTGGCCAGAATAATGATATGATAGGCTTTCATCCTATAATTTGGACTGCTTGAGTCAAGCTTTGAAAAATGTTAGGAATTCTATGCGGTAGAGATGAGGAAATCTTGAGTTCTAATCTAGGGGTCCAGCCCATGCAAAGACAAAAAAAAAATGGGCAATTGAATTTTCCGTACAAATGATAGCAAATAGACAAATTTTACTGTAAAATAGAGAATATAAATAGAGTAATGTGCAAAAGTCTGAAATATAAGTTGGATCAAGATGGCTAAATGCTTTAAATCCAATCAGAGGAGTATGAATTATGTCCTGCAGGCATAATGGAAACCCTTTAGCTTTCTGAGCAAACAAATGCAGCGTTGAAATGTACAGAGCTATATGTGAATTACTAGGTACAAAGTAAAATTATTAAATTAATTGATAAACAATAAACCTTATAACTTTTTAGCATCTTAAAAACTATTTAATATATTCATATATTCCTCTTTCTGTAGCCACTTGTATTACATAATTTGAAATTGAGTTCATAAGATTTTGAAATGTAAACAAAGTTCCACATCCTGAAACCACATATTGCATTGAATATGAAATGTTCCTTTGACAAATACTTCACTTTTCCAAATTCTAACTTTAATTGTACTCTATAGGATTTTTTTTAAAGATTTAATAGCACACATTTATTTAATGCTTTCTATATTTATCAAGCTTTTAATCATTGCTCTCTCTAGGGTTCCTTTTTTCCATAAGTTAATTTATTTATTTTTTAGTTTTCAAGATTCAGTAATGTAAGTTTTAAATTCCCCCACTCCTCCCCCTGCCCAAGATGGCATGCAATGTGATATAAGGCCTATATATTTTCAATTAATTAAATAATTAAGTCAGATGAAACCCCCAAAAAGTTTATCTCCATCTCTTGGATATGTCTCTAATTATTTCACAATGTCTGATGGTGGAAAATTATGTTTTCATATTCCATCTTAACTTTGGAATTTCTATAATTCAGAATAGTTCTGCTTTTGAAAATACCAATTTTAAAAATCAGTTTTCATTATTTCTTCAGTGAGCTCAAGATTTCCAGGCTCAGTGGATACATAAGGTACCCAAAACATTTTTTTTTTTTGTGGGGAAAAGATTTTTCATACTCTGATGATGATCTTAAAGGCTTTTCTAAACTTCATTTGACAATTATTTTGCATAACATTGAATCTAAAATTGTTTTTCATCAAGAAAAAATTACTCTTTTTCCCCATGTTGCATATTCAGTTTATACTTCTTTTTCCAAGGCAATATATATATATATATATATATATATATATATATATATATATATATATATATATATATTCTTGCTATTATTTTAACTATAGAGGAAGCAATGGTAATCCCACCAGCTCCCCTGTGTCTTCAAAAGCCTTTGCTTATTTTTTTAAGGAATATTAGGCTAATGAATAGGAAGATTTTTTGTTTGTTTATAGGTAATTTTTTGCATGTGATTTTTGTTGTTGTTTTGCATTCAACTACACTTCTTCATTTTGTTGCAACTAACCCTGTCTCTCTGTGAATTTAAATGATACTTCATAAGCTTAACATCATACTAACTGCCATAACAATATTCTTAGTTATTGAAGTGTGCCTTTTATAACATTTCCACATTTCCTTTGAATAACAAATATTTCGAAAAAAACACAAAATTAATAGCATAATGAAAGACAGTAATGACACACACACACACACACACACACACACACACACACACACACACACACACACATATATATATATGGCACAAAATCCAGAAATTGAGATCAGTTATTTTGAGTCACCCTAATTAGTTTCAGTAGAAATCCATATACAATTACAAATATCAGAAAATGAAACTACTTCAAAATTATTTGTCCCCACTGTATGCATGCATTTGTAACAGTAAGAATATTTCACTAACTGATTTCTTGTTATTTATTTTTTGTCTTGTACATGCTTTATTCCCTGGTGCTTCACAACTATGACTTTCTTGCCTAATTCATACTCTTTATAACTTTGTACATTTTCCATCTCTTTGCAAAGTGGTGTCAGACAGTGACCAAAACCTGTAAGGGAAGGGTTATGTTGAAATCATGGTTCCTAGAAGATACTGACCAAGCTTTAGATAAAGAAAATATTGATCCAACTATCATCATACCTGAGTTACAGAATCCCATGTGAAAACTAAATTGTTTCTACACAAGTGAAACCCAACCCATATACTACAATAAATTTATGCACTAAGTTTTGGTCTGTTCCTTCAATGATGGAAGACTGATTAGCACCATATAGACTGAACCATTCCTTCCTTCCTTCCTTCCTTCCTTCCTTCCTTCCTTCCTTCCTTCCTTCCTTCCTTGTCTTCTTGTAAAAAATCATTTATATATATATATATATGTATATATATATATATATATATATATTTTATGATTACACATGTATAACTTATGCCAACTTGCTTACCATCTCAGAGAGGGAGAAGTTGAGGGAAGAATATAAATTGAAACTTAAAAATAAAAAACAACAAATATTAAAATTGTTTTTACAGTAATTGGGAAAAAATAAAGCATTATTTAAAAAAAAAAAAAAGAAAGAGGCTAAATAACCTTCCCAGAATCACACATCGGTAAAGAATGCAGATGCTCAAGGGCGGGGAGCCAAGTGGTGGCATAGAAGCATGAATACTCCATGGCTCCCCCCATAACCACCTCAAAAACCTATAAAATATGACTTTCAACAAATTTTAGAGCTACAGAACCCACAAAGTGACAGAGAGGGAGAAATCTCCCCCTGAAGGCAGCCCCACAGGTGGACAGGAAAGGTTCATCACAGCACGCTGGAAGCCAAGACCAGCCCCACATGAGCTCAAGGTTTTAGCCCCAGGGCAACCCCAACCAGCAGCTGCTGGAGTAGACTTTGGAAGAGTGGATCACCAGCAGCAGTGGAAGTTTTCAGAGTTATCAACTCATAAATGCAACAGACAAAGTAAAAGTCAATGAAAACCTCTATTGGAACTGGGGCGGGGGGTTGGAGGGGTGGGTCTGGCCCCTGCTCTCAAAGCTACAAGTGGCAGAGGTGTGATGGCCCTGCTGCCACCTCCTTGTGGCTGCTTCAGAGCTCCTGGTCTGCAGATTGTAGGGGGACCAAGCCACCATTCAGAGGGTAATAGTTCTTGCTTTATTCTGTGTAGGTCTGAATCACTGTCTTCAGTGGTGGTCCTGACGTGTGTGACCAGTGAGCCAGAGTTTGTGGGGGCTGCAGAGACGGCACCCTCTTAATAGCTCTGGCAGCTGCAAAAACCCCATCTATTTAGGACAAATTTATTTATAAATAAATAAATGGGGAAAAAAAAAAAGAAAAAAAATCAATAAAGTATGCACAGGATTTTCACTCAAGTAGTCCAGACTCCAACTCTAGCATTTGATTCACTTCACACCTTGATTGCTTTTATATTTAATGTGATATGGCAATAGAATCTCTCAACATCCTTTAGTCTCTGATGCTTCTAATTTCATTCAAGACCACTGCTATGGGCTTCTGACCACTTTAGAAATTTTTCTGGGGACTATATTCTTGCTGCCTCTAGATACAGAAATTTTCAACTACATATGAGCTTGGTAGTGCTGGGTGGATACATTTCTATTTTCCAGAAAGCAGGCAATGCCCCCTTTTTTTGTGATCCCTCTTTTATATTCCTCATATGTTTCTGTATTACTTGATATGAAATCATAGGATGAATGAAGTCACTTACTGTAGTTTCTCACTAGATTTCTTTATCATTATTTAGTCTAGTAACTTTTTGCCAGAGTAGGAGTTTGGGAGTTTACATTCCTGCTTCCATGTTGGATGTGAATTTGCCTAATAGAGCAGAGCCATGACTTGCAATGACTATGTAGTACTTTAGAAATAATTTATTTATGTTCATACATCATTAATGTAGGATCATAGAATACTAGACTTAGAGTTGGGAAGGATCTTAAATACCATCTCATGCAAAACCATGATTTAATAGATAAAGAAACTTTTGGGGAGGCTAGGTGGCATAGTGAATAGAACACCTGCCCTGGAATCAAGAGGACCTGAATTCATATCTGGCCTCAGACACTTAACATTTACTAGCCATGTGACATGTGACCTTGGGCAAGTCACTTAACCCCAATTGCCCTTGTCTCCCCATTCCAAAAAGTAAGAGAGAGAGAGAGAGAGAGAGAGAGAGAGAGAGAGAGAGAGAGAGAGAGAGAAAGAAAGAAAGAAAGAAAGAAAGAAGGAAAAAAAGAAAGAAAGGAAAAGAAAGAAAGGAAGGAAGAAAGGAAGAAAAAAACTATTCCCTGAGAGGATAAGTGATCTACTCAAGGTCACAATGGTAGTTGGTTTACAGAGACAATGTTTGATAGACCCTCTGACTTCAAAGTTAGTAATCCTTCTATTCTCTTTTGCTGACTCTGTTGTTAGCACTTAAAAAAAATTATGCCTTATTATCTTACATGATAGACACAATGTCTGTCAAAGGGCAGATAATTAATTAATGCATATTGAATTGAATTGGATTTTATAACACATAAGTATACATAAGGTATATGGTAACTTACCCTCTATCTTTACAGTTGAAATGAGGGAATGGTCCTTCATGTTTTCCAGGATGTCTATTGCCTCCTACAGTTTCAAAATCTTTGACAATTGTCAGGGTATACGGTTTAGGGAAATGGTCTTGGCATTAGGACCTGAGCTGAAGTATCTCCTACAACTTTATATCTCCATAACTGAGAAAATCATGAGCTTTTCAGGATTTTAAGCAATTGTCCAAGACTAGAGAATGACCTGCATTATTAGAAGCAGTTCTTGCTTGGAGATCCCTATGTCAATAAAATCATAGGTCCCATTGCTATCCCCTGTCACATATTTACACCTAGAAAATATTTAATAAATCATTTGGTTCATAAGAGAGGAAGGTCAGTGGCGACCCAAAGGCCATATATACACTCCAAACAGACACCCACCCAGGGATACATAGAGGTACAGCAAATTCAGCCAGTTATTTAAAAATGATGAATCATTGGACTCATTGTTGACAGGCAATTCTTATTTACTTTTCTAGAAAGGAAGGCTTTAATTAAGAGAAATTTCACCAAAGTGAATTTTTTGAGTGTTTTAGAAGTACTAAGATAATAACAGCTTGACTGATAGGCAGACTTCATATGACTACAATCTTTGTAGAAATAAAAGGAAACAAGATGAGACAGGTTTGAGATTGATTAAATGTAAGAGCAAAATTTCTAGAATTCCAAAATTGAAAGGAACCATAGAAATTATCATGTCGAAAGTTCTCATTCCATGGTTAAGGGAGGTGAGCCTTTGAGAAGAGGTAATGACTTACACAATGTCATAAACAACTAAAAAGCAATGTACAACTAAAAATCATATATGCCATCGACCAATCCAAGTGTCTTGTGGGATAGAGTAAATGAGAAATTGAGGAAAAAGAGACCACAGAAGGGGAAAAAAATCAAAGGATAGTGAAAGGAGTTAATGGCATCAGTGCTGAGAGATTTTTGGAAACTGAATCAGAAAGAAGCCAAGAGAAGCAGAGAGAGGAAAAAAGTTCCCTTTGAGATAAAATAAAAACACTTACTTTTAATCTCCAATGCAATAAGAACACAACTACACTTCAGATTTATGTAGCTTGATTCAGATCTATTAAGAGCTGCAAGTTTGAAGACATAGAACAAAGAATGAGTCTAAAGAGAAATAATGAAAAAAATGAGTAATGTAGAGATATTAAAAGGAAATAAGTTGCCTTAGAATGTTTTGGGATCACAACAATCTTGAAAACTCTGACAGTCTCCTAATTAGGACCCAAATCAAGACAATTTTCTTAGAAAAGATTTTTGTGTTTACTTGAAAAATAACTGCTGAGCTCTCCTAGGCTTTTTCCTGGCTCTTTCATTCAAGGACTATCAAAATTGGCTCCGATTGATGTGCCCAGTCTTTCTTCCTATTCCATCATACACTCTCTTTGCTGGTCATATTGGACCAATCTCCCTCCATGAATTTGCTAACATTATCACCCATGTCTTTATCTCAGGATGAAAATATCTCATCTCTCAAAAACTAAGCCAAAATTCATATCTTCCATAAAGCCTTCCTACACTGGCCTCAGATGTTCAGCATGTTCTCTCCTTCCTTAAATTTCTCATAATACATTTCTTTCCTCTGTCCTTTGCAAAGTTTATTTTATATGATAGATATTTATGCGCATTTCATGTTCTCCCCTTAGTAGTATAAACTCCTTGATAAATAGAACTATATCAGTTTTTATTGTATTACCAGTGGTGATAGGAAAAAAAAAACTGAATATAGGTTTACTTTAAAAATGTGTGTTGACCTGAGAGATCCTCCTTTGCACCCTCCTGCCTTTAGAGAAAAGAACAGAAGCATTTAACTCACGAACCACGGTGTAGAATAGGTTAATAATTCCATATACAAGGGAATAGATAGCTTAGGGGTTATGCAATGAATCGTATCTTTCAATTCTGTGCTGCAGATTTAAACCTGTTCAGTAGGGAAATAATTCAGTACATGAGATGGAGAAGGAGAAGATGGATTATATCATTTAGCTGGGTTGGAAAAGGTACAGTCTGTAGGGAGAGGGCATGACATTTAATTAGTCAAGAGGTCAAGAAATAGCAAAATCTTTGGTGCCCCTGGTATGAAATATTAATTTTGTTCAGGCATGGAGTCAGAATGTTTAAAGACGTTTTTTGTTCCCTCCAAGTCATGACTGCTGTTGTTTATGGAAGCCATGTCATAGAGGGGAATAGATGTTGTTTGTTCTCTTGCCGAGTAAATATGGAAGGTTAACCTTCAAAATCTTGGACTTGGTAGATTAATTTTAAAGTATATGAGTTAGTAATTAAAGTAGCTTGAATTATGTTATATTTTCCCTCGTTGTTACAGCAACAGTGGGAGTGTTAATAATAGTAACACTATCGTCACACTATATTCAAAGATAAGTTCCAAATAAATATATGACTTTGCCATAAAGGATGACATCGTAAACAAATTAAGGGACTAAAGAAGAAAATACGTTTCAGATCTATGAATAAATTCTTCACAAAGTATAGAAATGATTATAGAGAATAAAAGATAAGTTTGACAGTATAAAATTAAAAACAAATTAAAGCAACTTAGTTGAAATTAAAAGGGAATCTAGTATCTGGAGAAAATTATTTCTAACAAATTTGTCTGACAAATATTTCAAAGAGATAGAGCAAACTGATTTATATTTATAAGAAAAATTCTCCAATTAATAAGAACAAAGAATATACACACATACAACCCCTAGAAACCAAGCAGGCGTATCAATTGGGGAATGCCTGACCAAATTCTTGTACATTAATGTAATGGAATACTATTATATATAAGAAATTATAAAGGGAATAGTTTCAGAAAAATCTGGGAAGACCTACTTAAACTGATGTTCAGTTGTTTCACTCATATTTGACCCTTTGTGACCTCATTTGGGGTTTTCTTGGCAAAGACACTAGAGTCACTTGCTATTTCCTTCTTCAGCTCATTTTAAAGATGGGGAATTGAGCCAAAGAAGGTTAAGTGACTTGCCCCAAGGAACAGAGGTAGTATGGTTGGAGCTCAGATTTGAACTCAGGAAGAAGAGTATTCCTGACTACAGGCCCAGCATTTTATCCAATGTACCATATATCTCCCCCTAGTATCAATGATGTTGTTATTGTCTATAAAAAGATATAACATCGATTCCAAAATGGAAATATCATATATATATATATATATATGTATATATGCTATATATATTGCTATGCTTGCTATTCATAATCTTCATGCTATGTGTAATGAAAAATTTTCAATCTATGGATGTCTAGCAGAAGAAACCAAAATCATGAGGAAACAGGATAGGATTAATATCTCCTTCATTTTGTTTGATACTGTAATTGTTCTGAAGATGCTTTCAGTGTTAGAAGGTGAATTTACATCCTATCACTTTTTAAAAATGTCTTCCTTAATGTAATGTGTTTTTCAATTAATAAAAAAACTCACTTCTATGGCTCTCCCGATTGAAAAAGAAAGACACAACACTTATAAAAATATGTATAATCAAGCAAGACAAATTTCCTAAAAGACCGTATTAAAAAAAAAAAAAAAACAAACCTGCAACCTATTCAAAATGGATGCAGTTTACAAGCTGAATTCATTTCCTCTGTGTAAGGAGATGAATAGCATGGTTCACGTTGAAGCCTTTGGAATCATAGTTGGTCTTTACATTTTTCTGGGTTTTTAAGTTTTAAGACTTTCATAGCTGTTTATCTTTAGAATATTGTGATTGAATAAAATGTTCTCCTGGTTCTCCCTACACTCTGTATCAGTTTAAGTAGATCTTTCCAGATTTTTCTGAAATCATTCTCTTTATAATTTCTTACATAGTGATAGTATTCCATTCCATTAATAAACAAGAATTTGGTCAGGTCTTCCCCAATTGATACCCCTGCTTGGTTTCTAGGGGTTATATGTGTGTATATGTTTTGTTCTTATTAATTGGAGAATTGCTCTTATAAATATAAATCAGTTTGCTCTCTCTCTTTGAAATATTTGTTAGACAAATTGGCTACAAATAATTTTCTCCAGGTACTAGATTCCCTTTTAATTTTAACTAAGTTGTTTTTATTTATTTTTAATTTTATAGTGTCAAAATTGTCTTTTATTATCTGTAATACTTTCTATCTTTCGTAGAGACTTTATTCATAGATCTGAAAGTCATTTTCTTCTTTATTTCGTTAATTTGTTTATATATTATCCTTTATGGCAAAGTCATATATTAATTTGGAACTTATCTTTGTATATAGTGTGAGATAATAATTTCTGCTAGAATGATTTCCAGTTAATGTTCTAATTTATTTTTAATTGACTCTCTAGGGTTCTCAAAAAAAAATCTTCATACCATCTACTAAATGTTATGCTTTGCTTTCTTCTTTGCCCATATTTATTTCTTTATTTTATTTTTCTTATAATACTGCTAAACTTTGCATTTCTTATGCTACATAAAATGGCATTCTTTCCTGATCTTTTTGGAAAAGCCTTGAGTTTATATCCATTTTATATAATGCTGTCTTTTTCTTTTTAGATAGTACTTACATTAAACAAAGATGCACTTATTCCTCTTAACCAGTGGGTATTTGTTTTAGATAGAAATAAGCATCGTATCTTGTCAAAAATTGTTTTTGTGGGGTAGCTAGGTGGCACAGTGAATAGAGCCTCAGCCCTGGTGTCAGGAGCATCTGAGTTCAAATGGGGCCCGAGACACTTAACATTTACTAGCCATTTGACCTTGGGCAAGCCACTTAACCCCAATTGCCCTGCCTTCACCCCTCCAAAAAGAAAAAAAAAATGTTTTTTTTCTCTGTAATTACTGATTTCTTGTTGTTTTTTGTATTGATAGCTTTTCTAATATTGAACTAATTCTTTATTCTTGACATAAACCTAAAGTGACCATAGTAAATAATATTTGTGGTATGGTGCTACAGTCTCTTTGCAGATATTTTTATTTAATTGTATTACATCAATATTTATTAGGGATAGAGGCCTACCATATTCATTCTTTGTTTTGACTCTATATGATTTAGTTGTTTCATATAAAGAATTTGATAGCATTATTTATTTTTTTCATTTCCCTCACAAGTACCTTGTGTATTATTAGAATGAATCATCCTTT
>CM053585.1:143542801-143554868 GCA_028646515.1 Pseudochirops corinnae
TAAATAAAAAATAAATTTAAAAAAAAAAAAAAAGAATAATGAAAAGAATGCAGTCTCGGATTCTGTTTTGTACTTTTCCAATGATGACAAAGAATCTTTTCATCCTAGAATTACCCTGTACCTTGGACTACTTCTCACATTGGAAATACTATTCATGCTTATGATCTCTGTTTCTGATTGACTGGTTCCTCCCCTAATCTCAGTTTTAAGGTTGACAGTCAGGTGAGGAATGTTCTCATTTGTCTTCAGGCAGCATTTATGACTCTGAACTTTGTTTACCATGTGTCTTCTTCTTCAATCCAGTTTAAAGTGCATAGTACTTAAAGTATATAGTACTTAATAAATGCTTGATGACTTGACAGGATCTGAGGTTACTGGGGTGGGGTGGGGTGTCGTTACAATGCTTTCAATTCTTCAATATACTTCAAGGCCAAGGTTTCATAAACAGAAGGTGTGGGTATGTGTATTCATTCTAGAAATGCCAAACACAGGCCAATTTATGTTAAATCAACAAGTATTTATTGTTTTCTATACACCAGGACCTGTGTTAAATGCTGGAGAAAGATAGAACTAAAAGGAAAGACAGAGTTACTTCTAGAGACCTGTAAGTTTGCAATTCTTCCATGGTTGTGTGATTTAAGGAGAAATGTTTTTTACTCTCCTGGCCTGTGTTCTGCTCTATGAGTGACCACAAACACTCTTTTCTATCCTTTTACTGTGATGAGGGTCACTCTTCCACTGTGGTTGCAAGCTCTGCTATATTTGTGCTTCTCCTTGCCCTAGGACTGCCACCTGGGGTGTGACCAGGTATGGGCAAAACAATAGAGTCATATCTCAATGCTAGCAAAAAGAACTCTGTAATCTCTTTCTGACCAGTTGTTTGATCCCCTTATCATCTGTGGACTGACAGTTTTGGAAGCAGCTGCTACCACTGCTGCTGCTGATTCATTCACTCCCAATGCCTGCTCTTGGTTTGCATGGGCTGGGCCTGTGCTGGTTTGGCCTGTGCTGGACTATATGCCACTCTCATCCATGTGGAACAGACCTATCTTGCTGACCCTCTAAGTTGTCTTTGGTGTCTGAGGCTGAGAGGTCTGGAAACCACCAGTGCTTTATCAGTGGTTCTCAACCTTGCAAATGCTGTGACTCTTTAATACAGTTCCTCATGTTGTGGTTACCCCCAACCATAAAATTATTTTTGTTGCCAATTCATAACTATAATTTTGCTACTGTTATGAATCTATCTGATATGCAGGATGTATTTTCATTGCTACAAATTGAACATAACCCACAGGTTGAGAACCGCTGCAGCGATTCAGTAACCCAGAGACCTGCTCTGAATTTGCTTGAGCCTGGTCTCCACTGGCACAGCCTGTGCTGGGTAACAGACCTTTCCTGCTGAACTTCCTAGTTGTCTCGGGCTGGATATTTGTTTCATTGTCTTTTTGTTGGTTCTGATGTGCTATAATTATTAGAGTAATTTTTAAAGGTATTTGAAGTGTTTGGCGGCAGAACTCAGGAAAATCTCTGTCTTTATCCTGCCATCTAGGCTCTGCCCCACCAGATTATCAATTCTAACAACATATAATAAATGTGGGAGAAAATACATAATAAGAGAAAACTGGCTCTAGTAATTTCCTTTTTCTCTTTTTAATTTGTTGTGAATTCATTTTTTAAATAATTCTAGTAATTTGTTTCACCTTATTCTTTTTGGAAATAAAATTACCTAATGGTTGCATTCATTTTACCATTTTTAATAGCCCTTTGATTTATTTATTAAATAGTTTAAGTGATTTCAGCATTTCTTTTTGTTATTTTATTTAAAAATATTACTTTCCTTATTTTTAAGTTGTATTCCCAATTCATTGATCTTTTCATATTTTGCTGATGAAAGTGTCTAGCAATATAAAATTTCACCTAAGGAACACTTTGCATTTTCAAAATTCTTATTATTTTTTAAAAAGTTAACTATTTGACTCATCTATCCTTTAGGATAATCATCTACTTTCTGGGTAATTGTAAAGTTTTTTTTTTTTTAGTGTCATTTTGTTCATTGTAATTTATATTGCATTGTTCTCTTTACACACACACACAAGAACACACACTTATACACATACATAGATAACTATTTCCAATTTTCTTCATTTTTGCAAGATTTTTAAGCCCTATTACTTGGACAATTCTTTAAAGGTGTCACTTATACTTGACAAATATGTGTACTCCTTTCTATTCTCATTCAATAATCACCAAAGTCTGTCCTATTTTTTCTAAAATTGTATTCAATTCTTTATCTTCTTACCTTTTCTGTCTGCTTACATTTGTTTTTTTCTAATTTGATGTGGTAGTTACTGATTTAGGTAATGATATTCTTAGGAGTTTTCATTTAGTCGATTCCAGAGTTGACAGATAAATTTTTTTTTAATTTTGACTTTGTCTCCTCTTTGTAAAAGATCTGGGGCATTTTAGATCATTATTTCTTGAAATATTATACCTAGGTTCATTTTTGGTCACGACTTTTAGTAAGTCCAAAAATTGTTTTTATGTTTCCTTAATCAGTTTTTGAGATGTTTTTCATGTGAGATACCTCATATTTTCTTCTTTCTCAGTCACTGGATTTTCTTTTTTTCATTTCTTGTTATCTCATAGAGTGATAAATTTCTTTTTTTATCCATTACAATTTTCAGTGGGTATGTTATTTGGGTACATTTTTATATCTTGTAAATGAAACTGTTAACTCTCTTTCCAAGACTCATTCATAAATAGTATTCTTTTCCAATTCTCCCTCTTTTTTCTTTTATTTTAAACTCTTTTCTTCTTATTTTCCTTTTCTTTTCACAATTCTTTCATTTCCCGTAATTCTGTTTGAATTTTGCTCAGTTTCTGTTTTGTTTCTTGAGGCTTTGTTTGTAAATAGTTTGGAAACATTCCTTTCTAAGTTTGTGAAAGATTTGTCCCTATAACTATAATAGATCTTTATGGTGATACTCTTTTTTTACTTTGCTCATCCTTCCATCCTTAACTCTTGATTTCAGAGTTTGCATTAGGGCCTGATTCCTTTTTTTATTTTTTTTGAAGAAATATCTGGGCTGGCTTTTCATTTTATTTTGCTTTGGGTTATGTGTGTGTGTGTGTGTGTGTGTGTGTGTGTGTGTGTGTTTGTTGATTGTATTTGTGTCTATTTGTGTCCTGCTACATTTTTCTTTGGATTTTGACTGCTGAGATACTTAAAGATCTAAGGGACAGCTTGGATATGGATTTTAAAGTTTCTTTTCACCCAAAATAATCTTATCCAGGATGAAGTATAATCATTGCCCTCCTAGTTTGAACACTACAAACTGCCGGCACAATTCTGGATTGCGACTGATTTTTTTTTTTGTTTTCCTCATTGACCTCTAACCCTCAATGGAAATCACTGTGAATACTCAGCTATCCCTAAGTGCAAGTCTCCTCTTCATTCTATCCTGCATATGTAACATGGAGTATGACAGACAGAATTAGGTGATATCTAGTCTTTTTCTTTAAATTGCTTTATATTCTTCTGAGTAGTAGTTGGAACCTCTTCTTGCCCTCTTATATATCCAGTCTCCCTAGTTCCTCCATGCTTTATGTATTCTTGATTGAACCCTGTTCCCATGGCCAGAAGAGCCTTCTCTCTATTGTCTTGTGCTAACCTAAAACAGAAAAATGGTTCACTTTCTTTTTTGTCCTTTAATTTCCTATTCAACACCCATTATGTTGCATAATCTAGTTGTTTCCTCGTACTACATGATTTTGGTTGGAATCCCATTTTTAAAAAAAATTTAATTGTAAAAATTGTAGTTTTATACACCTGAGCCATAGGATCTTTAATGTTAAATATAGAAAAATAATAGAAAGATAGTAACTTGGCTCAGTAGTATTTCTACCTGCACTCCATTTAACTAAAAAAAAAAAGGTGTGGGAGGTGTAAATGTTTACAATAATAATAAATAGCATGGCATCATAGATAGCCTGCCTCAGAGTCAGAAAAACCTAAGTTCCATTATTGATTCTGACACATTATGACCTAAAAATCCTGGGAAAAGCATTAAACTTCTCAGTTTACCTAGACAACTCCCTGAGAAGTTAAAACATAGTTGCCAATTTGATTAGCAAATGAAATATTTTTGTCCAGAGATTTTTTTGTAAAAATGAAATCATAAGCCCAGACAGTATGAAATATAAATGATAATGCTTTATGCCTCAATAATCTCATTTTGTTCCTTCCTTTTATAAGCGAATATTCTCACCACCCACCTCATCATTATCAACAATGTCAATATCATCACCTTAAAAATTAATGTTTCTAAAATAATTTAAGGGTCACAGAATACTATATATGTGTATAAACACATATGTGTACATGTATATGTGTTTATGCATATGTGAATATTATATATATATTTCTATCTATATGTCTTATCTATTTATGTAATGCAATTTGATTACAAGTAAGATAGGTATAGTTATTAATTCATTTGAGAAAACGAGGCTGAGAGGTTAAGTAACTTGCCAAGAGTTATATAGCTGTAAATATCTGAGATAAGATTCAAAATGAGGTCTTTCCATCTCCAAATTCAGGAATCTATCTACCAGGTAACTTAAACATACCACTGGAACTGTAATACTGTGACTGCTATCCCCAGCTCATAAGTGTCCTTAATAATAAGCTGCAACAGTAAAGAGATTTGAAATTCCTTTTGTATTGCTAAACAAAAAGG
This sequence comes from Pseudochirops corinnae, assembly GCA_028646515.1. Taxonomy (NCBI): domain Eukaryota; kingdom Metazoa; phylum Chordata; class Mammalia; order Diprotodontia; family Pseudocheiridae; genus Pseudochirops; species Pseudochirops corinnae. Next base: position 143,547,541 of record CM053585.1, read on the forward strand.
TATTTAGCAGCTAGTTCAGATGATGGCTCTGTTAAAGAAACAGAAGGTTTGGACTCTTGCCTCCTGTTGCTGATGTAACAGAAAGGGGCTGAGCAGGGAGAAGCAATACTATGTAAGGAAAAACTCAGACAGAGAAAGTCAGAATTTCTTGGCACCAGCATCTGGAGGTAGAGCAGCTGCTGTAGATAATTGAGAACTGAGAGAGATCTTCTTCTTGGAGCAGGCTTCATGGAGGCTGGTGAGGAGCTGAGGAGGCTGAAGAGGAAAGCCCCACCCCCCCCTTCTGCCCAGGCTGAAGAGAATGGTTTTGATTTTGAAAATCTAGATGGAGTGATTTTGATTCTTTGAGACAGCTGAGATTTCTTCTGGGTCTGAGGGCCAGCCAGAGCTGCCAAGGGACTGAGGAAGCATGACTGCGAAACTGTGACTTTTTATGTTTGTGGCTTTGTTGGGCGTTGACTTCCCAGGAGTGGAGACTGTGAGGGATTTGAGATGGACTAGACCAGTGATTCTGAACCTGTGGGTCACAACCTCTTTGGGGTTGAACGACCCTTTCACAGGGGTCACAGTGGTCACCTAAGACCAATGGAAAACACGTATTTCCAATGGTCTTAGGAACCTCCTCTATCCTTCTCCAGGTGAGTCTGCCCACATGCAGACACACTCACATATGACTATTAAAGGGTCGTGGCATTAGGAAGGTTGAGAACCACTGGACTAGACACCGTGAACTTCAATATGGATTGGGACCTCCCTGGAGAACTAGACAACGACCTGGGAGTTGTCTGCCTTTGAACCCAGGTGACAGTTTGGTGAATCCAGGTAGGATCTGGGACCATGGAAGGGGATCCATGGAATACTAGAAACCATCCTGAGTTAAGCTGAAAGAAGAATTTACTTGGATATTGTGTACTGACTAAGTAGATTACAATTTACTAGTGACCTAGGGGTGGAGGGTCTGTGTATTCTCTGATGATTGAAGCAGCAGTTCTCAACCTGTGGGTTATGTTCAATTTGTAACAATGAAAATACATCCTGCATATCAGATAGATTCATAACAGTAGCAAAATTACAGTTATGAAGTATCAATGTAAATAATTTTATGGTTGGGGTCACCACAACATGAGAAACTGTATTAAAGGGTCATGGCATTAGGAAGGTTGAGAACCACTGGAATAGTGAATAATGAAGGATGATTGATTGATTAAATGATTGTACTTAGTGACTGATGACTGAATAAGTAATTGATTTGTAACTTAGTATGCCCCATGAGTGGAAAACTTTGACTATTGTACTTTGTGATTGAATTAAGGATTTTGTGAATACTTGAGTTACTAAATGATTGTTCTTTGTTCAAAACTCTGACCACTATAGTGAAAACTATGTGGCCATTTTCTGTGATAAGTTGTTGTGAATGCTGTATTTTGATTATTTGGGATAAGTTGTAATGTTGTGAATGTTGTACTTTGATTTACTGTGAATGTTTTCCTTTGATTTTTATGGAATAAATAGATGTTCAGTATACTATGTAATCACAAGCTTAAAAGCTGTTTATAGTAGCATTCTTCTGGAAAGCTGCGCATGAATGACCTTACTTTAGCTCTGCATTTTTTCCTATAATGTAGATATCATTGATGAGTGCAGACTGATTAGGCCCACCATACAGTTTTCATTGTCTTATACTGAAGAAAACACCACAATGAAAAAAGTTCTTCTGAGATAATGACATCCCTGATTCACAAAAGAGCTTAGCTAAATATTGATTCAGAAACTGCAAAGAAACACAATAAAACATATTAAATGAATGTAGCATAATTATATTTTGTTGTTCTGCCATTTTTCATTCATGTCTGACTCTGTGACTCCATTTGGGGTTTTCTTGGCAAAGATATTGAAAAGATTTGTAATTTTCTCTTCCAGCTCATTTTACAGATGAGGAAACTGAGGATTTAAAGGCAAGTGAGAGTTATGAGGTAGGTATAGGAAGCAGATAACTGTGTAAAATGACTTTGGAGGATGACAGACAATAGGTGAATATACAGTCTGCTTATTTTATAACTATGAACTACAAATAAATGACTTGGAAGTCAAATGGAATGGATCTGGGAGTGTAATTGTTAGTACATATTTGCCTACATGACTTTAGGATTGCCAGTTCTAGTATTATGGTGCATAATCAAACCTAGATAGTGACAAGGTATGCAAAGGAAATACATAAAGAATGGAATGGAGAGAGGAGAGAGGAAGAGGTAGAGGAGCAAAGAAACAGAATTTTATTGATGAGGAAATTTAGGTTTAGAAAAGTCAGGTAATTTATTTCTGAATATCTGGTAGTTTCATAGCTAAATCTCACATTTTTGACTTCTAGTCCAGGGTTCTTTTCCTCATTATCAGGATAGGCATTTGTAATATGGAGGTATGGAGAAGCTTGTAAATCAACCTAAGAAAAAAAGATTTGTACAGGTCATCCAAAATTCTTTCTAAACCCAATATCAAACCTTTTTTGTTTTTCAAAATAAATTTAAGAAGTGTCCACTTAAAAGCATGATCTTGGTGCAAATCTTTATTATTTTTGTGAAGAGTGGGACTGGGGGAATGCCTTTTAAATAGGTTGTATAAAGGAAAAGGGAGGGGCAATCAGTCACTGTCTATCAGGGCAATGAGAGGTGGGTAATGGCGTGCATTCTGAATTGAATAATTTCTCTTTACGTTTTCCCTGAGCATATCAATAATTAATTGTGAACACCTGGCAGACTCCATCTGGCCACATCCTCTCATCGTTGGTGACGGGAGAACCTATTTTGTATACCATGCCACTGTGGAATCACAAGCTGATTTTTTCTATTGAATATGTAAAGTCATGAGTACTTGTAGATCAACATCAAAATCCAGGTGTTTCTCTCATATACAATTTTCATTAGCAGACTGTTTAACTGTCAGTGTCCTGGTTTTCAGATGAAGCCAAATTTATTTATTGTTCCTCATTTGCTTCAGTAAACTTTTCTCTGATTTTCCAGCAAGCCTGTTAGGATGAAAATGAAGTATGTGTATTTCTTTGGTGGGGAGATGGGAGGTAGGCAAAGGGTAAAGGAGGAGATGATTCATACAAAAGTAATAATTCCCTCATTAGGATTCAAAATCACTGTCAGATCACTAGGAGTTAGCAAATACGATCCCAGGAGAAATTTGTATGTGTAGATTTTCCTTGAGGAAATAATGTGCCACCCTGGGGGACAGAACCTTCCCTGCTGAATTAATGCTAATAGAACATTTGCTAAAGGTAGATCTACTGCATCAGTCATTTGATATTCCTGAGAAATTAGCAACTCAAATTTACTGTATTGCTGGAAACTAAATTCTGGATCATTTTCCGTGTTCAGCACTTTGGAGTGGCCAGGCACTTAGGAACTCGAATGAAAGATTTAATTTAGATGGTATGGCATTGCTTATAATGCACTTTTGATTTCTTTTCTGAAGGACTTAGTGTAGGTCAGCGCATCTGACACATCATATGCAATAAGGGATTATAAAGAGCTTGTTCCAATAGACACTTTGCTGATAGGGAGAGAAAAAATAAGGAAGAAAGAAAAGAAAATACCTATTGTTGTATGGGAAAAAATAATTCTCATTAAAGGTAGTATTTGAGTTTTTAAGCATTTGAATTTGGCCTGTAAATTGAACTTTTGATGGTTAAGTCAGACTTATTTTTGAAACATCAACTTTTGTAGGTACAAATCTAGTAGTTTATAAGGAAACAAACAAACAAACAAACACACAAACCCAAGCCATTGAGAGCTGAGTTCTAGTACTGATTGTTCCACTAGCTTGCTCTGTGATCAAGGCACTCTCTCTGAGCTTTTGCTTTCAAGGCTGTAAATAGACTACAGAATCTCTAAGAGCTCTTCTGTCTCCATAATTTCTTACTTTCAAATATGAATTTTGATGGCAAGTTCTGTTGTAATATGGGATTCACACCTTTAAAGGAGAATGGCAGTAAAATCAGTTGGGGCTTTACAGAAAGAAAAATAGGTTTGCCAAGAGGAGCAGTAAATAGAATTTGGGGTCTGAAGTCAGAAATCTGAATCAAATCTGGCCTCAGACACTTAATAGCTGCGTGACTCAGGCTAAGTCACTTAACCCTGTTAGCCTTAGTTTCCTAATCTGTAAAATGAGTTGGAGAAGGAAATGGCAAACCATTTTGATGTCTTTGCCAAGAAATACCCAAATGGAGTCACAAAGAGTCAGACACAATTGAAAAACAGCTGAACAATAAGAATGAGAAAGGTGGCACATTGGATAGAGTTCTGGCCCTGGAATCAAGAGGACCTGAATTCAAATCTCACCTCATACACTTACTAGCTATGTGGCCCTGGGCACAAGGCCACTTAACCTCTGTATTCCTCAGTTTCTTATCTATGAAAGGAGCTGAAGAAAGAAATGTTAGTATCTTTGCTAAGAAAATCCCAAAAAGTGCCACAGAGATTCAGACACAATTGAAACAAGTCAACAATAAAAAAAGCAAAGTGACTACCTTTGGAAATATTGGGTTCCCTTTTCTTGGAGATGGTCCAGCAAAGTCTGAGTAACAAATCTTCAGATATGCTGGAAGTGGAAAGTCACTTCTAGGCATAGATTGAACTAGATGGCTAGCAAGATCTTTTTCCATGCTAAGATTCTTTTGTTTTCTTATTCACAAATTTGTGATGTGATAAAGAGGATTAAATTATTATCCAAAAGGGAGGGATGAAACTCTCTACACACACACACACACACACACACACACACACACACACACACACAAATATTGAAAGAAAGAAAGAGAGAGAGAGAGAGAGAGAGAGAGAGAGAGAGAGAGAGAGAGGGAAAGAGAGAGAGAGAGAGATACCTCTTTATATTCTACACAGGCAACATACATCTTAATGCTGGGGAAGAAAATATTTTCAGGAACATACGGTGATGGGGTTGATGACAGTGATCTAGAAATACAAGGATAATTTTAATATTAGTTTATTGCTTATCATCATTACTTGAGCAGAAAGGTATATTGGTTATTCACTTGGAGAAGAGTATCAAAATAGAAAATTTAACATAAATCATGTTATGTAGGAGTATTGATGGTGTGAAATGCTGTACATAGCTCCCAGGTTCCGGGTGCCCTTAACATCTTCTTAGAAAGTAGAAATTGCCAACAACACAATTATAATCATTCAGAGGACAAAAACAAAGGCTTCTATACCCATTAGACTCATGTCAGTAAGTTCTATAAGTCATTATAAGAATTTAATTTCCCCCTTGAATATGTCTTAGCTGTCTTCTCATTCCAGAATATTCCTCCACACCCATGAACCCCTTCTTTGATTGATGAGTTTCTCCTAGGACCTCCATTTTGAGAAGTAGCCAGAATTCATTCCTTACCCTTTCCTTTCTCCACTTCTACTTCTCCATGCTTCCAGATGACTATTTTCCACTACCTCCTATTTTTTTATTTTCACATATTGTCTTAATCTATTAGTCTATAAATTCTTTGAGGGCAAGGACTCCTTAGAAGGGTATTATTTTCAACACTGTGGGCCCTATTTATAGCCTAGAGTCTGGGGAAGTTGAAATGATGTAATTCTTCTTTGGGTATCCTTATTTACAATATTGTAAAAAAAAAATGTTGAAGTCCAGAAGAGAACACTGAGTGTTAATACAAATGTGAATGAAAAAGAGAAAGGGGATTAGAATTGGAAAAGGCATAGGAGGGGGAATTAGAATTAGAAGAGGGATAGTAATGATATTTTCCACTTCTCTAAACCTCCCTAACCTGCCTCTCTGGTCATGGGAGAGCAGGAGAAATCTTGGATTTGTCCTGTCTCCGAGTGGAAGGCTTATGACCCTGAATGGCAGTCTTGAACTTGAAGAAACAAAGAAAAACAAAATTTCAGCCACTGACTTCATGGTGGAGGTGTGAAATAGGTTTGCATAGAAGGTGGTCTGACATTTCCCTCTCTCACACTTTAATCTGAACGTGCCATACGTGGTCTAAATAGCATGTGGTTAGAAAGAATGAATCAAAATATGGAACTACTGATTTTATAGCTCTTCCTTTTCAGTCATATTCATAAGGAGGATATATATATATATATATATATGTATATGTATGTATGTAAGTATGTATATATACCTAGTCCTTTCCTGTACTTATCTCACTTGTTTCTAATCTCATTACATTATGATTACTCATAGCAGTGATGCATTCTTTAAGGTTTTCAAAGATTTGATCTGCCATAATTATTAATAGTTTTTTTCTCATTCTGTGTTTTTATTAACCTCTCTGAAGCTTTTGACCCTGTTGACCACATCTTCTCCTGGACAATCTCTACTCCTTTTGATTTCTTGACATGGTTCTGCTTGAAACTTTTTGACTCCTCCTTATTTTGAGCCATCATAGTCTGCATCCTAAGTCTTCTTTCATGAAATCTTATCTTTGGTCAGTTCCCAAATATTTTAATTAATATCTCTTAAAAAGATGATTTACAGATCATAATTCCAGTCCTAATATTTCTCGTGTATGGCAATCCTAGATCCTTAACTACTTTTTCAGTATTTCCAATCAAACATCTCATAGATATCTCAAATTCCATACATCTAAAACACAGAGAATTATCTTTCTCTCCTCTGAATCCACTTCTTTGTTATGCTTCCTTACTTCTGTTGAGGAAAACACCAATCCTTCAGTTTACCATCCAAGCCATTTCAGAGCCAATTCTTATTTCTCATCTGTTATACCCAATCTGTGGTGAAGTCTTTTTGACTACACCTCCACAACACCTCTCCTTTCTTTTCCTTTCCCACCAGTCACTGAGCTACTACCCTTATCAACTTTCCCTCAGACTATTGCAATAACTTCATAATTACAATGCCAAGTTCAGGCTTTGTATTTTTTTAATAGTATTTTTGCCCAATTACATGAAAAAATTTAAGATCATTTAAAAAAATTGTTGAGTTCCAAACTCTCTCCCTATTTCTGTCTCCTCTCTTCTTTCTGAGACAGTAAGCAATATTACAAGCAAGTAAAATATATTTTAACATTAGTCATTTTGTGGAAGGAAACTCTTGAGGAAAGAACAAGGAAGGAAGGAAAGAAGGAAAAAAGGAAGGAAGGAAAGATGGAAGAAAGGAAAAGACAAGAAAGTGAAAAATAGTATGCCTCCATCTAGATTCTGACTCCATAAATTTTTCCACCTTTTGGAGGTAAATAACACTTTTCATCAAGAGATGAAATCTGTTTGTACAAAAATGTTTATAGCAATTCTTTTTTGTAGTGGCAAAGAATTGGAAATTGA
>CM053585.1:143567393-143579299 GCA_028646515.1 Pseudochirops corinnae
AATTATATAAACACACATATTTACTGTGTACCTAGGTGTGTGTGTATGCATGTAAATAGATAGTTATAGGTATTTCCATTTATCTATTGAGAGGAGAAGAAGAAGGAGGACAGAGAGAGAGAAAGAGAGAGAGAGAGAGAGAGAGAGAGAGAGAGAGAGAACTTTTCCTAATGCATAAGGAGTCAAAGGTTACAGTGAAAAAAAGTAAAGAGGGAGAAATAAAATTACACATAATCATATGAAAAGTTCTTGCAATCATTAAAAAGAAAAAAAGTCAAATTTTAAAAAAGGTTTCTGAGGTTTTACCTACTATTCCCAAATTGTTAAAGATGACATAAAATATAAGGAGCCATTTTTGGAAGACCTTGGGGAAGATTGACATATTAATATTATTGGGGGAGCTGTGAATTTACCTAACAATTGTATGAAACATTTTATAATTACATGTAAAAGCAATTAAACTATTCATTTTCTTTTAACCATAGTTCCTACTATTGGACATGTACTTGAAGTTATATATGGGTATTCTCTCAAGGAGGCAAAACTTTTAAAGAAATCTTCCAAGCAGCACCTTTTATGGTAAGAAAACACTCGAAGCAAAGTAAGTACTCATTGCTTGGGAAATGATTAAAGTATATTTTGTAAACATAATAAAATACTATTATAGCATAAGAAAAATGAATACAAGAATTCAGAGGAATGTAGGAAAATGTATAAACTGATATAGAATAAAAGAAGTGAAACAAAATTTATTTATAAATGCACACACACATATGCGTGTGTATGTATGTATCTATAGACTACACAATATGTGAAATGAGAATTTTCAGAACAGCAGGTTGGCCTTCAAAGTTTCAAAGGAACTAGAGACCACCATTTGCTGGATTATGAAGAAAGCAATGGAGTTCCAAAAAAGCATCTATTTTTGCTCCATTGATTACACTAAAGTCTATGATCATGTGGATCACAACAAAATGTAGGAAGTCATCAAAAGAGTAACAAATCATTTTACTTTTCTCCTGAGGAACCCATATGTGGGCCAAGAGGTGACAGTTAGAATTGAATGTCAAATGATTGGAATAAGATTGTAAAAGGAGCTTGACAAGGCGATATATTGTAACCTTACTTATTTAACTAATATTCAGAGTATATTACATGAAACACCAGGCTAAATGCATCAAAGATGAAATTAAGGTTGCTGGGAGGAATATCAAAAGTCTCAGATATACAGATGATACCATTGTAATGGCAGAAAGTGAAGAAGAATTAAGAAGCCTCTTGAATGAGGGTGAAAGAGAAGAGTGTAAAAGCTTGTTTGAATATTAGCATAGAAAAAACTAAGATCTTGGCAACTTGTCCCATCACTTTTGACAAAAAGAGTGAAAAATGAAATGTGTTAGATTTTATATTCCTGGGTTCAAAGATCATTGCAGATGGTGACTACAGCAATTATTGTTTTTTTAAACACTTGCTTCTTAGAAGGCAACTTATGTCAAATCTGGACGTTATATTAACAAGCAGTGACATCAACTTGCTGACAAAAGTCTCTATATTGAAAGCTATGGTTTTTCTAGTAGCATCGTATGGTTGTGAGAGTTGGACTATAAAGAAAGCTTAGCACTGCAGAATCAACATTTTGCAATTATGGTGCTCTAGAATACTTTTGAAAGTCCATTGGATAGCCACAAGATCAAATCAGTCAATATTTAAGGAAATAATTTATAACATTCACTGTAAAGTCCATTACTGAAGTTAAAGCTTAAATACTTTGGCCACATAGTGAAAAGACAAGACTCACTGGAAAAGACACTGATAGTGAGAAAGATTGAAGGTAAAAGGAAAGGTGGATGGTAAAGGATGAGATAAATAGATAGCATCATGGAAATAATAAACATGAGTTTGTAGAGCCTTCAGGAGATAGACAGAAGGGCCTGCTGTGCCATGGTCTATGGAATCACAAAGAGTTAGATATAATTGAATGACTGCAACAACATGCTTGCCTTGAAAAAATGATGAGGAAATAATTCCCTTCTTTCAGTACAAAACAGCACTATCAGTGTAATATGGCATAGGCTGTTATTTTTGGTCACTAAGTAGGTTGATTTTGATTAACTATTTTTTTTTGTTGCAAGTAAGGGTTTATTTCACATTTTTGGTATGACTAAGATGGAATAAGATACACATCTGAGAAAAACTATTATTTTAGGACAAATGGCACCTATTAAAAAAAATTCAAATATATGTAAGAAATCCTTCAAATCATGATATAAAGAAGAGAGTCTATTTGCAAAGTTTATAGCAAGAATTTATGTGACATAATTGGGGAAGGGTTCCACTTAAGTAATTTTTTTTAGACAACTGAAATTTATCATTATCATGATCATTAGGTTAATATGGAAGTATAGATTGGATCAATATGGGAATAGAAAACTACCTAAGGTGATTGAGACACATTTCTGCCTTCTTAGAGATTAAAAAATATAATATTATTTCTTGATGATCTTTTGCATGAGTTTGAACTACCGGCTGGCGATTGGATATTAAGGGAAAAAAACAAAAAAGCCAGAAAAATAAATGCAGAAATTCAATAATTCATAGCAATAGGGTGAAGGGAGGAAGCATTTGTGAAAGGCATATTAAATGTCTGGCATTATGCTAAGTGCTTTACAAATATTTCATTTGATCTTCACAAGCCCTTTGTGATGTAGATGCTGTTAAGACCCTCATATACCAGTTTCCACGTGGAAACAAAAATAAAAAAAACAAACACAAACAAAAAGAAAAGATTTAGAAGAACTTACATCTTACTTAAGCATATATGTATATAAATTAATATAGAAAATTGGTTCAAAATAATTACAAGGTAGTTTATGAAGGAAGAGCACTAAAGATGGGGCATCAAAAAAGCCATTATGTAGGAGGTAGCACTTGAACTTAGTTTTGAACTCTGTAAGGGATTCTACAAAGAGAATATGAGGAAAATGTTTATTTCATTCCTGGAAAACAATGAAATGAGTGAGATAAGAGATTCAGACCCTGTGTGAGGAGCAAGAAGCCCATTTTGCTTAAATGGAAAAAAATGTAGGAAGGAGATAAATATACAATAATATGTTTAACTTATTTAATATCATATATGTGTGTATATGTATATATGTGTGTATGTATAAATGTGTATAGTCCATCTGTTTCTGTATGGGAAATAATAGTACAGAAAGGGAGCTATTTGTTCATTATAAAAAGACAGGTCAAATGGTTTTAGCTTTATAATACAACTGCCTCTTCCCTCCACCTCAAACAAATGGAAGAAAAGAAGACCATGAGACTTACTCTCAAATACAAAGGATCTGTTTTGTTGCCTGTTTGGTTGGTTGTTGTCCTTCATTCTCAAAGAGGACCAAAAAGACATCACTATGCTAGTCAATTTTCAGTATGTTCAGCTGTGGCTGAACAGAGCCATACAAGTTTGGAATGGTCTACCACAGGTCAGACACAAATAGTCAATGTGAACATTTGGGCTGGATTCTCTAAATTTGTGCATCCTGTATTTCCTTAGAGCTGTTTCAATTCTGTTTATCTCATACAGCACAGCACCTTTTCTGATGAGAGCATGTCATTCTGAGAGGTCCTGTGCCAGTGTCTCCCATGTCACACAATCAATTCCAAAGTTCTGAAGAGAGACCTTGAGAGTGTCTTTGTATTGCTCTTTCTCACCACTATGTGAACACTTGCCCTGTGTGAGTTCTCCATAAAATAGTCTTTTTGACAAGGGTATGTTTTGCATTTCAACAATATGGCCAACCCATTGGAATTGTGTTCTCTGAAGCAGAGTTTGAATGCTTGACTTTGTTCAAGTAAGAACCTCAGTGTCTGGTACCTTATCTTGCCAGGTGATCTTCAGAATCTTCCTAAGAGAATTCAAATGGAAGTGATCCAGTTTTCAAGCATGGCACCAGCACACTGTCCTTGTTTCACAGGCATACAACAATGAGGTCAGCACAATGGCTCTGTAGACCTTCAATTTCATCATCAGTCTAATACCTCTTCTGTCCTGTATTTTCCTTTGGAGCCTCCCAGAAACACTGAGCTAACTCTGGAAACGCATGTGTCAAAGTCATCATCAATGTGTACATCCCTGGAAAGTACACTACCAAGGTAAATGAACTTATCCACAGCATCGAAAACTTCATTTTCTGTAACAGATGGTTCCATGCATGGATGGTGTGGTGTTGGCTGATGGAGCACCTGTGTTTTCTTGTTGTTAATTTTTAGGCCAAAATTACCACCAGCAGCAGGGAATTGATCTAAACTTTGTTGCATCTCAGCTTCAGAGGCTGCATTGAGTACACAGTAACATGCCAACAGACAATCATCCACCAACATTCCTTCTACTTTGGTCTTGGCTTGTAGCCTTTTCAAGTCGAAGAATTTATCATCGGTGAGGCAGTTGGCCTTGATTTCATGTTCATCCTCATTTGAAAGCATTTGACAACATAACTGAAAACATCATGCTAAATAACATGGGAGCAAGGGGTATATAGTGTGTTCAGAAAAGACTAGTACCTCTGGTGTGATGGCTGCTGAGCTCTTTTTAGGGCTACTTCCCACCATTGGTGTCCACTTGTTCCATCCAACTCTCACCTATGGCTTCAAGAAGCTGTAGCATGCATAGTAGTCACATCCCAGTAAACCATTTTTGGCAGATAGACTAAAGCAAGTTGAGGGTATCTAAGAGGTCTCAAATTCATTGGTTAGTTAGATGGGTTTGTTGCCTAGTGAATCCTAATTGAAGTAAATGGGAATGAAAAGTGAACACCCTGTTATAGTATGATCTTATTGAGAGCAGGACCTGTATTTTAACTTTCTTTTTTATCCATAGGGCTTGGCATGGAGCCTGACTCATAGTAAGTGCTTAATAAATGCTTGTTGATTTGTCTTGACTGACCCATCTGAAGAAAATATTACTTAATTATTATGTCATCTTTTAGAAAGGAAAGAAGAATAAATCTTTCACTACTGAATAAATTCTTTCTCTGTACAAGGTCTGTGTTAGTTGATGGGGATTCAAGGATGAAAAGTACATTTCTCTCAGATTATAAGGGGCTTAAACATTGTACTGGTGGTGGTTGGGTAGAGGGAGAGATTATTCCTGCACACATTACACAAATGATATGGAGCTGGGTATTTACAGTTAGATGAAAGGTAGAATGTTATGATAAGAAAAGATACAAGCAGACAAAAATTCTCTAAGGAAATTTGAGGAAAGGGACCTCTGTTCAATGGAGGATTTGGGGTGGAAGAAAAGAAGGCTTCATGGAGAATGCAGTGCCTGATGCAGACCTGAAAAGAGGAAAAGTATTTCAAGAGACAGTTATATAGTTAGGGTACTAATACATTAAAAGTCAGGGCAGTTTGACTGTTAGCTACAGTATGTGAAAGGGAGTCATGTTAGTTAAGACTGGAAAGGTAGGTTGGAACCAAATTGTGGAGGGTTTCAAGAGCCGGGATAAAGGCACAAAGACTTGATAGATGAAAGTAGACCTTACCAAAACTTCAAAGCAATGATGTTGGCATCAAACAAAAGCATGTGTATGAAGTATTTTGCAAACTTTAAAGCAATATATAAATGTCAGGTACTGATAAGGTGGTAGTTATTACTTACTCCTCTTTGGGAAGCTTCATCTTATGTCTTTTGTAAGCTATAGTACTCAGAACCAAGCAAAATATTCCAGATATCATCTGAGCACAGAATCTCTCTCTCTCTCTCTCTCTCTCTCTCTCTCTCTCTCTCTCTCTCTGTCTCTGTCTCTGTCTCTGCCTCTGTCTCTGTCTCTCTTTCTCTCTCTCCATCCATCCATCCATTTATTCAATTATTCATCTCTATCACCTCATTTTTCAATTCTTCTGTCTCAAAATATTTCCTTCTTTTTTGTGACTTGCTCTGCCCTTCACAGACTCCTACCTTGTAACAAAAAGGAAGAGTTAAGCAAAATATATTAATATATTGGCAACATCTGAGAACATATGCCTCATTCCACATTTATGATCAACCACCTCTTTGCCTTGAGTAGGGACTACTCTACTATCAGTTTATCTGAAGCCCAGATTGATAATGGCATGGAGAAGAGTTCTGTTGCCTTTCATTGTTACTTTCCTTTGTACTTTAGTGACCAGTGTTAATGATTATTTTGCTTCTTACTTTGCTAGGCAAATGTACCTTACTTAACTCTCTATCATACCTGACTCTACATTCACTTCATATTACAAATATGAAATTAGGGTCCCAAAGGGTAAAGTAACATATATGGCCATGAAGCTAGTTAGTGGAAAAACAGGATATAAATCCAGGCTCCCTGAATGTCAATCTATTGCTTTTTCCTCCACCAAATGTGTTTTGTGAACCTAGTATCCAACATTGAAAGATGACCTGTGCCATTACTTAAGAAATATGATCATTAAATGGACTCTGGTTTTAATATATTCTTGAACCAAAAATATTTTCTTAGAATAGAGGAAATGTTCAGTAGCACACCTCTATGCTATTTATCTTGAAATTAGTTGAAATTTATGATTATAGGTACCTCTTCTCCCCTCCTCCCCCTACCTGCACCCCTCAGACAGGGTTAGTATGTTGATTATTAATTTGTGGATTCCACATGCTGAGCTTGGCTGCTTGCTACCTGTTACTTGTTGACACCATTCATTATAGGGACCACTTTGTTGCCTGTATTTAAAAAATATTTTAAATTTCCATTTGATTTAAATTAAATTTAAATTAAATTTAAATTAAAATTTTAAATTTTAAATTAAATTTAAATTAAATCAAATTTCCATTGATTTCAAATTATGCAAGCCTTCAGTCTAAAGTTTAGGGCTTGAAAGCTTCATGGAAAACCCATTTTGATTTGTATACAGAACCAATCTGGCTGCCTTCTGGAGCAATATAACACAATTTGGTCATACGGCAGGATGATGAGACAAATATTTTTGAATTTGCTTATGCTCTATGCTGGAAAAAAATATGTAGCATTAGCTCAAGGAAAATGTTATTATTACCAGTAATCAGGTAACTGCTTTTGTTATTGTTAAGGACTGAAGCCAATTAAATTGACCAATATCCTTAGCCAAAAAAAAAATTGAAATTAAACTTATGTCAATAAATTCTAAATTATCATCACAAACCTCTGTACTTACTTTCCTGGCAAACCTATTGGATATATGCATTGTGTCAAATATTAATTTTGTTGGAACTTTTTAACCAAAAGCTGCCTTTGGGGCAATGTTTAAAGTTGGATGGATGGAGCTCAGTTACTTTAATTAAAAATTTTTCAATTAACCCAAACACAGTTGATTTTGAATCCAGACAACACTAAAACTTCTTGATTAATAATTACTAAGTAAATAAATATTAAATAGAGAATGATTGATTTTCCCTCTAGAAACCTGAAGCCCAATACAATTACATTGTACAGTTTCCAAGTCATCAGTCAATTAAGAAAACTCTAAGTTTAAAAAAGTTCAGTTTTAAAATTAAAGGACACTTTGGAAGTAAGTGGTAAAAATGGACATTTTTTTTCAGTTTTTTAAATTAAATGAAATATTGTAAGATAGTTTCTTATATTTAAAAATGAGTTGACATTTGTGACATACTTTTTCCATGTTACATGTAATATACAAAATCTAGAGAAAATGACAGCTCTTTTCTCCCCAGTTTAAATTAGTTTCCCCTTAACTATATTGGCAATGGTTTTCATATGATGATAGTTTTAAAGTTGGAAGAGTCATCTAATTCATCTTCCCTATATTTACAGAGGAAATTTGTAAGTTTAAATGACTTCATCAAGATTATATAAATAATATGGAACAGGTTTAGGATTTGAACCTGTCAGCCAGAGCATAGGCTTTCTTCCTGTGACCCTCTAGAATCTCCTGTAGTAGAGATGGGATTAATTCTCTTGGACCTTGATAAGAAGGAAAGAACATTCCTTGCCTTGGGGACCCAAGGGGCCTGCAGACGCTAGTTTTGATGCTGGAAAATGTTGGGGGAAGATTTTTTTTTCCCTGTTCATCTACTCTTCTAACTCCTGTCTGCCTTTTCCCCTCCTGCCCTCTGGCCCTGCCTGCTGGAGGTAGGAGCAAGGGGACAGTTCCCTGGATCAGCATGTCTCCCTTACTTTCCCCTAGTGACTGATTTTCCATTATTGTGTTGGTGCCTGGCTTCAGCTCTCTTTCCCTTTCATCAACTGACTTCTCTGCATGTAAATTTTAGCAACCATCAGCCCCAGCAGATGCTGCCTGTCCCACAGGCATTGGGAGGGGGCCCCTTGCTACACTCACCTCATTTTCTGTAGATGTACCAAGCTCAAACTATAAACCTATAGACATTCAAAAAATAGTTATTGGTGATAAAGGGTACGTGTGAGAATTTTGATTTTTCTGAAAGCAATTTCATCACTATTTTGACAACAGCATACTACCTTAATGCATTAGAAATTTGAAGTGGGGAAGTGATTCAGATGAAGATAGGTAGAACTGGTAGTATTTTTTTTCCCCATCCTTATAGAACTTCCTGGCATTTTCTGAAAGCTTTTCAATGGCAGATTCTTTCTCTTGGAGCCTCTTACCTGAAGCCCGTACTCTCACCCTAGTGCAGTATGACTTTGCTTTTAACTATAAAATACATGATTCACCACTTATTAATCCTGGAAATTAGTTTTCCTTTGTCTGGGAATTATAATCCCCATTGGAGCTGGGCTACTGTGATATCACAGTTGACCTTAATGCGTCATTCTCTAATATACAATTTATTCTGTCTTTGAGGCTTTAAAGATTCATAGCTCGATGGGATTGAATGGCACCTTTATGGTTACATAGTTCATTCTCCTCATTTTATGTTGTTGTTTATCCTTCATTTTCAAAGAGGACTAATGACATCACCAGGTGATATCTTAACTTGTTCATCAATTGGATTTAAGTGAGGCACAGTTGCACAAATTTGTCAGCCTAACTTTTTCTCCAGAGTCATCAAGGTCCAATAGCAAGACCAAAGTCAGGATGACTAGTGATGGCCTAGAATTGCAGTGAATGATATTTGATATTTGATACAATACTTGGTATTTTCAATGTCTGACCAAGCTTTAAGTGCTCTACAATACCTGCTTCAGCTGCCTTCATGAACATTGGAACAAATTGTTGTCCTCTGCCCATTCCTCCAAGGGAAGTCTTTACATACTTGGAATAGACATTTCCCTAACTTACCAATGAGTTGGAGGCTGTTACCCTCAACCTGGTTTAACCCATCTGCCAAGATGGTTTTGCCAGGGTATAACCACAGCACATACCACAGTTTCTTTGAGCCATGGGTGAAATGTGGACACCAAAGGTGGATGAATAGCCCTGAAAAGGACTTGGCAAAACCTCAGACCACAGGTGCTTGTCTTCCTTGAAGAAGGTAAGACAGAAAGAACAAACTAATTCACTCAAAGTTATAAAGCCAGTTTTTGGGCAAATTAGTATTTTAATTCAGTTCTCTTGACCTCTATTCCAGGATCTTTAACAGGTTCTGCATAAATATGCAGTGAGGTGACACCAGGAATGGTGAGTTACCTGCATCAGGAGGAGGAACCCAGGAGTCTGGAATTCAGCCACAGGACAAGATAAGGACTGTGCAGCAAGGCAGGAGCACTGAATGTGTTTTCTTGCCTAATCCCACAGTTTGGGAGCCAGGGAGAGCATGGAGTTGTGCCTATGGTGGATAGAGGGAAGTGCTATGGACCTCCATGGACTCCGCCCTGTTGGTTTTGTTGTCCAGGCTCCACCCAGGACTTGGATACAGGGGCTGGAGCAGAGTTAAGACTGGGACTTGGCTCATTAGAGCCTGTACCTAACAGTGCCAGGAGAAAGCCTGCAAGGGCAGTGTGAGGGGAAGGACATACCCCCATGAGAATATTATTTGGACATTTTTCTTTTGGATTGAGGGGATTATAATGTTATGTACTTTGTGTTTGTTTAAGGTTGTGTGACCACTCTGGTAATGAGTTGCTATGTTATGTATCTTGCAAATGTGATGTATTCATTTTGTGGTGATTATGTTGTACTTACCAAATGTTTATGCTAATTCAGATATAAGTTGCCTATGTAATGGGCAGGAAAGATCTTGGGACCTAATGTAATGGTAATGGAAATTTGAAGATCTTCCCTGCCTCTTGATAGGTTTAAGTGAATTTGAGGACCCTTCCTGATTTCAAAATATACTATGCCCCCAACAGGCTGAATGTGGTCACATAGAGACTGTGATTGGAGGCTTGTTTTTCAGGAACATCCACACCTTGTTACTTTATGTTTGGGCAGTGGGTCACAACGATTGTGATGTTTTCTGACCCTAGAGAAGGCTATACATACCCTAATGTGAGGTTTTGCTTTGGGGGTCACTCATTGGAAGAGTTGTGTGATTTGGCCAGATGAGACTCTGGGTAGCTGTTGAGCCCTTTGGCTTTGAAAACCCAGATGTTGATGCTTCTCTCTGGTAACTAATTAAGTATCAATGAAATGATCAGACAGCTGGAAGCTCTGTCTATTGGACTGTTTCTCTGCTTTTTTTTGACTGCTTGTAACTTCTGTTTGTATTATCAGAAGTTTAGTGTGCTGACTGTTTTCCCTGCAGTAGTTAAATGGTATATGTTTGATTAGAGTAAGAATGTTAACCCCTTTTTGAGTTGCTTTCCTTTAGAAAAGCAGATCAAAGAACCTGTGCTAGCAGTCAGCTTGGGTATGCTAGTGTACTTGCTGCTATACCATTGGACCATAGATTAATAGCAAGAAGGGATCTTAGAGGCCACTGAGGCCCCATTTTATAGATGCAGAAACTGATCCACAGAGAATTTAAATAACTTGCCCAAGGTCACATAAGAAACATAGTATCTGAGGAGTTAATTGAAACCATTCATTTTAAGATGAAATATTTTAAAAGAAAAAAAAAACTGGATGCAACTATGTGGGGTAATGGATAGCATACTAGACCTAGAGGGAGAAGACCTAAGTTCAAATATAGCCTCTGATACTTACTAGTTCTCTGACACTGGGCAAGTCACTGCGCCTGTCTGCCCCAGACTCCTCAACTGTAAAACGAAAGTAATAATAACATTTACTTCCTAGGACTATTGTAAAGATTAAAAGTATAAGTTTTGTAAAGAGCCTTGTATAATGACTAGCACATAGTAGGTACTTAATGAAATACTTGTTTCCTTCCTGTCTGCTTATAATTAATGTAAAAAAGAAGGAAAAGAAAAGAATATATATGTATATGTATATAACATATTTCTGTGTATATATGTCTTTAATTTGTTTTCTCAGTGTTTCCTTCATAATGTCTATTAGTGTTATACACACAGAATATTGCAGAGGTATTTTATTTTTTAATTAACTCAAAAGATGGAGGTAAAGAAAACCCTGTAGATATAAATGGGTTTGGTTTGATGAAAGCATCAAATACGTATTCAGAATTTTTTGTTTTTTGCATTATACATGCATAGTCTTATTTCATTAGGATAGGTAAATGACAATGTATTTTCAGGTAATAAGGCCAGAAGGTGATGGATCCAGGCCTAGATATCTAGATTACCTTTGGACACAGCCCAGCATACTTTCCACTCTATTTTCACTTATGTATAAAAACAAATAAATACAATATAAACTGAGAAACTGAATGCTGAAAAGATAGAAAATAAAGAAATGGCAGGAAGGTTTTGTAAACTTTTACTCTCTCCTATTGACTTTTCCAACACATAAAGAATAATTCTGATACATTTTTTTCCACTTTTTTTTATTTACTCATTTACTTTTAATTTACAAGATTCACTTCCACAGTCACTTGAGTTTCAGATTTACTCCCCTCCCTTCCCCCCCCCCCC
>CM053585.1:143579799-143598349 GCA_028646515.1 Pseudochirops corinnae
TGGGTTCTGTCACTCTTAAATCTGCTCAAATTTACTTTTTAGTTCCCAAGGACGAAATTCTTGGGGAGCTTGTTCAAGTTACTGCTTACTCTCCGCCATCTTAGCTCCGCCCCCCACTGATACATTTTTGATGCAAACATTTAGTGCTACTTTATTTTTCTACTCTGTATGACCAAACTGATATAGTTGTACAGGAAGAGTTTCTATTCATATCCTAAGGATTTTTTTTTCTCTGTTTATCATTGTAGAGCCCAAGACTAAGTTTTCACCTCATCTGATCTTGATCTCTTTTACAACTAAGGTAAAGTTCCCCATACATTGATGAAGTTAAAATTGCAGAGCAAGTGAAAGCATTTTATTATACTTCATTTAGCATATGATCTTTACAAACATCTAGAAAATGCTTGAGTGAATTTTAATTAAAAATCCAAGAAAATAAAGCATCTTATTTCCAACTAAAGGGAACAGAAGAGAGGTCTGTGGCCACTGAGGATGGGGTCTGGAACAGCAGCACAGAATGTTATAACCCCTTAGGATTAAAAGAATGGTAAGACTGGGCTCCAGGACAGGAAGCAGTAATGCTGAAAGAAAAGCCAAGGAATTCATGAAAAAGTTCTGGATGCAGAATATCTTCTAGCAGCTTTGTTAACCACAACCCAGTTCTGGCGCACACAGATCCAGGGTGGAGAGAAGTGGTTAAAAGTGTGGTGCCCTAGCTGTATATTTAGGAAGGAACAAACTTTCATGTTCCAGAAGCAAAAGTACTTGTGTATCTCTGATCACAAAGGCAGAGGGGCAAATCAGTTCTAGTCTTTACTAAACATGTAAGTCTATAGGGAAATAACCAGAGCAGAAATCCAAACCAAAGGGAGCCAGAAATTCAGTCACTGTACATGCATAGTATCTCTCAGAGGTCAAATATTGCCTGAATTTAGCAGCAATCCAGAGTAACTCCCCAAAGAGGACAAGCCAACTGATCCACATCTGGGTTCCTCACTTGCAGATCTCAGACTAGGAGGGTAGTGAAATGGCCTTACCCTGGATCACAAAACTCTGAGGTCATCAAGAATTTGAAGTCCATAAGCTTATCATAATATAATACTAACATAAAGAGAAAAGCTAAGGTATAGGCTGGAAAGTGAGGGAAAAAACAAACAAACAAAAATACCACCAGAAAACCACATTGTCAACAAGGAAGCTTAAGATATGCAGAAGAAAATGATTGAAGAAAATCTACAAGCAAATCCTCAAAGCAAAATGAAGGTTGTATATTGATCCAGCAAGACTTCGTGAAAAAAAGTTAAGGATAAAAGGTTGTTTGTTTTTTTAATAGAGTTAGAGGAAATAAAATGGAGAAATATCTCTTATTAAAAACTCACATGGAAGGCAGATCAAGAACATATGTTTAAGAACCATTGGAAAACCTAAGTCTTAAATCAAAAAAGAGTCAGAATATTATATTTCAAGAAATCACAAAAACAAAACATATCCAGATATTTTAGAACCATATGGTGAAGTAAAAATTCAAAAAATCCACTTCTTGAAATAAACCTTGAAAGGAAAACTTTCAGGAATATTGTAGCCAAAATCCAGTGCTGTCAAATCAAAGAAAAATTCTATAAGCTATTAGAAAAGGAAAGAAAATTCAAGAATCAAGAGCCATAGTTAGCATCACAAAAAATTTAGCAGCTATTACTCTAAAGAAATGTTGAGCTTGGAATATGATATCTAGAAGTCAAAGAATCTAAGTTTATAAGAAAGAATATCATCACACTTAGCAAAATTTGGTATAATCCTATAAAAGAAAAGTTAATCTTTAATGCAATTGAGGATCCAAGCATTCCTTATGAAAAGATGTGAGCTGAGTAGGAAATTTGAAATCCAAACTCAGGAGTCAAGAGAGATATGCAAAGGTAAATATGAGTGACTAATCCTAAGAGACTGAGGAAGGTTAATTGTTCATATGGGGAAATAATTTATTTAGCTACTTGGAGCTGCATCATCATCAGAGATCATGGAAGGAATCAAATTAAACTGAAGGTCTAGTAGTGATTGACAATGTTTTGATGATCTCAAAAGAAAAAAGCGAAAAGATAGAGTAAAAGAACACACTGAGAGAAAAGGGAAGGGAATGGAGGAATGGGAGAGATTATTTCCATAAATGAAGTGCAAAAGAAGAATTTCTACAATGAGGAGGGGGCAATGAGTGTGAGGGGATTTTAGAAATACATTTTACCTGACAGAGAAATGGAAGAGAAAGAGATTAAGGAAAAAGGAAGAAAATAGAAAGGAGAGTAGATTAAGGTAGGCCTTAGTCAGAAGCAAAACAGACTCTTAAAAAGGGGCCAAGAACAATTTATCATGTGTATATATATATATATATATATATATATATATATATATATATATATATATATATATATATATATATATATACATATATATATATATATACATATATATATATGTGTATATATATATGATAAAAACAACATCATAAAGATAATCAAATTTGAAAAGCCAGTAACTATGATCAATAAAATGATCAACTACAATTCTAAAGGACTCATGAGACTCATGAGGAAATAGATTATCCATCCTCAAAAAGGAAAGCTGATGGACTCTGAGTACAGATTGAATCATTTCTTCCCTTTCCTCCCTCCCTCCTCTCGCCTCCCCTTCCCTTCTTTCACAATAAAGTTAATATGGGAATTTATTTGTATGACTGTACATGTATGTAATGGATTTTTTTTCTTGTGTTCACAATGGGAGGGGGAGGGCAGGTAAGAGAAGGTGTAACTTTTGTTAAAATTTCCATAATAAAATTAAAATTAGATATCAAACCCAAAGCAAAATCCCTGCAGAGTACTAAACTGCTGTTGACTTAAGAATTGTGCAAACATTCAGGAAAACAATTAGAAATTTTGCTATGAGATTGATTAAAATATCCATATCCCTTAAGGAAGAAATCTGACTACTAGACATATACCCCAAAGAAGTTAAGATAAAAAGAAGAAAAAGTTATATATTAAGCAAAATATTCATGGCAACATTCTTCTTATAGTGGGAAAGAACTGAAACTAAATTAGATGTTCATCAACTAGGCAAGAACTGAAAAAGGTATGATAATTGAATGTAATTTAATTATTATTTTGTTGTGAGAAATAATGAGTGTAATAAATAGGACCTTGGGAAGATTTTCTGTTGCAAGTAATCTAATGGAAACCCAAGTAGCAGAACTAGGAAAACTAGTAAAAGACAAGTCCTCCATTCTTTGTATGGGTGAAATATAGCTGTGCAATTCCACATATACCACCAGTTGAATTAGATGTGTTGGTTAAAATTACTAACTTTTATTTGTCTTTTTTATGATAAAGTCCTTTTTTTTAGAAGGCATGACTCTTTGGGAAGGGTGAAAGGTAAGATTGTTAACAACAACAACAACAAGATTCATTTATATTGAGCTTTAATGTCTACAAAGTGCTTTTCAAATAGCATGTCATTTGATACTCACAACTGTAAAGCCAAGCACATGCAGCTTTCCAGAGGACTGCTGCTGTGAACAGCTTTCAAGGTTCTGATCACACAGTATAGTGAACTCTCTATTCAGTAACAAATTAGAGCAAAACATTCACATAAAATCAAGTACAGCATTCAGAATGTTATAACTTCACAACTTATCACTAAAATGGCCAAATAGTTTTCACCAAAGTGGTCACATAGTTTTAAACAAAAGATAACATTCATTTAATATATCCTGCATGTAGTAAATCCTTAATTTAATCACCCTTAAGGAGTCAAGGCTTCTTAATTGACACAAAGTACAAAGGTCAACTTCCTCCACCCATGGGGTGCAATTAAGTTATCATATCTACAGTCACTACTAAGTACCCTCTTAAGGGGTAGTAGAAAGTACAAAGGCCATGTGCCCCTAAGTCACAATTAAGTTACAATCTCATCTATCAGCATTAAATACCAAAAGAGAGGTCTTTTCCTCTTGCCTTGAGGCAGGCTCTCAGCTTCCATGGTTCCTCTTCCATGGTCCCTGTTCCTGCCCCAATCTAACCAACTTTGAACCTGAGTTCAAAGGCAGACAGCTCCCAGTTCCTTGTCCAGCTCTATGTGGAGTTCCTGTTCCATGCTGAAACTCACTGTGTCTAATCCACCTCAAGTGCTTCACAGTTACTGTTCCTGGGAAGACAAAGCTTAACCAAGACACAATAACATTCACACACATTGCCAGCATCCTCATCAATTTACTTTCTGCCTGTGAAATCAACATTGGCCCAAAACAGACAGGCAAAGTATCAACTCCACAGTCATGCTTTCTCTGGCAGCTCCGGCCTTCAGAAGCTTTCAGCAGCTCCACCTGATTCTCAGAAGCTCTCAGCAGAAGTTTTGGCTGGCTCTCAGAAGAACCTCTGTCACGATAAGCTCCATTTTCAAAATCACTTTCTTCTGGAAGTTCTGACTGGTTCTGGAAGAAGCTCTACCACCAAAAGTTCCATTCTCAAAATCAAAATCACTTTCTTTACTCTGGTCCTCTTCTCTTTCAGCCTCCATGTGGTTGCTCCAAGAAGGTCTGACTCTCCAGCTTGTGCTTTTCCTTATATAATGTATTAGCTCCTCCCTGTTCCACCCCTTCCTGTTACATCAACAACAGGGTTCATAACTTCTGTTTCTTAACAGAGGCTTTATATAATTAACTTGAAACTAAGTACTAAGTACCTGTTCACTTGCCAATACAAGGGAATCTTCAAATTCTATTACTATTACAACAGCAACCCTGACAGTTCAGTCTTCCTGACTTCAGGTACAACATTCTATTCACTATAACACCTTATTGCCTTTGAGCTGTTCTTAAAAATAAAAGTGACATAAAGACAAAAGGTAGCAACACAAATTTAAATATGTTAATAGAATGGAAAAATAAAATGAAGGGACTACCTATGAGTTAGTGAATTCCTTGTCCCCAAAAGTAGACAAGTTGTTACCACCTAAACAGAGTTTATGTATTAGTTTCAGACTTTTATTAGATGACCATTCAAATCTCTTCTATATGTTAGGTTTTAAAATTCTGTATTGTTTTCTTTCTTTAATGGTATCTCATTGTCTTTTAACTTTTTGTAGCAAATGCTCATTAATTCTTCTGATGGTTATTTGCTAAAGTTTGTCAGGGTATTTTTAGAAAACCCAAAAGAAAGTTGAACTGAGCATATGATCATGATGTTTCAATATTTATTACTTGGGGAAAATTTTACATAAAAAATAACATTGCTACATATTGCAGCTTTAAGCATCTACTCTTTATAGTGTAAAAAAAGTGGTTCATTAAAAGAGTCACAATTGCTAAAGCGTGTTCTGTTCTTCAGAGTATATGATAGGAGAATTAAAACTCAAATACACATCTTTATATATCACATTGTTTTCTAAATGTGGAATCATAGATATTCCTCAGGCCTCACTTTTGCTTATTCTATTTGTCAGAATGTTAAAGTTTTTAAAGAACAACAACAGTCATTTGGGGACCTATGAGGCCAGAGGTGCTTACCAAGTACTTGCACAAATATTTTCCACTATGTTGACTCTGGTCTACAAGTTAATGATAAATGTAGAAATATATGGATACAAATTTTGGAAAGTGCTAATTGCATCAATCATTGAGATTTAATTAATTATCACTGAACTATTTCTCCTTTTTATAAAAGTTATATAAAAACTATAAAGACTGTATGCTTAAAGTAACAATCTAGAACTCCTGATGCATATAGGGATACTTTCTGCCTATTTGATCAAATTCTATGAGTAATTGCTTTAACTTAATCAATGAATGTAACCTTGACAGAATTTGATATGAAATTCAAGTGGAATTAAGTTTTATCATTATCATTGTCCTTCATGTGATCAGATTATTCATACTTTCCCCAAATTAAAATGGGTCCTCAGAAGTAAATCTCTCACACATTCATTTAAAAAATAACGATAAATGATTCAAGTTTATTTGAAAGAGCTCAAATTGATTTTATACAATCATATACCTGGAAGAGATATCAAAGGCCATACAAAGAATCATATATCATAGAGCCACAGATTGATATAGAGAAGGGACATTAGAAGCTATCAAGTACAAAAATAACTGTTATGCAGTGAGTTTAAATGACTTCAAAGTTTTCACAGGTGATTAGTGACAGAGATGCGAATAAAAACAAAATCTCCTAAGCCCCATGATAATATTCTCTCCATTAGATCATTGTCATTGCCATTTCTCTTGACACTCATCCTTCCTCAGGATCAGGGTAATCAGAGCTTATAGGGATAGCTGAAAACAAGAATATTGGGAACTCCATACAACCAGAGAGGATATTGCATGGCAGATGGAAAAAACATGACCTTAGGAAGGGCAAAGGCTAATAATGAATTGACTGCACATTCAGGAACCTAAGTAAATAACTACCTTGGGTCAATAACCTCTTTATCTCCTGCAGAAATTGATATTTCTAAGTGTGGGGCACAAAAGAAAAAGGGGCCAAAAATACCAAAGAAATTATTTAGAAGGAGATAAAATGACTGTTTAAGAACTTTTAATTTTATGAGGAATACAAAGGCTAAAGAAAGACTATATAAATACGAGTCAAGAAGAAAAAAAATAAAAGTTAGAATTGATAGAAAGGGAAAATAAAATATGAAGAGTGAGAGGGAAAGACATTATTTTTAAGGAACGTACAATAAAAAAAAATAAAAATAAATTAAAGGGAAGAAGAGGAACATTTTATATGACTTTTCAACTGAGAAGGAAAAAGAGAATTAAATTAATAATAGTGGTAACATTTATATAACACTTTAGCATTACAAGATGCTCTATGAATGTTATTTCATTATTTTCATAACAACCCTAGGAGGTAGTCGCAATTGTTATTCTCATTTTACAGAACAGGAAACAGAGACAGCTAGATGTTAAGTGATTTGTAAAGGGTAACACAGATAGTAAGCTCTTTTTGTTTTTTGAGGGGGAAATGCAAAGCAATTGGGATTAAGTGACTTGACAAAGGTCACACCACTAATTATTTGTCAAGCATCTGATGCTGGATTTGAACTCAGGTCCTCCTGACTCCAGGCCTGGTGCTTTATTCACTGTGCCACCAGGCTGCCCCTCTAGTAAGATTTTGAGGCTGGATTTGAACTCATATATACATACATACAATGCATGATTTAGCTGCCTACTAGGGAAATACATAGAAATAAAATAAAATCAACTCAACTCAACTCCAAAATTAGGGAAGGGTGTAACAAAAAGGAAGATAGTGGGGCTGGATGAAAAGGGTAAGAAAGCCAGTGAGAATAGGGGTTTTGTGATTTTCTTTCTGCAATTTTCTTCTCCAGTTTAGAATCATTAAGGGAAGGCACAAAAATATCTTTACAAAGGAAGGGACTAAAACGTGGTTTCAATGTTCCATTTTTTCCTTCTCAATTTAGTTAAGTTGAACATATTTATTTATTACTCATATGCATTCAACTGAGTTTTGTGTTGGGAACTATGGATAATTATCAATGTACCATCAATAAATAGGCAAGAATAAATCTGCCCTAAAGTAGACTAAGCTAAAAAAAAAAATTGAAGAGATAAAACACTGTGTTTACAGGGGAAGAGGGGAAAACCTATTTTGGGGGGAGAAATTAGAGAAAAATGGAGGCAAACGTATACCTAATTCTAAGCACTTTAAATGCAAAAGGGTTAAATAAGTCAATAAAATGAAAGAGAACATTGAGTAAAATAACAAAACCTTCTGATCTCTTGCTTATAGAAACACAGCTAAAAACAAGAAATAGACAGAATAAAAATCAAGGGCTAGAAAAAACTTTACTATGCTACAGATGAATAAAAATGTAAAAATTACAATCATTATATCAGAAAAAGGAAACATTTTAAATATAAAAATGTATAGACAAAAATGTTGTTATGCTGAAAGAAACACAGAACAAGCCAATATCTATATTTAAAATTTCATAAAGAAAAAAAAAGTCACTGAACCAAAATGGACAAAGATTTTAATAGAATAGGGCTAGGATGGTTCAATGTTCCTCTGCCACTTTGGGTAAGTTTAAGAGAATTATAAAGGAAAGATATATGTATGGAATTGAATAAGTTGCTAGAGGAACTCGAGCGAGAAGACTTAGAATGTCTTCTAAATCAAATTGCTAAAGAATATTCTTATTTCTCAGCACAGCATGGAACTTTTTTTTCCAAAAACTGACCGTGTATTAAGACACAGAGATATTTCAAACATATCTAAAAATCAGAAATGTTAACATATCCTTTGTAGACCATAACATAATAAAAAATAGTGGTCAATTCAGGGAGAACAAACAGAAGACAAAAATCCAAATGAAGATATCAATTTTCATCTCTCGTGAGGGCAATTTCATTTTAACAGGGTAAAAGTCTTCAACCAAAAGGTTATAACTTCTGATTGTAGGTTTTCAGGCTTTAGGAAACAGGTATACATGTGGTGGGGGGTTTTTGTTGTTTGTTTGCTTTTTTTTTTTTTCCTTCTGTAGAGTGTGGACTTTCCAGTAGCCATTTAGTACTATGGTATTGTCAGAAAGCCAAGTCAGCAGGACGGCTAGGTGGCACAGTGAATAGAGCACCAGACCTGGAGTCAGGAAGGCCTAAGTTCAAAACTGGCCTGAGACACTTAACTAGCCATGTGACCTTGGACAAGTCACACCCCAATTGCCCTACCCTCTTCCCTCAAAAAAAGAAAGAAAGAAAGCCAAGCCATCTCTAGGTTTAAAAAAAAATTCCACTAGAATCCCAGCAGTTTCAATCAGTCTTTCATTGTGTAGTAGGGAGATAGGATGATTCGTGTCTTTTGAAAATTGCATTAAAGTAGGGCTATTGACAAGGGTAGATGATCCAGGCAACTCTCAAGTTACAAAAACTATCAGAATCACAAATAGTAGATTTCTTGACTTGAAATGAAAGATAAATGTTATTTAGTCAAGCACTCAATTCAAAAATCCCATATGCAATACAACTGACAAATGGCCTTGCTTCTTACACCCTTCTAGAATTTTTTATGCACAGTTTTAAGTGTACTTTAGTACATATTATATGCATGTATGCATGTTTACATGTGTATATACATGTTATGTATACATATGTATATGTATATATGCATATATGTGTATATGCAAATAGAATTCAGACTTTTTCATAACCAGAATATATACCAGGGGGTATTGAATCACCAATATATAAATACTTATATGTATGTGATAAACAGAGATAGACTTTTTCTTAAAAATAATATGTATTAGTGTATATTGGTTCATCAGTAAACCCTATTTGGATGCTCTATATTTGTCTAATTTGTACAATTTTACAAAGAATAATTGAAGTTTTCCAATATACATAGTAGTGCTGTCTCTTCTATAAAAGCAAAACAAATGTTTAGTGAGACTTCACGATAAAAACAACTTGTCATACATCATCCCCTAATAGTCCATGCTTCTTAAAACCATCTGATGCTAGATTACAATTAGTATGTTCAACAGGAGAGAGAAAAAACAGAGCCAAGATGATATTAACCATGAATTTAGGTGGATTGCTTTGATTCTGTTAATGCCATGACTGCTTCATAAGTCTCCTAACAGCATCATAACTCTTGCAATATTGTGAAATATTTCTTATAGCTAAGTTTCATTTCTCTGATCACCATTTCAGTCACAAGCAACCAGGACAGGGACATTCCAGAAATGTGACTCCCTTTTCTAATTCATGATCTCCTTTCCCCAAAAGAGCAGGAAAATGAATCTTCCCTTCATTTCAGGGAGCCCCCAAATTGATTGGCTCTTTGTTCATCAGTCACCAACATTACACATTTACCACAGGAATTCAACGGGATGTGGCATGCTGTTCTTCATCTTTATGTGACAGTGTCTGCATAAAGCACAATCAATTTGTTTTCTGATCTCCCTTCCTGCTTTAAGGATACTGAATGATGGATATCAGGGCAGGCACTAGAGTTCATGTAAACTTTATCCTCACCTCAGCAGTACCTAACATGGTACTGTTCCCCAGGTTCAAAATATACTCTTAACTCACCTACTTCTTTTGGGTTCCCTAGTTTTCTTCATAACTGCTCAGGTGCCATATATTATGTAAGACCTTTTTCTATCCCATACTTTTCACACAGCACACACACACACACACACACACACACACACACTTTTTTTTTTTATCATTCTTCTTTAATTTGTATTTATTTTGCAGATATTCTGTATTGACTTATCTTTGCATGTGTTGTATCTCTTAGGACAAGAAAATACTAAAAACAATTATAAGTCTGGATACGATGACTACTTTATATGTATCTTTTCTCCCCAACTCGGAGCACAATTTGCTTTGAAATTCTTTTTCTCTGTGTTTGCACTATATATGTTTGTGCCTGTGTCTCTGTGTGTGTTTGTGTGTATGTGTATGTGTATGTGTATGTGTATGTGTGTGTGTGTGTGTATTTATTTCTTTTTTTGGAAAAGGGAGAAGATCTAGTCCTATCCTTTCCTTGCTGTTGAGAACTATGTGGTGAAAACACTTCACACATTCAGATCAACAATATTTTTGCAAATTGCTGATTTATAGAGTTGGGGGTGAGGGGCACTGACAGTTTAAAAGATTTCCTCATGTTCACAAAGCTACTAAGTTTTAGAGACACCATTTGAACTCTTGTCTTGGTTAGCGCATGTATTCCCTATTGATGCTTCCTTCACATACATGCCTTGTACATAAGAGCTACTCACTGATGTTTATTAAATTCAGTTGAATTTGCACGGAATTGGTTGAATCAGACTGTTTATAGCAGCTTTCAGTAGCCAGCTGAGATGACTTCACATGTTGCTAAATGGGAAATACAACAATTCCACAATTGCTTGAAGTAATTCATTTTAAAAACCATTCAGTCTCCAGTGATTTTCCCACCCACGACCTCACTCCCAAAATGATTAAAAATATTAATACATTAAGAATTTTGAATCTCATCAAGTTTGGGAATGGGAGACTTTTAAGAGAGAAAGCTTATGTTAGCAATAACTTCACTAGACTTTCTGTGTGTTTTTGTGAACATGCATATGCTTAGTTGTCTGACAGATTTAAAAATAGATTAGTACACATGCATTAGCAAGAGATGTTGAAGTAAAGGGAATCTTAGATATCTTTTACCCTGAAGTTAGAATGCTGATTTATGTGATGTCTTCTGAATATTATTAATAAGTAAAAGACTCATTTACTTTTTGTGCTCTGTTTATGCCTTATATAGATAATGTCTTTGCTTGCTATTTAGTCAGGAAAGAGACAATTGCCCTGGATCTCATAAATCTGCTTCTATGAATGCACAAAGTTTATAAGACATAGAGTCTTTGCCAGCATATATAATATTGTACATTGATTTCCATTATGATCCTTTTTGTTTTTCTCTTCCTTACAACTTTCTGGAAAATTATGCATTTAGTCAAAGTCCAAAGTTAGAAAAGTCTATTATTGAGTTAGACCCATTCATCTTTAAAAGCAATTTAGAAATTGTAAGGTTTGCATAATTCAGAAACAACAGAAAATTTGAAACTTACAACTCTTTTGAGTATGCCTTTTAGATGGTCTTTATCTATTATTGTAAATTTGTTTTATTCCAAGTCACAGCCAGGTTCAGCATTATTTATGATGCCAGAGTGTCCTTCCCATTGCAATGCTGATGATATTTCCTTTCTATGCTTTTCTTCTCTGGGTTAGAATCATCCTAGGAAGAGGCATGGAAATTTTATAAAGAAAGTAAGTAAAATTCAGGGTTTGTGGTGTCATTTTTCCTTCTTAATTAAGTAAAATTGAGCAGATTATTAATTTGACTGTGTTTTGCATTGGGGAATAAAAATGTTAATTATCAGTCTTTAATTAATGAATAAGCAGTTATTAAACAACCGCTATGCTAGACACGATGTGTTACTATGAATACAAAAGCAAAATAACGCAAACTCCTTCATCTAAAAGAAATGCATGGCCTCTGACTTCAAGGAGTAGATATAGTTTTAAAAGTCTAATTTCTAGTGTCTAGTGGGTAAGGTGGACAAAATTAACAAATAATTAAGATAGAAATAATATTTTAAGTACATTAGAGAGTTTCAAAAGATATTAAGAGAGACCAAAGAGGAACAGATGATTTCTCTTTTTCCAGTGATTCAGACTTGTCAGTTGTACATATATTTAAGTCCCACTTTATTTCTCCTCTGCATCGTCTCTTTGGAAATACAAATAATTTTATAGGGAACTGGACTTGAAGTAATAAGGCATGAGTTTGGGTCCTATTATTGACATTTTATAAGAAACAAATATCTAGAGACAGAGAGGAAGTTAGAGATTAGAATCCAATATTCTAATTTTTAGAGGAGAACACTGAGTCCTGCATAAGGAAAACTATTTTCCCATTAATATCACATAGACAATAAGTAGAAGATCTACAATTCAAATTCTCTTCCTCGGATTCTAAATATAGTGCTCTATACATTGTAAAATTAATTTTATGATCTTGGATTCAGTGACTAGACCCATTGAGCCTCAGTTTCTTCAACGATTTTCAATAATAATACTTAGATATCATTATGGTAAGAAAAGTACTTCATCAACATAACTATTCTATCATGTTTTATTTCTTAGAACAGTATTAGTACAAAGTAAACAATTAATAAATGCTTAATCTGTGAAGTAATTGATGGTTGCCTACACCCATACTCTCACATCTCTATTCTGTATATATACATACATACACAGAAAACATATACATATATACATGGAAATGTACACACATATATATGTGTGTGTGTACATACACACATACATACACATATGGGGTGAAGGATGTGTTCAAGGAAATCTAGTACCTCTGGTCCTCTCTGAGGGTGGTTAAGCCCTTTTTAGGGCTGCTTTCCACCTTTAGTGTCTACCTGATCCACCTAACTCTCACCTGTGGCTATGATACCAGGCACTGAGGTCCTTTCTGAAACTAAACTGTCAAGCATTAAAACTCTACTGCAAAGAGCACAACTCCAATCGGTTGACTAATGAGCTGGTCTCATTGCTCTAATCTCAAATATATTCTTGCCAAAAAGACTATTTTACAGAGAACTCAAACAAGGCAAGCATTCACATGGTGGCCAGCAAAAATCAACACAAGGACACTTTCAAGGTCTCTCTTAAGAACTATGTAATTGATTGTGTGACATGGGAGACACTGGCACAGGACAGCCCAGAATGGTGTGCCCTCATCAAAGAAGGTGCTGTGCTCTATGAACAAAGCAGAATTTAAATAACTCAAAAGAAATGTGAGATGTGCAAATTTAGAGAATCCACTCCCAAATGTTCACATGGACTATGTGTGCCCAAACTGTGGTAGAGCATACTGAGCTTGTATTGGTCTGATCATCCACAGTCAGACAAACTATAATTGAACTCTAACATCGTGATGTCCTTTTGGTCCTCTTTGAGGATGAAGGACAACAGCCACTACTACCACCACCACTACCACCGCAATAACCACATATACATATTCATATATATATATATATATATATATATATATATATATATATATATATACACACATATATGCATATCCACATACATACACATATCCACATACATATATTCACATACACACATATATTTATATACACATACACAAATATATATTTCTATATAATTTCACATAGTTACTTTGGGTGGCTAATTGGTATAACAGATATATATAGCATTGGTCCCAGAATCAGGAAGATCTGTATTCAAATATGGCTTGAAATATTTACTAGTCGGTGACACTCAGTAATTTACTTACTCTCTGTCAGTCTTTCTTATTCCAATTCTCAAATTGAGATAATAATAGGACCTACCTCCCAGATTTGTTGTGAGGCTCAAGTGAGATAATATTTGTAAAGAGCGAGCACAACATGCGGCACATGGTAGTGCTTAATAAATTCTTGTTTTCTTCTTTCCTCTTTCCCTGGTGTATCAAGTAAAAGATAAACAAGGAAGGAAAAAGAGAAAAAAAATTCACACAGTTCTTTAGTAGTTATCACTGAGAAGATATTCACCTGCTTGTGAGTTCTATTATTATTATCATCTCATTCTCATCTTTTTTTCAATCAATATTATTAGTTATCTATTATTTATTTTTATTTGCACTATATCAAACTTATAAATACTATTAATCTTCCCCATTAGCTCAAGCAATCAAAGATTCCTTTGTGGAAAAATCTTTCTAAAATGACCTTGAAATCAATGGAGATTGTAGAGATCTTTAAGAACAGGAGGAAATAAACTAAATGTTTAAATAAATAATAAATTCCAAATGCCGGCAAAAAAAAGACATTGCATTTTGTCTTTAGCATGTTCCTCACCACAAATCTTCTTTAAATCAATATTTGTTTTGCAAGAAAATAGTGTTTCACTTATCTATCTTACCTATGCTGATACAAATTCCCTGAGAGGTTTGACTTCTTTTCATATCCATGTACTTGCTTATGTTTGTCAAGATGGATTCATATTTTTTTTTACTTTTTTATTAGCATTTTGGCATTTATTTCATTCAGCATGAGTTGTGAAGAGTAGAAACCAAACAAGCACAGTAAGAACATAGACATGGAGAAGAAGTGATGAGACTAAGCAGAGGTGCAAGATGAAGATTTTTTTAATGTTGTGTTTCTCCCTGAATCTCAGGGGAAAGTCCCTTTGGATACAGAAAATAAAAGTCCCATGCTTCATTTTATAGAAGAGAAAAGTGAGACTCAGAGAGAATAAGTGACTTATCCAGGATCAAAAAGATAGTGAGATGACAGAGATAGGATCTGACCATAGACTGTCTGATACAAAACTCAAGGTATTTCTAGTACATAACAAACTCTATGACCTTGGACAAGGCACAACTTTTCTGAACCCATGTTTTCTCTTCTGTTAAATAAGGAGAATAGTCCTAACACATGGAGTGTTGGGAGGTATAAGGGGTAATTAATGATAACTAATGATACAGTCTGAACATAGAAGACTTATTGACTAGGCATTTAAAAAGATAGCATTATGTAAAATGATTTGAAAATCTTAAAATTTTATATCAATATCTTATATAAATGAGGAGACTTATAAATGAAGAAACAAGCTTGGAGAATTGAAATGACTTACCACTAGTCATTGCCAAATATTAGTAAATAACAGAGGCCAGAAGCCAGGTCTCTGCTGACTTCAAATCTAGCAGTCTCTGTACTATTCAATCTTATCTTTCTAAACAAATGACAAACAAACAAACCAATACTGTAGAGAGGAAGCAACAAAATAATTTTCAGTTTGATTATATACTTCAATTCAAATCA
The DNA here is from genome assembly GCA_028646515.1 of Pseudochirops corinnae. NCBI lineage: Eukaryota > Metazoa > Chordata > Mammalia > Diprotodontia > Pseudocheiridae > Pseudochirops > Pseudochirops corinnae. The sequence continues at coordinate 143,595,202 of CM053585.1, forward strand.
GAATTTATTGCGTATATGCTACACACAGGGACCTTCATACATATCTATCAATATAAAGATAAAATTATAATAATTCCTTTCCTCAAGAACTTTACATTCTACTAAAAATTATGGGATGTATACACAGAAGAAAATTAGACTGTGATACAGGCAAAGAAGAAATTCAGATAAAAATCTAAGAAAATTTAAGGAGGAAGAAATCACATGCATCAGAGGGCACTGAGAAAGACTTCAAGGAGGATGTGGCATGTGAACTGGTTCTTGGAAGAACTGTGGTATAAAGAACCTTGAACGTGGTATCAGGAGATCTAGATTTAATTTGCTATTTAGACTTTTACTAGCTATTTGACCTTGGCAACTCACCAAGTTCCAAGGCTTACTTGCTTCATCTGTAATGTAGGGATAGGCATTCCTGTACTACCATGCTCACCTCATAGGGAAAGTACATTGAGAAACTGTCTTGCAAATTGCATCATGCTATTAAAAATATGCGTTATCCACAAAGCAAAGTGCATAGAGAATAGGCATCACACAATCTGGACAGCCTTGGTTCATCATACCTCTTATACATACTTGGTATATGACTCTAGGCAAGTCAGTAAACTTTCATATGTGCTAGATAACTCACTAAGACAAGATGATACAAAGTAGTAAGATCTACACTGGTAGAGTTTTCTGATCAGGATTTCCTATACCAATGGCCTATAACAGGTTTTTGGGTAAGGGAAAGTACAAGACAATTGTGCAGTATCATTCTTAATAAATTATCATTAGGTGCAGGAAGTATATTAGGTGTGTGGCAGTCTCCTTACATGGACAGAGAAAAGAAGCACAGTTTTTACAGCTAGGGTGGTGATAGATAGTCCAAGTGCACTCTGCCCCAGCAAAACTGTTAATCTGGAGAATTTTGCAAAGTACATTGATAGCTGCCTCCAGAAACATCCTCCTCTGATTCTTCGTTATCACAAGGAGCTGATCCTGGTTTCTCAAAGTCTATATCCCAATTTCTTTTTAGACCCTGGTATTTAATCAGGTGACTATCCCAGTCTAAGGCTCTGCCACTAAATTCCCTACTTCCTTCCATGCTCCTAGAAACTACTTTAACTGGTCTTTTTAGAAAGATTGATTCTCCATTCTCCCCACTTCTCCACAATGGTTTTCTCTCCAACATTTGTAATTGGTCTGGACTCAACTCTAATCTCCTACCTCTGCCTTCAACATACTATACCAAAAAATGCCTGTTCCTTCCACTGTGCTCTCTCAAATACATGATAATAAGTGCATACTTTGACCTTAACATTCTTTATTTCTTACTTCTGTCTGAGACCTTGTTCCTTCCTGATAACAATACTTACTTCTACATCCATTCCAGAGCTGGCTAGACTTTCTCTTATACTCTCTATTCATTTGTCACAGTGAGGAAAGGAGAACATTTCTTGCTTTACATTATCCACTTTACATATCAGACTTTGCTTCTAACAGCATCACCCAATAAACTTTCCTCCTTTGAGCTTCATGGCATTCAAATTTTCAAACAATATAGTTCCTGATAGCCATTATGTATCAATGTCCAGGACACTCATTCCTTTTTCAGTGAATTCAGTGCCTAGCTCATAGGCTCACCAACCACTAATTTCATACTAAAGGATTCAATATGATGCTGACTAAAATAAAGTATCTTCCCAGGCCCTGAATTACTCAGTTCCCATGATCTACTCTATTCCACTTCAGTCACACACATCTATGGTCATAGATTTAATGTTACCATAACACACAAGTGTTTTAGTTCCAAGTTCATGCCCAAAATTCTTTTATCTAATTACAGTCTTTAATCACTCTGTTTCCCTCTTTGCTATGCCTAACAACCTTTAATTCTGTTATTTGTCTTCACCATGATGCACATTCACTCCACCTGTCAGTTCATTATCTTTCTATTGGCTAAAATCTTTCTTCCCTCTATTTTGAACTCTTCATAAACCAGTTCATAGGTATAGTATCATCTATTTTTAAACCATTTGTCTCCTTGTCCTGTAACTGATGATATCTTGACAAACTGAATCCCTGGATTACTGTCACATCTATTTCCTTTCCTCCTATATGTATGTAATAGTAATCAGTTTAGCAAGATACTTAGCACTTAGTACCAAGTGCTAAGTGTGGAAGGTGCAAACTCTGTCCCAGTGTTGAGAAGGCATGAACTCCCCTGTTGATGTGGAAGAAGGGGATTGGCTGAGCCCCTGTTGATGTGGATGAAGGGGATTGGCTGAGGTGTGTATATAAGCAAGAATTCCAGAGACAGAGACAGAATTGGAATTTTGCTCCCCTTGAAGGAAGAATCCTGGAGACTGAAGCTGGCTGAAAAAGAGAGAGACAAAGAGAGGGAGAGAGAGAAAGTTTCTCTCCCAGCTTCTGAGAGGCAGAATTGGAACCCTGCTCCTGATGAAGGAGAGAGAGAAAAAGAGTTTCTCTCCCAGCATCTGGAAGCTGAGAACTGACTGAGAACTGAGATGGAGTTTTCCTGAGACCAGAATCTGGTGAGGGCAACCTGGAAGGCTGAGAGGGCCTGCCTGGAAGGCTGAGAGGGCCTGCCTGGAAGGCTGAGAGGGCCTGCCTGGAAGGCTGAGAGGCCTTGCCTGGAAGGCTGAGAGGGCTTGTCTGAAGAAGCATGACCAGGATAAGACTTTGTTTGTTTGTGGCCTGGCTAATCCTTGAGTTCCAGGCAAGAGAAGTGATGAAGAGTTTGAGATGTGATGGACCCTGTGAACTTCAGTGTGTGCCAGCGACTGCCCTGAGGACTGGAGAAGGACCTGGGAGCTGTCTACTTCTGAGGATTGGACAAGGACCTTGGAGCTGTCTGCTTCTGAATCCAGGTGACTGTTTGGCAGATTCAGGAGGGAGCTGGGACCTTGGAAGGGGATCTAGGGAATCAGAGAGACCACCCAGAGTCAAGATGAAGAAAAAGCCTCCCCTTGGATGAAACTGAGGTTTTTTTGGACATCGAGGGGTGGAGGGTTTGTGTGGTTTTCTAATGACTGTATTTGTGATCAAGATATTTAGTAATTATAAATCTAGATTAGTGACTGATTAAGTTAATGGTTGCCCCATGAGTGGAAGTTTAATTATTCTATTGTGAATTGATTGAATGACT
>CM053585.1:143598849-143615473 GCA_028646515.1 Pseudochirops corinnae
ATTATATTGTGATATATTGTGAATGTTTGTCTTGATTTGTAATGGAATAAACAGAGTGTTCACTATATTTTGTAATCTGAACTCTAAAAGCTGTTCACAGTAGCATTCCTTTGGGAATCTGCTGGTGCATGGCATTACAATGTACTACTCACCAGAAACAGAAGAAGTCACAAATATCACCATGATACTAGCTTCTGCCTACAAAAATGCCTGCATTTCTGTTAGCCTTAAAAACATCTTAATCTGATCCAGCAACCATCTCCATTGGTCGTGATCCTATATCCCCCCTTCATCTTAGCTAAACTCCTTGACAAAGCTGCTAACTCTAAGTAAGTCCTCTTCCCCATTTCCTCACTATCTTCTTAATTCTCTGAAACCTGGATTCTGACCTTATCATTTAACTGAAGCTCCTCTCCTTTAAAGTTTGACACGATCTCTTAATTGCAAAGTTCAATGGTTTATTCTCAGTCTTCATCATTCTTGAACTCTCTGGGTATCTTTGGCACTCTTGAGCACCTCCTCCTGGATATTCTCTTCTCTCTTTCTCTCCCTATCTATCTTCCTGTAAATCTTAACTCCTGTGAGACTGTCATGACAATAGTTGGAGATGTCGTTCCATGCTCTATTCTGGGTTCTCTTTTCTTTACACTTTAGGCTATTTCATGTAATGATCATAGCTTCTCTCATGGGTTAGATTATCATTCCAATGATGCTCATTCTTATATCTTTATACCTAGCTAAGATCTCTCCAAAATCTCAGCCCTGCATTATGGACCTACCAGCATTATGGACAATACAAACTGAATGTCCCATAGGCAACTCTAACTCAACATCTCCAAAAACAGAACTCATTATGCCCTTCCCCACACCCTGGCAAACAGTTCCTTCTTTTAAGCTTTCTTATTATTGCCAAGGGTTTGGCCATCCTCCTTTTCACCTAGGCTCACAATCTTAGTGTTAGTGCCTTCCTCTTATTCCATTCATTTGACCTTTTACTAAATGTTTTTATTTCTAAATTCAAAACAACATTAAGACACATTCCTTTCTGTCCATTCATATAATCTTAATGCTATTGGAACACCAAACTCCAATAGCATCAAGAGCTATTCTTTCCTAGAATATTTCAATAGCTTTCTCATTGTTATCCTTGCCTCATTTTTTCTCTTCACTTCAACAATCTTCTATTCAACAATTAAAATAGTTTCCCTCAAGGCTGAACATGTCATCTCCCTCCTCAATAAAATCCAATGGCTTATTATTAAATCCAGAATCAAATATATAGTTCTCTGCTTTTAAAAAATCCTGTCTTTCCAGCTTTCTTTCACTTTACTGTCCTCCACACACACCATGTTCTAGCTACTCTGGATAACTTTCTGCTCCTTGTATAAGACACTCAATCTTCTAACTCTCTGCATTTGCCCTGGCTCTCTCTAATGACTGGAATAATGTTTCTCTCATCTCTGACTGATAAATTTCCTTCACAGTGCACTTTAAATCCCACATACTGAAGGAAGCTTTTTCTGCTCATTCTTACAGCTCATAATTTCTATTCCTATATTCCTTTCCTTCACTTCTATTTAAATATTATTTGTGCCTATTTATTTTCATTTCTATCATTTCCCTGGAATGGAAATTCTAACAGGTTCTAGTGAATTGAAAAGATCCAACAGGCCCTTTTTGCTTTTCTTTCATGTCAAACATAGTATATTGCCTGGAACTTCAAAAAGTGCTTAATAAATGTTTGCTGATTTACATACCGACTGACAATTTGACCAGATCTGTCATCACACTACGACTGCTTCAAGGATGGTTCTGACAACAGATTTAAATACTTTCCAGTTTTTGCTTGTTTCATTTGTATATTTGTCCCTTTGTTTTTTTGTTATGGTGTTTCCCTATATAGCCTGAATTAGAAGTTCAGCAGCTATTCATGGACCCAACCTCAATGCTGATTGGTTAGGAAGATTTAACTCCATTTTTTCCCAACCTCGTTCAACTCTCTTTGAGCAGTCTGGTGGCCCTTTGCTACAAATATCTCATTATATAGGTACTACATCTATGATGGATAATCAGGTTTATCACCACTACAGCTCAAAACTCCCAATTTCAAGCAATCCACAAACCTCAATCTCCTGCAATAGCACAATAATACAATAATATATAGGTCTATACCACCCCATCCAGATCAAGACTCTTGAAAGACATACATGTTGAAATTGGAGAGGCTCCTCATTAATAGTTAACTATATTTTAATGAAATATTAAACATGGAAACCCATGAAACAACTTTAAAAATTATACACTCAGTGTGCAATTCATCCTTCTGCTTCTGCATTATACTGGCAGATTGATGGGAAAGTTAGTAGAAGGTACCATAAATCCCAGTTTTTAGAATGATTATTAACTTGAATATGCCAATTGCAATATCCAAGTGGACCTTAATGTGGTATATAAATGCTATTATTATTATTATTATTTATTAGAAATATTTATGTCTATGATATAAATAAAATAAGAATGCAAAAGGATGATGACAATAAATGGAAAGATAGGTCTTACAATTACTTTTGGGAGATGTAAATAATGGATTTGATTTAATCACATATGAAAAGGCAATATGAAATATAATTTAATGGAATATTTGACCATATCTTATCTTAGTGCTCATGAAAATTCTTTGCAAAAGACCCCCACAACATTAAAATAATCATCCCTTATTCATGAACATCTATTGCAAAGGATGAAGAGGCAGACAAATTATATGGAGAACTTTGTAAGATCTTCAAACTTAAAACAACAAATACTTCATATTTCAATGCAAAATTGAGAATAGGTAAGGACAGCACAAATATGCTATAAGGTATGGATTAATAAAGTGAGGTCAGTGACTTGTAGGCATAATGCCTCAAACCTTTATAATATGACTGCATTAAGAAAGAAATCAGGGGGCAGCTAGGTGGCACAGTGAATAGAGCACTGGCCCTGGAGTCAGGAAGACCTGAGTTCAAATGTGACCTCAGACACTTGACACACTTACTGTGTGACCTTGGTCAAGGCACTTAAACCCAATTGCCTTGCCTTCCTCCCTCAAAAAAATAAAAAAAGAAATCAATAGATGCTAGACATATTGAACACCAAATATCACAAAATTAAAATCATTCTATTTTAAAAGATAGAAAACAATCCCCCTCCCCCCCCCAGGAAGCACTAATAAATCAAATTACTTTGTATACTCATGCTAATTAGAAGAAAGATCAAAATTATAAGAAAGCTAGAAGAATGATTAAAAATGACAAAATTATATAGTGTGCAATTAAAATAATAATCTGATCAATTTGAATAAGATATTGGCAATGACATATGAGATATCCACAAAGGAAATGCATATGGACATTAAAATAAACATGCCATTTTACTTAATGTAAATCAAGTGTCATAATGAAAAGAAAAAAAATTCCAGCAAAGTGCCTTAGATGGCAAATATTTATATTCCATCAAAAGAAAAGATATATCAGTCCAGGGCAGCATCACTTTAAAATGTTCACTCTCTTATAAAATCTTATGAATGCATATGGAGATTATGACATGTTTTACCTCAAAAACATTTAAAGAAATCTTTGCTAAAGATCCAGTTAAAATTTCATCATAAGAGTATTTGAAGACAAGTTTGGGAAGGCAACAAACAGATCTTGATTTGAATCTTAGTGGGAAATTCACTTAAATTCTCTGAGTGTTAGATTTCTCACCGATTTTGGAGCAGATGACAGGAAAGTCTCATCCAGATATCCCACTTATGATCCTTAAATGGTTTTATTTTGAAAATGGTGAGTTTCAGATGTGAGTGGGATGTCTACTAGTCAGCTTGAAATTCAATATTAGTGCTCTGGATTGGATAATGATGATTTGATTCTAATACAATTTTTGCTTGCAATATATACATATATGCATGTATATTTAAAAAAAAACAATATTTTAAACTCTTCGCCTGTTGAATTCCTATTCATACATTAAATCTAAATAAAATTGTACTTTCCTGTGAAGTTGGATCTCTCATAGTGTTCCACATATTTTTTTGTACTTTTCATATTGTAATGTACCTTTAAGTCATGTTGAGACCTACTCCTCTGCTAGACTTTAAGTCATTTGAGACCTACTCCTCTGCTAGACTAACCTCTAAGAAGGCCAAGAATGTAAAATCTAATTACTATACTTGCCTAATCACAACAGATCCTAAACTAACTGCAGCTATATTAACAGCAGCCTCAAGACATTGCCTCAGACTGAATACATTTCTAAGATACAGATAGCACTATCCAAATTATGATTCTCCATCCCAACTCTTATTTTGTCTTTATTATGGTATTGTTTTGTAATGCTTTCTCCCTTCTGCAAGTAAGGAAAATTAAAAAAAAAAATTAGCCTGTGTTTCCTCTCTCACTTGCCTTCACCAAAATGGCTTTTATTCCCTAAATTTTAGAAGCATAAAAATTGCAGCTTTACCCTGGGGGATGTTTCCTTTCCCATGTCTCCAAACACAGTGGCCATGTCTCTTGCCCATCCTCCAAAACCTACTCCTAGAAGTAAGCCTTCAGCCTTGTAAAAGGATCAAGATATTTTGAGACATACTTACAATTTCAGGTAAAGTTTTCTCTGAAAATCCTCAGCCTGGCACTTGCCCCAGGTACAGAAATTCCTAGTTGCAGCTCTGATGATTAATAAATATTTACTAAATCAATAAGAGTTAATTAGCTCTTAACATCCATAACTTAATACTTTTGATTTAAATGCCTTGCCAGGTTCTTCCTGTATTTTTGCTTTGTATTAGTTTGCAATTTTCGGTGAGGGTTTTTGCTTATACAACAAACAAACAAACAAAAACTTCTGGCCTCTTCTAATTTGCCAGTGTCTGTATATTTGCTTTATTTTTGTGTTCCAATTATTTTCAGCTGTGATGTATAGGGCATTGCACACACTCTTTCAGAAACCAAGTACTAATTGCAGTGAAGTCTCATTTATCTGGGAACGTTCTCCTACCAATAAGTAAGTTTTCAAGAAAAAAAGAAGCTTGTTTCATCAGTGACTTCACTACATTAAGGATGAGAGACCCTATACCATTGGGCACAGAGAATTGAATTCACAGTCAGTAAACACTCAGAATCAGAACACAGTCTCAAACACTTAGTAGGCAGGAGTCTAATCTGGTCATAGTCAAGTCACTTAAATTCATATAGCCTCAGTTTAATAATTTATAAAATGAACACGATAGAATCTATTATATTTGATATTTGGGAAAATGAAGTAAAATGATGTGTATGAAATGGTTCTCTAATCTTAAAGCACCCTGTAAACATTATTGTTAAGAATGTTATTTCCTCATTGTGGGCATTCTTTAAACTGACACAAATATAATCCTCTCTACATTTTAGTAGCTGATGTATATTTGTAGTTGTGTCCTCCAGTCCTTTGACTCCAAATCAGTAGACAAATTCAATATGGCTTTTTTCCTGTCATTTCAGTCATTTCACAACTGGATACTTATTAAGAACATCCATCAATTAAGGGACTTTCTGTACCTACATTGAATGACAGATTTAACTCAGCCTATTGGTATAAAAAAAAAAAAAGAAAAAAACAACTGGAGGCTATTCTTTTGATGAGCCTCTCTGAAATTACCTGGGCTAATCCTAAGGTGATACTCATGGAACCTATCCCTGGACTAGGATCTAATTTGGTAGCATATCTTATAGCATATGTTCTGTTAGCACTGTTTCTCACCCACATAAGACATGAGAGAAGGACTTTTATTTCAGAAAAGCTTACTACCACAAGTGCCAAAAAATTTTTAATCCTTTTGGATAGAAATATTGCTTATTAGTAACACAATATACATGATATAAATTTGTTCATAGTTTTAGAGCTACAAAAGTTAGGCACCACATAGTCCAATTATCTCTAATCATTACAGATGAATAAACTGAGAGATAAAGAGTTTAAAAACCTTGCCTAGGTCACTAGTGGCAGAGGCACAATTTGAACAGAAGTCCTTTGACTCCAAATCAGTAAACAAATTGAATTCGGTGTGGCTTTTTCCTGTCATTTCACACCTGGATGCTCATTAGGAACATCAATTAAGGGACTTTCTGTCCCTACATTGAATGGCAGACTGGACTCAGGCTATTGGTATTGCATGTTAATCCAAAGTAAATTGCCTCAACAAATTTGCTCACCTCATTCAAATAAAATATAAAAACAATTGTTGGGTTGTTTGTTTGTTTGTTTTTTGAAAAGGCAAAAATATGTTGACCACAACAGACAGTAAATGTTGGAATGATAGTGGAGAGACAAACTCACTAACAAACTTGGTGGAGCTTTAAATCGGATCAATCTTCAATTTTTTTCATTTATTTGGTCATTCATTCATTCTTTCATTCATTTATTTATTGATTGATTCATTTGTTTATTTGTTTCTTTTTAGACTAGGGCTCCTATCTCACCCAGATCCCACTAGTGATCAGTGCAGGAGTTTTGATCTGCTCAATTTCTGATCCAGATGTTTTGCTTCTCCTTAGTTTACTGCCTTCCCTTCATTCTCTGTGGCAGCCCCCACTACCCACCCACCCACACCCACACCCACACCCACACCCACCCACACCCTTCCCCAGACACTCACCAAACTGGTGTAGGTTTTAATTCAGATTATCTTATCGGTTAAACCCATTGCAGTTCAGAATGCCTGTGCTCAATAATTCCACCAGCCTCATATAACCCTATAGGAGGATTTAAAAACATGTGCTACTATATCTGATTGGCCCAGTTTTTAAAAATAACTTGAAATTGTGTATAAAAACACTAAATATTTATGCTTTTAACCCTCCTACTATGATGCCTATATTTCAAAGTGGCCCGAGACAAAAATGTGCCACAGATACCAAAATATTTAAATCAATATTTTTCATGGTGGCAAAAAATGGGAAACAAATTGATTTCCTATCAATTCAGAAATGGTCGAATAGAATGTCTTTCATGAACCTGAACTACTTCACAACGAAAAGTAGAATCAAGATAATGCTGTGCATAATTACACAATAATATTAATGAAAATATCATTTAAAGGTATCCACACTCAGATGACTTGTAATTCTCAATGACACAGAAAACAAATGATAACATACTTCCCTACTCTCAGTAGAAAGGGGCAGAATGTTGCATATTATCTCAGACATTGTTTTTTTTTTTTTTATGTCATCTTGGTTATCTCTTTTTCTTTGTGTTAGGGAATAGTCAATTATAACAAAGAGTAATCATATTATGAAATAATTGGAGTGTGAAATATAAAAGACAGAAAAAGCTTTAAAATTAGGATATTGTATTAACAAATAAAATGAAATGAGGAGGTGTGAGTAAATAATCTTTATGGTACTTTGAACCCTACATTCTCTGATAATTGGACCACTGCTTAGCTTTCATACAATACTATTATCTAAACAAATAGATGTTTTTGTGTATGATGCTTATTATAGAGATATCATCTTGTTAATATTGATTATGAGATAGTAGCAATCATATGTAGATAAAATTTATACTTGGTATTTGGAATTTTTTTTTTTATTTTTCAATTCCATCTTCATCCATGCTAAATAACTTTTTAAAGAGCAAAAATCTTCCCATGGTGAATCTTAAAGGTAGCCCCTTTTTTATTTCATTTTCTCAGAACATAGACACAGCTACCATCACTTATTTATTATCTATGAGATGAATTTGACCTTGGTTTCTGATGTTATTCTGATTTAATTTTTCCATTGTGATGTTTACACAGCGCAATACATAAAGTTGTGAATGTCCTTCAAGGACATTCAAAAGACAGGAATGAAAAAGCTTTAAGACAAAAGGCAAACAGAGCCTAGACTAGAGGAATAGGAAAATTGAATGGGGGTGAAATAGATGAGTTTTCTAACATTAAAAGAGAGAATGAAAAGTGAGAATGATGATGAAGAGTGATGTCCAAGACATAAGAAAATCATGGAAGTATGAATAACTTCAAGGATCTAGAAAACAATTTGGAATTATGCCTTAAAGTTATTGAATGACACATATACTTTGATCCTGTCATAGTCAATAAATAAAACTAAGTAACTAGCATTTATATAGCCCTTAGTATGTACCAAGCACTGTGCTGAGCACTTTACAATGATCTCATTTGATGCTTATAACAACCATGGAAGACAGGTACTATTATTATCCTCTTTTTATAGATGAAGAAACTAAGGTAAAGTGACTTGTCTAAGATCAGTGAGCTAATAAATTTCTGAGGCCAGATCTGAGCTCAGGTCTTCCTGTCTTCAAATCCATCACTCTATCTACTCTTCCATCTAGCTTACACACTGTGCTAAGCACTGAGGAAACAAACAAGAAAAATAAAGACAATTACTGTCCTCAAGGAACTTACAATCTAATAGGAAAAGAAAAAAATATTATCAAAGGAAATTGAAAGGGGTGGACTCCAGGTTCTATTCTGGGACATAATATTTAAGGAGTTGAAACTCAGCACAGCAACTGAGGGAGAATGGTGTTTGCTGGAACAATCTCAGACTTCTATAAAGGGAGATTTTGGAAGGAGTTTGTTTGCCCTACTTCTAGTCTCCAATAATAAGGGAGAGATAACTGGGGGTCCTGAGGAGATATTGAACATTAAAGCTCAATTTATCTCCAAGATGATGACTTTTTCAGTTGATGAGCTTGTCTTGGGAAAGGTATGATGTTCACAAAATTGAAACCAAGGAGAGAAGCTAGTGGGAGATAAAATGATAGAGAGAAGCTAGTGGGAGATAAAATGATACCATTGTGATACCATGACTAGGAATGAGGTGGGTAAAGGAGTGCCCATTAATTGGGAAATGTATGAAGGCCATATGGCAAGTGAAATTATCAGAATATTATAGAGCTATAAGAAATGACAGAAGAAATGACTTCAGAGAAACCTGATGGGAATAATGTAAAGTGAGAAGAATCAGCAGAACAATTTGCACAGTCACAGTGTTATAGAGAAAAAAAAAACACAAGAGGAAGCGCATCAATCCACCTACTTCCAGAAGGAGTGATGGTCTCAAGGTATGGGGTGAGACAGACATTTTCAGCCATGGCTAAATTATGGGTTAATTTTGCTTAGTCATGTTTATTTGTTACAAGGATTATAATTTTATTTTCTCCCATCTTGAGTGGAGAGGTTACAGGAAAAAGGAACTAATGACAGAGATGACCAAAAAAAAAAATGAAGAAATAAAAGAGGGTCATTAAGACCTTTTAAATTATAAAGAAGAGAACAAAACGAAGTTGAAACGGAAACATAGAAAAGCAACAGTTTAAAAAGCCATATTTTTTATTCATAATATACTTTCAGAAAAGCAAGCTATATATAATTTAAAAAATTAAGTTTTACATAAAATACTTTTGTGTTCTAATTTCTTTATTGAAATGTTCTTTTTTGGAGTTTATTAGCAAAAACTTGTCTTCTTCATCATCAATATTTTAAAGAATGAACAATATTATATTAGAGAAAAGGTTTTTTTGGCATAGTGGAAAAAAAGATAAAAAGAACAACAATACTGGACCTGAAGTCCAGAGACCTTGACCTTCTGTCTCTGACAATTACTAGTTCCATGACCTTGGACAAGTAATGTTTTTCTTTTCTTTTTCTTTTTGTTTTTTTTTGGAGGGCAATTGGGCTTAAGTGATTTGCCCAAGGTCGAACGGCTAGTAAGTGTGTCAAGTGTCTGAGCCCGCATTTGAACTCAGGTCCTCCTGACTCCAGGGCCGGTGCTATATTCACTGAATCACCTAGCTGCTGCAAGTAATTTTTTTCTTGCTGACACTTAATTGCTGACACTTTGTAAGTACCAAGTTCTGCTCCTTCAGATCAGATTTGTTTGCATTTATGAGTTGGCTAAAGACAGGTAGTCATTATGACTTAAAGGTATTCCTTTAATGGTAGATTCAAGTTGTTTTTTTTTCAACAGCTGATCCTTCTTAGAAATGGCCCATGTTTCTTTTTGCTGTTGATTCATTCAGCCATGTCTGATTCTGCATGACTATTTATGGGCTTTTCTTGGCAAAGATGTTGGAGTGCTTAGTCATTGCTTTTTGCAGGGGATTAAGGCAAACAAGTTAAGTGACTCACCAAGGGTCACACAGGTAGTGAGTGTCTGAGGCCAGATTTGAATGTAAGTCTGTCTGACTCCAGGCCCAGAGATTTATCCATTGAGCCACTCAGATACCCAAGTACATATTTGTACTTCATTCATCTATATTATTATTTTTCAATGCCATGAAAAATTATCTAATACAAATATAGTGTTTGAGTGGGAGAGAGTATTCATTTTTTTCACTATCTCTGACAATTCTTTAGTCTCCATTAACTTGTACTTTCCTTACTGAAACAAAACAAACAAACCAAAAACCCAATAACTTTGGAAGGAAGTGAATTAAATTATGGTATACAAACTTGTCAGGAGTTATATTCTCTCTAGTTGATACTTCTGAATTTCTCCCGGCAACTTTCAAAACTCTTATTAAATTATTTTGTTCTCATCATTCTTTACTGTCTAAATATAATTTTCATTTCCTCATGTAGTACACTGAGAGGACACATTTGGTGATGTTTCAAGTGATAATCAAAGTCAATGTTGTGTGTGTGTGTGTGTGTGTGTGTGTGTGTGTGTGTGTGTGTGTGTAAAATTTTCTTTTATTTATCATTTTCAGTAAGAATAGCTCATTTAAATTGGTCAGGGTGGGGCTCTTTTAATTGACAAGGGAGGAAGGGAAAGAATCTAGAATTTAAAATTCTAAAATCAAATGTTAATATATATTTATTATTATTATTATTATTTATATGCAACTGGGAAATAAGATAAACAGGCACTGGGATAGGGAGGTCCATCTTGCTCTACCAGAAAGTCAGGTGGGTGATGGGGGAGGATATATGAGAGAGCAGATTGGGGTAGGGGGTATACAGTGGGATCACTGTTTTGAGATGATGGGTAGGGGAAAGACAGGGAGAAAATTTGTAACTCAAAATATTGTGGAAATCAATTATGTAAACTAAAAATAAACAAACTTTAATTTAAAAAAAAGATAGCAATCAGGAAGACAGTTTGAATCTAAAAATTCTCTCAGACTCTTTAGAGCAATGTTTTCATATCTTTTTTTTTTAATTGGGAAGGAGTTCCCCAAGTTGCTTCCCTTCCCACCAAAAGCCAGTTACATGAAGAACACAGATAGAGAACAGCAAACAGCAAATAAATTCATTTATGCAAGCCAATATAAAAAAGAAATCAGAGCAATTATGCAGATGGAAACACATCAGACAATACATAGACAATTAATGAGCTCCCCAATTGGGCATGGGAAAATTCTCCAAATAGGATAGTAAGTTAGTTATAGGGGACAATTGAGGTGCTGATTCTCTACAATTTTTTTCTTTACAGAATATTTCTCTCTCTTCAGAAATTTCTCATTGAAGAGTACCTGAAATGACATATTTTCTTCTCCAGAATTCAGAAGATCAGGATCTATCTTCTTTCAAGCTCTCAGTACTTCTCTCTTCCATGGAGGCAGAGTGATTTGAGTAAAATCATTTCTACCAATGAGAAGAATCATGCAAATTACCCCAGCAACACAGAATAACTATATCAATATATTTCCTTTAACATAATAATTTTGAATGGTCTGCAGTTTTGTTGTTTTAGTGTTACCTGTTAATTTGACTGCTCATTATTATAGGAAATCACACATGAGTAGATTGAGTCTACCTATGCAGACCTACAACAACTCTGCAATTTAGCCTTGGGAGAGTATTCTGGAGCACATTAAGATCAAGTGACTTTCTCAAGGTCACTCAACCAATCTATATCAGGGGTATACCTTGAATCCATTTCTTCCTGATTCTCTGACTCCTTTCCATTGCCACCTTGTTAATCAAGAAATATAGAATTAGAAAAGAAAGTAATCTAGTGATTTAAAGTGAAAACCTGTGGTGAGATGGAGCAGTATATAAGAAACCTAAGAAATTACAAAAAATCCAGCTGGAGTCCTTCAAAGAAGTTAGTAGATTGTCTATTGAGAATTTATGAGAAGTCATGAACTCTTCTTGTTTATGCTAAATTCCACTGGATTAGAAGGCACAGATGATGTGATCTGCCCTGAGAGAAGTAGTATTCACATGGATAATATCACAATTCCTTTGAAATCAGTTTATTTATTAAAGAAACATTTATTGGGAAAGACTCATTATTTGATTTAGCTTGATAACACAATCTTATTTTCCTTTCTTAGAAGTCCATATGACCTATTTGTTCAGAGGTTGTACATAGTCTAATGTCTCCTCTCCCCACCAATAACAAAAGGGCACAAATTCTGACACCCCCCCCCCCAAAAAAAAATACAACAACCTCCTGCCATCAGAATTTCATCACTTTCTCTTAAAGGTTATTTCTCTGTGACCAGTGGGTGGTTGTACAGAAGAAGAAGACTTCAGATGAAAAGCTATAGATAATATTCATAGGACTACTTAAAAAGTGGCTTGTTATGTTTAGACCACACTACAATTTTTAAAAATAATTTAGTCCAAATATTGAATATCCAAGGACAAAACAACATCACCTTTTGGTGATCAATCTTTCAGTAATGAACGTCTTCCTGCTTAGGCAGACTGGTTATCAAAATGCTAGGCACTTTGCACAGTTGCTAGTACATAGGAGGCACTTAATAAATGTTTCTTAACTGATTGATTTTTTGTTTTTAAATGAGGTTTTTTATTATCTAAATTTTGTTCATGAGTTAAAAGTTATTTTCTATCAACAAATAAATCTATCAAAATAAACATATCAAAAAAGGTAAAGCAGAAATTTCTAAAAACAAGAGATCAACGTCAGTAGAAAATGATTGCCAATTGTGAAGCTCATGCTGTAGTTCTTGGAGAGAGTAAGAAAGAGAAAGACAGAGAGAGAGACAGACAGAGAGAGAGAGAGAGAGAGAGAGACAGAGAGAGAGACAGAGAGAGAGACAGACAGAGAGAGATAGAGAGAGAGGGAAGAAGGAAGGGGGGGGAGAGAGAGAGAGGAGAGATTTTGAATAAAAATGAGAGAAATCAAAGAATCAGACTTAACTGGAGATTGCAATGAAGGCCTTAGAAAGATGGTCAGGAAAACAGAAATAAAACAATTTCTATCTCTTGAGGCAACAAAGGTACCTACAAAATAGAAAAGAAAAACAAACAATCTCTGGAAATGTTATTTCAAAATGCAAATGCATCTGGAACACCTTAACAGTCCTAGGGTTATTGTGTCTGCTTTAGCTTTAGATTAAAAAAAAAAAATAATGCCTACGGCTATTTCCCTAGTTCAACAAAGCTGTGCTCTTTTAAAAAGAGAGCAGAAAAAAAAGAAAAAGAAAAGAAAGTAGGACTAGACTCAACTATTTGTTTATTTGTCAAGCTGTGTGCACCATAAACAGCAGACTTCATATGGATCATGACTCTTTTATTTATTTTTTTTCTTTCTGATTAAAACTTTTCAAAATGTCACATCCTAACAGCCTATTTTGGTCAACTTAAAAAAGGCATAACTTTAAAACAGAAGCATCAGAATGTGTAATATCCAGGTTGGTAAATTGCAGTACATTAAATAATGCAGAAGGTCAATCTCAGTCAAGAAGACCTATGTTGAAGTCTTGTTTCAAACACAAACCAGTTGGGTCTGCCAGGTAGCACAACATATAAAAAGCCAGGTATAAGGAAAACCATGGTTCAGATCTGGTCTCCGACACATCAGAAGTGGAGTTGGGGTTATTTGGGTTATTTCTTTTGACTTTTGCATTTATCAAGTTGTATCCATGGTATGGTACTAGTTGTGCGGCTCTGGGCAAATCACTCAAACTCTATTTGCCTCAGTTTCCTCATTCATAAAGTGGGGATAATAATAGCACCACTACCTCTCAGGGTTTTTGTGAGGATTAAATAAGATGATGAGTGTGAAGGGCTTAGCTCAGTGCCTGGCAAATTCTAATCATTATACAAATGTTAGTTAGTTTCTATTATTTAGTATTCTTCTTATTATTATTTCTGGTTGTCCCTTCACATATCACTTCATCTCTCAAAGTCTCTTGTAACTCTTTAAGCCTCTAAATTTCAGGAAGGCTGAAGATATATTGAAAATTTTAGAGGGAGTTTTGACATTTAAAAGTTTACCATACCAGTGAAATTACAAATCCAGTAAGAAAACCAACAACAATGAAATAACTAAGCAAATTATGCCACTGATGCCTTTCATTAATTGATTTAATTTAATTAATTAAATGAGTTCCTTCCTATTAGCTCTCTGCTCCTTCAGCCTGATCTTTTCATGTGGTCATATCAAGAAGCTTTCTTTCCTGGTAGCTATTACCAGCATGACCTTGAGTAAGTCACTTAGTCTCTGGGACTCAGTTTCTTCCTCTCTAAAATAGGGAAGTTAGACTAGCTATCCCTTCCAATTGTAGAACTATGATGCTATGATCTTTCTTCAAAATTACTTGAAATCCTAGGAGAGGAGTAAGGTCAGAATGTCAGCAAAGAGATAAGGGAGCCAAACAGCCATTCTGTTCTCAAGATAAACTTCCAGCACTGATTTGCAATTCTATTAGTCTAATAATGATCTTTGCAAGCCCAGAGTTGTTTTAAAGATCTTGCTTAGTAAAGTGAGTGACTCAAAAACGCAGAAAGCTCTGTGGCCCCAGGAGGTAGACTGCCATGGATATTTTTTCAAAATATAATACCGTTATGAAATTATAATGCATATAATGTTAAGGAGAAGAAGAGCAGCAAGTAAGTATTAATTTGTATTTTTCCCTATCAAGAATGTATGCTTTATTAATGATGAACCATCCTACCTGGTGAGAAGCAGCAATTTTTTTGTTATATAGTTTAGTCTGGTTCTTTGGTTGTTGTTCCTCATTCTTAAAGAGAACCAAAATGATATCACTGTGCTAGAGTCAAGTTACAGTGTGTCTGACTGTGGTTAATCAGACCAATACAAGCTCACGAACTCAGAATGTTCTACCACTGATCAGGGACAAATTGTCCACATTAACATTTGAAGTAGATTCTCTAAATTTTTGCATCCCACATTTCTTTTGAGCTACTTCAATTCTCCTTTGCTCATAGAGCACAGCACCTTCTCTGTTGTGGGCACACCATGCTGAGTGGTCCTGTGTTAGTGTCTCCCATGTCACACAATCAATTCCAAAGTTCTCAAGAGAGAACTTTGTCACTTCTGTCACTTTTTCTGTCACTTCTTCTGATCACCATGTGAACACTTGCCCTGTGTGAGTTCTCCATAAAATATTCTTTTTTATCAAGGGTACATTTTGCATTTGAAGTGACCAGCCTATCAGAGTTTTGCTCTCTGAAGTAGAGTTTGAATGGTTGGCTGCTTAGTTCAAGAAAGGACTTCAGTGCCTGGAGTCTTATCCTGCCAAGTGATCTTCAGAATCTTCCTAAGACAATTCAAATGGAGGTGATTCAGTTTCCTAACATGATGCTGGCATATTGCCCAGATTTCACAAGCATACACCACTTCTCTACTTGCTGTAACTGATGGTTCCATGTATTGATGGTGTGTGGCTGTGGATGGAGCAATTGAGTTTTCTTGGTGTTAATTCTGAAGTCAAAATTAGCACAAGCATTAGAGAAATTATCCATATTTTGCTGCATCTCAGCTCCAGAAGCTGCAGTGAATGCACAATAATCTGCAAACAGAAAACCATGAACAACATTCCCCCCACTTTGGTTTTGTCTTGTCTTTTCAAGTTGAAAAATTTACTAGCAGTTTACCATTAGTTTAGTTTAAAGCAAAGAGAAAATCCCTCCATCATTTTGGTTATGTCTTCTGACTTTTGTAGGTATTAAGTGGCATCTATGGTATGCTACGTTCTGTGTGAGTCTGTGTGTTTGTATGTACACACATGTACATATATGTGTGTATACACACATGCATATACATATATAGGTATAATCATAGCCAGAGACTGTGGGTTTCTGCTGTCATGGAGAAATAAAGAATTTTTTAAAAGTTAAATGCCTTCATATTGGTTAGGAAGGTTCAGACTGGAAAGGAAATATTGAGGAAACTTTCTGTGGGAGAAGTCCCAGAACTCTCTATGATAGCTGTTTTACTTCTGGAACTGTACTCTGATTGAACTCTTTATATTTTGTAAAAAGGGTAATGAGTAAGAACACATAATATGCTCTGAACTGGCTTGGATCTGAAATGAGGATAGATGAAGGTAAGGTGGGTTTTCTGAAGGGATGCAAAGATAGGTTTGTAGTTTTCATTTCATTCTGCTCCTGACTAAAGAAAACCTGTCTTCTCACATTTCCTCTAAATTAATTTCTTCAATCTTTCTTTTCATTATCTTCCTCTTCTTCTCCTTTCCTTTTCTTTCTTTCTTTGTATATGTTCAGACAGATGTGGGGTTGGGGGAGACACAGGGTTTGATAGAAGGGGAGGGGGAAGGAGAAAGGGAGGGGAAGGAGAATGGTAAAGGGGAAGGAAGGGGTATTTACACAGAATCTACTATGTGATAAGAACTATTT
>CM053585.1:143615973-143627367 GCA_028646515.1 Pseudochirops corinnae
GCCACTGCCTCTGACGCTGCTTCCAGTCCGCACCGCACAGAGACTAGCTTGGTTCCGGCGTTCTCTTGCTCCACCCCTTCCTGCTACATCAGCAAGCTCAAGGGGCGTGGAAGATCTTCAAATCCTAGTATCGTTACAGGTACTAAGTGCTGGGTGAGAAGACCATGATTTACTGTGGCTTAGGAGTGGGAAAACTTTGTACTTTGTACCTTGTACTCCTTTAAGGATGATTGGAAGCTAATCTCTGATCAAGAAGAAAGAAGTCTTTTTGACTGAGAAATTAAGACAATATGACCTAGGGGTGGAAAAATCTTTTACCTTTGTACTTTGTGTACCTTAAAGAGGATTGTTCCTTAAGGATGATTGAGTTAAGGACTTGCTAAATGATATCTTTTGTTAAAAACTATGGTGATACTTTAGTGATAAGTTGTTATGTTATATCATTGTGAATGCTGTACTTTGATTTCTGTGAATGTTTTGTCTTAGTTTATTGCTGAATAAATAAAGAATTCACGATACCATGCAATCAGAACCTTAAAGCTATTCACAACAGCAGTCCTCTGGAGAGCTGCTCATGCTTGGCTGTACATATACTTCCCAAACTTCCACCTCTGTCTCAGATCCAAAAAGAGAATGCAATTTAAAACTCCCACATTGACAAGAAGTTGAGGTCTAAAAGAATCAGAACTAAGGCTCTGCTTGGAATAAACTCTTACTTTATAGTGTAGTATAGGGTTGTTCAAGGAAAACTAGTACCTCTGGTATGATGGTTTCCAAGTACTTTTCAGGGTTGCTTTCCACCTTTGATGTCCACCAAATTTGCTCAACTCTTACCTATGACTCCAAGAATCTGTAGCATGATCAGCAGTTACACCACAATAAATTATTTCAGAAGAAGGGTTAAACCAAATTGAGGGTAACCAAGGGGTCTCAACCCATTGGTGAGTTAAAGAGGTGTCTACCCCAAGCATGTGAAGACTTCTACTGGTGGAATGGGTAGATGAGAACAATTTGTTCCAATGGTCAGGACAGTTGAAGCAGGTACTGTGGAGCACTTACAATTTGGTTAGCCATCAAAGAAGTCAAGATCACCCACTGCATCCTAAGGCATTTCCAGTCACCTTGTCTCTGTCTTGTCATTAGATTTTGGTGGCGCTGCAAAAATGACTTTGAGAAACTCTGACTCAGTTAAATCCAATTTAAATCCATTGTTATAAGCCTGTGAAACCTAGTCGGTATGCCAGTACCATGTCAGGAAATTGAATCCCTTACAGCTGATTTGTCTTAGGAAGATTTTGAAGATCACCTGGAAAGATAAGGTACTGGATGCTGAAGTCCTTTCCTGAACTGAAATGCCAAGCATTCAAACTCTATTGCAAAAAGCACCAATCCAATGGACTGGCCACATTGTTCAAATGCCAAATGTATGCTTATGAAAAAAACTATTTTATAGGGAACTCACACAAAGGAAGTGATTACATGGTGGTCAGAAAAAGCAATACAAAGACACTTTCAAGGTCTCTCTGAAGAACTTTGCAATTGATTGTGAGTCATGGGAGACACTGACACAGGACCATCCATTATGGTGCACAGCATCAAAAAAGGTTCTGTGCACTATAAGCAAAGCAGAATTATAGTAATTCAAAAATGTGAAATGTACAAATTTGAAGACATCATAGTTTTATAGCCCTTAGGGAATAGTTCCATATTGTTTTACAGAATAATTGAATAAGTTCGCAACTCCACCAGCAGTGTACTAATGTCTCCTTTTTCCTACATTCCATCCACCATTTGCCATTTTCCTTTAACATCTCCTTAGTTAATTTAAAAGGTATGAGGTAGTACCTCAGAATTCTTTTAATTTGCATTTCACCAACCAACAGTGAGAGCATTTTTTATAAGGTGACAGAAAACTTCGATTGCTTTAGCTTAAAACTGTTCATAGCTTTTGATCATTTGTCAATTGGGGAATAGCTCTTATTTTTATAAATTTAATTCAGCTCTCTATATATTTGAGAAATGAGGCCTTTATTAGAGAAACTGGCTTCAAGTCTTTTTTTCCTACAAATTTTTTTAAATTTCTTTTTTTTAAGTTTTATTAATTGATTTATTTATTTACTTTTAGTTTACAAGATTCAGTTCTGCAAATCCCTTGAGTTTCAAGTTTTCTCCCCTCCCTCTCTGAACTCACTCCTCCCCCTCGGAGCTTGCAATCAAGTATAGGATCTGCAAATGCTTTCACATTGGACATTAATCTGGTTGTATAAAGGGGTTGTAACTGATGGAATGAACAATGGGAAAGGAAACAAAACTAAACATGGAAAAGAAAGAGAGCATGTAGTTTGCTTCAGTCTCCATTTAAACTCTGTTCTTTCTAATTCTTTCTCTGAATGCAGTCATCTCCTTCCATCCTGAGTCTTTTAGAGTTGTCTTATTACCTTTTGTTGCTGACAAGAGTCCAGTTTGTCAAAGTTGGTCATCACACATATGTTGTGTCTGTCATTGTATATGAATTTCTCCTGGTTCTGCTCTTCTTGCTCAGCATCAGTTTGTATAAGCCTCTCCAGGCAAATATGAAGTCCATCTGCTCCTCATTTCTTATAGCACAATAGTATTCCATTACTTTCATATACCACAACTTGTTTAGAAATTCCCCAATTGGTGGGCATCCCCTTAATTTTCAATTTTTTGCCACCACAAAGAAAGCTGCAATAAATATTTTTGTGCATATGCTCTTCCTCCCACTTCTATGATCTCTTTGGGTTATAACACTAGAAGTGGTATTACTGGGTCAAAGGCTATGCAGTTATTTATAGTCCTTTGGGCGTAGTTCCAGATTGCTCTCCAGAATGGTTGAATCAGTTCACAACTCTATCAAAAATGCATTAGTGCTCCAATTTTTCCACATCCTCTCCAGCATTTGTCATTTTCCTGTTTTGTCATCTTAGCCAATTTGACTGGTGAGACATGGTACCTCAAAGTTATTAAGGTGGTATAATCTAAGAAGTGTGTTTACTCCTCTCTTGACCTGTGGTCTGGTATATGAGTGGCCACAAGCACTCTTTTCTTTCCTGGATTTGTGAGGAAGTTAACTGCTCTACTCTGTCTGTAAGCTGTGTTGTTTCAGTGCTCCTTCTCACCCTGGGAATGCCACCCAGGACTATAACCTAGATTCAAGCATGGCAAAGCAACAGAGTCCTATCCCAGTGCTAGCAAAGAAACCTCTGTAATCTTCTGACCAGTTGTTCAAATCCCTTACCCTTTTTGGGCTGAGAGGGCTGGAGGCAACTGCTGCACCTGCTAAATCAGTGTCTCTCAAGGCCTGCTCTTGATTTGCTAGGGCCAGGGATGCACTGGTATGGCCTGTGCTGGACTGTGCTCCTCTCTCATCCAGGTGCAACAGACCTTTCCTGCCAGTCTTCTAAGTTGTCTTGAAATGGAAAATTATTTTTGTGGGTTCCACTGCTCTAGAATTAGTTTAGGATCATTATTTAAATGTATTTGGAGAAGTTTGGGGGGGGGGGAGTCTGAGGCAAATCTCTGCCTTTTTTTCTGCCACCTTGGCTCTGCTTTGTATTAGTATTCCTTAGGTAAATTGGTCTATAAATTTCTCTGTTTTGACTCTCTCTAGCTTAGGTATCAAGACCATATTAATTAATGAAAGGCGTTTAGTAGGACTCCTTTACCTATTTTTTCCCAAAGAGTCAAGATAGCATTGGAATAAATTATTCTTTAAATATTTGGTAGAATTAATATATAAATCCATCTGGTCCTAGGTTTTGGTTTTTTTTCCTTTTAAATTAGGGAGTTTATTTATGGTTTATTCAATTGTTTTATCTAAGATAAGGTTATTTAAGTATTCTGTTTTCTATTTTGTTATTCTGAGCCTTTACATTTTCATAAATACTCCTTAATTTTATTAAAATTTCAGTTCATTTGCATATTGTTGAGTGAAGTAGTTGCTAATTCCTTTTTTTTCTCTTCACTGTTGAGTAATTCACATTTTTCCTTCTCCACACTGACAATATAGTTTTTTTCTTTCTTTTTTGTGTGTCAAATCAATAAATGATTTTCTTATTTAATAAAAACAAATAGTTCCAGAAATTCCATTCTTGCAGAAATTGCAACCAAATAGCTCTTGGTTTTATTATTTCAATTAAAAATTAGTTCTGTTAATCTCCCTTGATTTTCAGTATTTACATTTTTATGTTTAATTGAGGGCTATTAATTTGTCATTCTTCTAATTTTTTTTAGTTGCATATCAATTACCTGTTCTTTAATTCATATAAGAGTGTATAAACAAAAAAAAAATCCCCTAGATATTGCTTTTTGACAGAGCCCACAAATTTTGGTATATCATTTCTTTGTTGTTATCTAATGAAATTATTATTTCTACGATTTCTTTTCAACCTACAAATTATTTAGGATTAGTTTATTTAGTTTCCTATTAGTTTTCAAATCTTTGCTTCAAAGTTCTTTATTGAACATAAATATTTTTGTATTATAATTAAGAACATATGCATTAAATACTTATAACTCTTTGCATTCCTTTGTGAGATTTTTATGCCCTAATCGAGAGTCGTGTGTGTGTGTGTGTGTGTGTATGTTTGTGTGTGTGTGAAAGTAGCATACACAGTTGTGAAACAGGTATACTCCTTTTTTATTCCCATTCCTTACACTCAAGAGCTCTATCATATTTAACTTTTCCAAAATTTTATTCATCTCTTTAACTTCTTTCTTATTTATATTTTGGTTAGATTTATTTAAGTCAGAAGGGGTAAATTGAGATAACCTACTAGAATAGTTTTATAGTCAGATCCTTTCTGTAGCCCATTGAACTTTTCCTTTGAGAAACTTGTGCTATGTTGTATAGTGCATATACATTCAGTATTAATATAATTCATTGTCTGTGATATGTTATAGAGAAATGAAATTTCCTAGGTTTTCTCTTTTTAAGTTTTACTTCTGTGTTAGTTTTGTCTGAAATCATGATTTTCTCTTCTGCCTTTTTTTACTTTACCTGAAACACAACAGATTCTTATTTTAGGCTCTTATTTTAACTCCATTTCAAAAAAAATTCCGTCTGGAAAGACTTATATGAGCTGAGGCTGAGTGGAATGAACTTGAACCAAGAGAACATGTACACTGTAATAGCAACCTTGTTTGATGACAAGCTTTGATAGACTTAACTATTCTCAGCAATACAAGGATAAGACAATTCCAAAAGACTCAGGATAGAAAATGCTATACACTTCCATAGAAAGAACTATAGAGTTTTAATGCAGATTGAAGTGTCCTGTTTTCTTTTTCTCTCTTTTTTTTTGTTTTTTTCTTCCTCATGGTTTTTGCTTTTTGTTCTAATTCTTCTTTATAACATGACTGATATGAAAATACATTTAAAATATATTGAATTCCAAATTCTCTTCTTTGTTCCACTTCCACACTTATGTATTGAGGGGGAACAAAATGTCATTCCCATCATACATATGAAATAATGTTAAATAAATTTTCACATTCACTATTTTTGAAAAAAAAGGAAGAAAAATGAAGTTTAAAAATTTTCTATTTGAACTCAGAGTTCACCAGTTCTCTCACTAGATATGAATACCCTTTTTTATCATAAGTCCATTGAAGTTCTTGTGGATCATTGTATTGTTCAGAACAGTTAAGTCTTTCACAGTTGGTTATCATCATATTATTGCTGTTACTTCATGAAATATTCTCTCCATTATGCTCACTTCAATTTGCATCATGTCATTTAAATGTTCCCAGATTTTTCTGAAGTTATCTATTTAACCATTTATTGCAGAACAATAATATTCCATCACAATTACATACTGCAATTTGTTCAGTCAATCCCAAATTAATCAACATTGCCTCAAATTCTGATTTTTGCTATCAGAGAAAGAACTACTATAAATATTTTCGTACATATATTCCAGTTTTCTTTCCTTTTTTTCCATCTCTCTGGGATATTAACCTAGTATTGGTATTGCTGCAATAAAGGGAATGCATAGTTTTATAGTCCTTTGGGCAAAATTCCAAATAGTTCTCTACAATGCTTGCCCCAGTTCACAGCTCTATCAATAGTGCATTAGTATCCCAATTTTTTCACATTCCTTCTATTATTTATCATTGTCCTTTTCTTTCTTCCTGATGAGCCCTTGGCAGAAAACCTAGAATTTCCTTCCTTTGCCATGTTGGCCAGTCTTATAGGTATGAAGTGGCACCTCAGAAGGGTTTTGACATGCATTCCTCTGATGACTGGTGATTTAGAGCATTTTTAATATAAAAATTTATAGCCTTGATTTCTTCTTCTGAAAACTGCCTTTTCATATCATTTGACCATTTATTAGTTGGGGAATGAAAATTTGGTTCATTTTGCTAAGCATTTGAGAAACAAGGCTTTTTATCAGAAAAACAAAACAAAATAAAACAAAAACTTGACACGATCTCCCCTCCCCACCAAGTTTCCTCCTTTCCTTCTCATTTTGGCTACATTGGTTTGTGCAAAATTCATTTAGTTTAATGTGATTGAAATTACACACTTTAACTTCCCATAATTCTCTTTATCTCTTCTTTGGTATTGTTTTTTTGCTTATCTGTAGATCTAACAGCAAATAGATGTGCAGTAGATAGAATGCTAGGCCTGGGGTCAGGAAGACTCCTCTTCCTGAGTTCACATCTGGCCTCAGACACTTAGCAGTGTCACCTTAGGCAAGTCACTTAAATCTGTTTGTCTGAACTCTATGAGAAAAGAAGAATTAGCTCAAAAGAAATGTGAGATGAGCAAACTTAGAGACATCTCTGCTTCAAATGTTCATAGGTACTATTTGTACCCAAGTTGTGGTAGAGCCTTCCAAGCTTGGATTGGTCTGCTCAACCACAGTTGGATATATTACATCTTGACTCAACATAGTGATGTTATTTTGTTCCTCTTTGAGAAGGAAAGAAAACAACCAACCAGATATGTGACACTGGACAATTCACTTAACTGTTTGCCTCTGTTTTCTCATCTATAAAATGAATTGAGGAAGGAAATGGCAATCCACTGCAGTATTTTTTGCCAAGAAAACCCCAAATAGCATTATGAAATGTCAAAGACAATTGAAAAATGACTGAACAACAAGAGATCTGACAGAATTTTCTTTTTTCCATGCTCTTCTATTTTGTTGATAATATCCCTCTTTGGATCTAAATCATGTACCCATTTTAAAATTCTCCTGGCATGTAGGATGAGATGTTGGTTTATGCTTAGTTTCCACCAGATTATTCAAATTATTTTTCAATAGCCGCAGTACTTTTGTCAAATTTTGAGTTCTTGCTACAATAAACTGAATTTATGATTTTTTTATGCAATAGCTTGCTCTGTTCATTTTCTTCTGTATATTGTGTACCTAATCTGTTCTATTGATCAACCAGTCCAATATTTTTTGCAGTGCCAGATTGTTTTGGTGATTACCACTTTGTAGTATAGTTTGAAATATGGTACTGATAATGGTCTTTCCTCATTTTTTAACAGATTCCCTTTATATTATTGTTCTCCTAATCCTCCAGATGAATTTTTAAAATTATTTTTCTACTTCTATAAAATAATTATTTGGAAATTTGATTGGTATACCAATGAATAACAAATTAATTTAGTTCCCTATTTGCCATTTTTGATATAATTTCTTTAAATTGTATTCACAGGGTTCCTGTGTGTCTTAGCAGGTTGACTACCAAGTATTTTTTACTGTCTACAATTATTTTAAGTGATGTTTTTCTTTCTATCTCTTCCTGCTAGGCTTTGCCAGTAAAATAGAGAAATTCTCTTGATTTTTGTGGATTTATTTTATATCATTCAACCTTGCTAAAATTGTTCATTGTTTTAACTAAGTTTTTATTGATTCTCTCAGGTTTTCTAAGTGTACTATCATATCTTTAAAATAATACTTTTGTCTTCTTGTTGTCTATTCTTATTTATTCTATTTATTTTTTTGTTTTGTTGTTATAGCTACCATTTCTAGTAGAATGTTGAGTACTTATTATGATAACAGACATACTTGCAGAAAGTAGTGCAATGGATGGAGTGTTAGGCCTGGAGTCAGGAAGATGAGTTCAAACCAACCTCATATACTTATTAGCTTGAGACACTGGTCAAGTCAATTAACCCATCTTTACCTCTGTTTCCTCATCTGTAAAATGGGGATAATATAGTACCTTTCTCCTAAGGTTGTGAGAACCAAGAGCAAATATTATCTATAGTTATGTCAAATTTTTCTTTTTCTTTGAGGAATCATGAGCTCAGATGAAAATAAAAAAGTAAAATAAAACTAAAAAAGAGATAAACAAGAAACTCCAGATTAGGCCTGCACAACATATGTCCCACAGGCTGCTTTTGAGAGGCCTTTGAAAAATGTAGGCTTGCCTCTGTGTACTCTCTTGTTGGTCACATGACCTGAATCCACCAACAATCATCAGGGTATGTCTAGTGTAACCTATCTGTGACCCAAAGTTCATAAATTGTGCACATCTTCTTTAGAGGTTTTCAAATCATTGCTACTATGTTTGAATCTTGACCTTCCAGTCACCAAAATAGATCTTTACAGTTAGATTCTTTTGTTATTTGTCCATTCTTCCAGTCTCTTTCTTGATTTTGGAATTTGTTAGTGCAGGACTCTTTATTTTTTGGAAAGATGTCTGGCTTAAGCTTCTTTTTCAATGCCTTCTACTGTTTTCAAAGCTCAATCAGGGGGCCTACAAGTTTTCAGTGCTTCTACAGCAGTGTGATCTAGGAAGTGCTCCATTTAAAGCCCCCCTGGTCAGAAATCTGCAAGTTCCTAACCCAGGTTTGGGTTGGTTGGATTTTGTGTGATTTAGTTTTAGTAGAATGCTGCTAGACTCAGTTGCTGTTAGCCTGCTGGGAAGTTCTATAGGTTCATAACAATTGAACAGTCTCTCTTTCCTTTTTTATTCTTTTGCTATCCTGATTATTCTGGTGAAGGCTTATGTGAGGAGTTAAATTTAAATCTGAGTCTTTTTTCTTGAGTTCAGAGATGGACAGCTAAGTTTTTGGAAATTGTTCCTTGCTCTGTACACATCTAGCCTCTCTTTTGTTTACAACTCAACCACTCCTCCCCACCTTTGAAATGTTGCCCTGAAAGCTTTGGGTATTGAAAAAAGCATCCTAATCATCTAGTATGATGGAACGATAAAAGAGTTGAAAAGTGTTTAGTATAGAATCAGAAGACTTGTGTTCAAAACCTGTCTTGTTTTCACTTAGTGGATATGTAACAGAATAAGAATGTGTTTTATGCTTTTCTATAGTATCCATGCAACTCAACATGTTGTGCACATTAATGTCTAAAAAGAAATGTATTGATTACTTGTTTTGTTGATATTGTCTTCATTTAAATATTATTTAAATTAAGTTTTAATTAGTGAAACATTTTTCTCTCCTATTCTCATTTGAAAAAGAAAGGAAGAGAAAAGAAGAGGGGAAAGGAAAATAAAGGGAAAGTAAAGAAAATCTTGTAACAAATATACCCAGTCATGCAAAAGAAATTTCTTTATTGGTTATGCCCCAAATTGCATATGTCACAATCTATACCTCAAATCTATCAAATCTCTATCAAGAAATTGGAATTATATTTCATCATGGGTTACACAGAACTATTACTGGACATAAATAGATAAGAGTTCTGAATTCTTTCCCAATTGTTTGTCTTTACAAGGTTGTTGTCTCGAACTTCCTCTTCTAGACAGTTTCATTGTTTATTGTTGTTGTTTAGTTGTTTTTAGTCATGTCTGACTCTTTGTAACTCCATTTGGGGTTTTCTCAGCAACAGTACATAGGTGGTTTGCCATTTTCTTCTCCAGCTCATTTTATAAATGAGGAACCTGAGGCAAATAGGGTTAAGTGACTTGTCCAGATTCACAAAGCTAGTAAGTGTCTGAGGCCAGAATTGAACTCACAAAGAATGAGTCTTTCCTGACTACAGATCTGACACTCTATCCACTGTGCCAGCTAGCTTCAAATTTCATTGTTATTGCATAAATTTTGCCCCATTCAGTGGTGTTATACATATTCAATGACACATGGAAGACATTTTTTTGTATCCTAAATTGTTTGGTCCAGCACTACTCTATACCCTCACCATGATCAATTTCCTCCTCAAAGGGCATGTTATATCATTTTACTTCTTTCTCTATGTAGTCTCGCTGCCTTCCCACCCCAACTCCCCACCCAATCGTCAAATGCTAAAACGGTCAGGGATGTTTGCACATTGAGGGTTTTTGGCTGTATTAGTTTCACTTATATGAGTAATTGGTATTTGCTAAAGAAAAGACATTGTATGGTGCTATAAAAACAAACTTCTATTTATTTCTATATGATATAATGAAGACACACAATCCTCAGTCTTTTTTTGGGGAATTTATATTTTTTGTTTTATTTTGTTTAATGTACAAAAAGATAAGATTTTATTTTTCATTAATCAAGACATTCAGAGTTATAGTTTTCATGAGATAATTGAGGTGAAGTGCTTATTATATATTGAAGTTGAAGTGCTTATAATATATTAAATAATATATTTACATTTAATGCCATATAGTAATGGAAAACAATACATTTTCTAAATGAAATGAGTTAGTGATACTCTATTATTTTTTAATTGACAAGCATAGACTATTACAGTTCAATGGGAGAGAGCAGAAGAATTTTTCACACTACTTAAGTGTCAGACACTTCCAGATTGAACTTATTTAAAATTTTATTATGGGAAATATTACATTGAGAATGTATTAATATATTATTTAATTGCTGAGTTCATAGTACTAAAATTTTAAACTTTGAAAATTAGGAATTACAGCTGAAGAAGACCTTAAAGGTTATCTAATTAAACTCCTTGATTGTAGAAAGAAATCAACTGTGGTTTATACAGATAGTAACATGTTCACTGTCATATAGAATTTAGTTAGTGGAGTTAGATTTTGAACCCAGATCTTCTAAGCCTCAGTGTATTGCTCTTTATACTAAATTACACTCAATAATTTATAAATTAAAAGTCTTCTATGGGAGAATAAAATGCTCTTTTGGGGAATCACCTTTCATTTTGAAAAAAAAAATTAGTTCTGGATTTGTGTGTTTCTTTTATATTTAATGCATCAAATAAAGGATTTAGTGGAGTTTCTTCATCTTTCCCCCGTCTCCAAAAAGTAAAAAGAAATATTATAAGAAGTTAACCATTTAGTTAATTTCAGTCTATAGATTATTCAATAATTCTTCCGCATGGGGTAAAAAGTAGAAAATTTTTCCAAATAACTCTAGACAATTTAGAGATTTAAATTACTACTGAATTCAACCCTTGGTTACATAAATACAAAATTAGGCATAGGAATAGATACAAAGAC
>CM053585.1:143627467-143650262 GCA_028646515.1 Pseudochirops corinnae
ATATATATATATATATATATATATATATATATATATATATATATATATATATATATATCATGAGTATTTCATGAAGAAGAGAATAAGGAGGTGCTAGACACAGGAAACAATAAAAAATATCCCCCTCCTAAAATGAAACACCATTTATATCACCTTGGAAACTACATGGATGATAGATGAGAGAACAGAGAGGAAATGACTGTTTACTCTCATGGTACTCATTTTAAATTATCTATCTATCTATAACCTGACCATCTTCTTGTTCGAGAAAATATTAAAATCAATACTAGATGAGAAGAAAGGCTAAGAGTGAGAATTTATGTTTCCCAACTGAGGCAATGCCAATGTGAGTTTCTTTAAAAAGCTATTAATGTCAAAAAAGTGAAATGAATATCAGATTGGATATCAACACAGATTATCATTACTCAACACGATTAACAGAGATTAATTAATTACCAAAAGGAGCATTTATTAAGAGCCAGAAACTGTTATAATTGATAAGAACATAAGAAAACAAAATAATATAAAGAAAAAAAATGCCTAGTTCCTACCTTCAAGGTATTTATATTCTACTGGGGAAGAAAATATATTCATATATAAATATATGCAACATAAATGAAAGGTGTTTTTTGGGAGGCAGGAATGAATACCTGCAAGATGAACAAAGACTACATGTGGAAAATAATGAGCTGAATTTAGAAAGAAATTAAGAATTCTCATAAGTAGAAATGAGCAGGGAATGTCTTCCAGGATTTGGGACACCTAGAGTAAAAGCACTAAGATGGGAAGTAGAATGTTATCTCTGAGAAACAGTAAGAATACCAGTTTGGCTAGACTGTAGTTTATATGAAAGGGAAGAAAACACATAATAAATCTAGGAATGTATGTAGAGGCAGGTTATTAAGACATTTGAATATTAAACAATTAAAGAATTTACATTTGATTTTTGAGGAAATAGGGAACCACTGAAACTTATTAACTTATAGAGTTTATAAGTTGTTTTCATTTATAGACTAACATGACTAAACCTACCCTTTATGAAAATTATGCTGGCCTCTGGATTAAGTATTGATTAGTAACATGTGTGGCAGGGAGAGCAATTGGGAGGTTATTGCAACATCAGTATTGACACAGGATGAGTAATTATGTAATAGAGAGAAAGAGACAAATGGAAGAGGTTTTGAGAGACAGAGACTACAAGGTCTTGAAATTGGTTATGTGGAGTAAGGAGCTCAGGATTATGTTAATTTTTTGAAGCTGGGAGAATGGAAGGATAATATAATTTATATTATACATAAACATAAGTTTTCCATTGGGGGGAGAGAAACAGGGATATTTTTAGGAGTGGATTCATCTTGGAGCAGTTTTTTTTGTTTGTTTTTGTTTTTGTTTTTTTGAGATGCTGAGCTTGAAATGTCTATGTGAAATGACATCTAGGTCAAAATGACTAATAGACAGTGATGTGGAGCTAAATCTCAAGGGAGAGACTAAGATAGCAGCCATATGCATAGAGATTAAACTCAAAGAAAATTATTAATCCTCACCATAATCTCCATTGCAGATATGATAGTGGTGGGGAATTGTTGAGAATTATTCAAGCTCTAATAGTGATTTCTAATATGTTAAAAAGTATTTCATTAAAAGAAATATTGACCCTCTTCAAAATGTGGAATTATTGCTTCCCTACCCTTTCATGATTCTTTCATTTCCTTTTAAGCTCCAAAAGCCTCCTAGAATTGAATCTTAGTTGGAAAAAAAATGCTAATTGTTAAGTCACATAACCTGATTCTACTCAAATTCCAGTAGTACTACTGGGCACAGCCACTTAACCTCTCTGATCTTTAATGTCTTCATTTATGAACAAGGTGGAAGGTTGGATTTTATGACCTTTAAGCTCCATCTAAGCTCTGAATTTCTGACCATCTGTGTAGTTAGGGCTGGGAAATATTTATTAACCATTGATTAATGTTTGATACAAAATAGACAATAAAACCATCCTCCAAATGCGTATAAACCTTGTGAAATTTGAATGCTTTAGCAAGAGAATTCATTAGAATCTCATTGTACTTTTCCCAATTATTCAAGTAGTCAATCAATTATTTACTGAGTTCCTCCTATAGGCTCATCTCTATGGGGGACATAAAAATAGTAGAAGGTACAGGATCTGTCTACTCAGACTCATCAGGGGAGACAGAACTCTACACATAAAGCAAGCAGAGAACATTACAAAATGGAAAGCAATTAAATGCTAAATTGTGTAGAACACACTAATAAGTAAGAAATCAGACAATCAAGTGAATGATAATGCATCAAACAGTCCATCTAGAGGGATTTTGATCTTGTACTTTTCTATCTTTTTGTACAGAAATGGTGTTTTGCAGAAGTGGTAGGAAGTTAGGTTTGTTGAACTCAATTTTCTAAAGGGATCAAACTGCTTGTTTTATGGGAAAGTACTCTGCTTTCAATTGTAATTCTCCATGTTTTCCCCTTAACAGTAGTTAAAATGTTCTTTATCCAACTCATTCACATCTGTTATTTACCTTTCCAAATTGTTCTACAGTGATTTTTTTCTCCTATAGCTATCAGAACACTCTTCAAAGTATTTCTCCAGTTCATCATGATGGCTTAAAACCTAGGTCAGTGGAGCACAAATGTTGACATTTTCTGCTGTGCAAAATATATGATTCCCTCCTTACTGACCAGTATAGCTAAATTCAGGGAGCTTAACCCTATTTTGTCCATGTACTACTAGAAGCAGAATAACAACAATACTAATAGGAGGAGGAGGAAGAGAAGGAGGAGGAAAAGGCATCCCAAGTAAGTCTTAAAATACCATTGTACAATGAGAGAATTTGAGGGAAACCAAGATTTAGAACTGTTAAATGACTTTTCCAAGGTCACATGTTGAGTAAACATTGAGGCAGAAATGAACACAGGTCTATTGATGTCCTAGCTCAGCACTCATTAAGAGACAACTAAAAGAAAGTTAGATGTATAAGTCCATCCTGCTGCTTAGGTGAGAAAGCAACTGAGTGATCATTTTTCTTTTTTCCTCTACTCATTATTTCTTTAGGCAATCATTTTGCCCCAATTTTTCCCTTTTCCTCTTTGTCTTCCAAGCCAAAAATATATGTATTATGAGGGTAAACACTTTCCTGAAATCCTAGTACAGTATTGGAAACTAGAGATATCAAAGTTTAAATATCACTTTCACTAATTTTCTAGTTCCCCTGAAGCAGGATACTTATCAAAATGTTTCTTCACCTTAAAAAAAAAGAAATAGTGAAATCTTCCTTACAAAGCTCAAGAGGGAGAGTCATGGCCTAAGATCTCCAAAGGGATTTCCAAAATTTTGTATAATATATGTCATGAGGCAGCAAAGCTATAAAGAGGCAAAAAAGTTTATGCCTTAATGGCAAGACTATTACACATTCCAGTGACCCATACATCTACTGGTTGTGTTGTTTTTGAAAAGAGTTATGCTGTCAAAGTGTAGTTTGCTTAGCTTTTGCTCAATTTTATCTTTCCCCAGATAGAAAATTCCAGTCCATTAAAGTTTCTGCATAATGGAACTGGCCATAAGTATATTTTCGAAATAGCCAGTTCTTGTTTACTTCTTCTTTCAATATTCTTTTTTTTTTCTTAAGGTACCACTACCAAGGATCCATGAGCTTTATGTTGCCCCTGGTTCATTAGGCCTTTAACCTGTAGAGTTTTGGACCTCTCATGGAAGCCAAATGCTCAATGTTCCATTCTCAGAGGGCCTAATTATCTTGTAATATAAGAAAAACAAATAGCTACAAGTGTTACTTCATTCAGATTGTGTATTAGAATTTTAAAAAAAGAGTAATAGTAAGCTCTTAATAAATACTTATTGATTTACTGATTGACTTGACCTATCTATTCCCTGGAATGGAAGAGTGCTCATATTGTCTGGTGGAAAAATTAAAAGAATGCTGAATTTTCAGTGAGAAAATGTAGGTTCAAATCCTACTTTTAGCACTTAATTGCTGTGTTTATATAGGCAAGTCGCAACCTCTTCAGTTTCTAAAACTGTTAAATGTATATAACATCTACAGTGCCTACTTTACAGAATTTCTATTAAGATCAAATGAATTTTTGTATGTAAATAATTTGGAAATTTTAATATGCTACATCAATTTGATATACTTAGAGAATCCTATAGAATCATGTAAAAAGCTACTTGAAATAATAACTTTAGCAAAGTTGCAGGACATAAAATAAACCCATATAAATCATCAATATTGCTATATATTACTAACAAAGCCCAATAGTAAGAGATAGAAAGAGAAATTATATTTAAAGTTACTGTAGAAATTATAAAATATCTGGGAATCTACCTGCCAAAACAAATCCAGAAACTATATGAACACAATTACAAAACATCTTTCACACAAATAAAGTCAGATCTAAATAATTGGGGAAAAAAAATCAGTTGCTCATAGGTAGGCTGAGCTAATATAATAAAACTGACAATTCTACCTAAATTAATGTACTTATTCAGTGCCATACCTATCAAACTCCAATTAATCTGAAAAAACAAAAGGTCCAAAATATCAAGGGAATTAATGAAAATAAATGCTAAGGAATGTGATCTAGCTATAGCAGATCTTAAATTGTATTATAGAATCATCAAAATGACTTGGCCCTGGCTAAGAAATAAAAGGGTAGATCAGTGGAATAAGTTAGGTACACAAGACGCAGTAGTCAATTATTGTAAAAAATCTTCTTTTTGATGAACCAAAAGACCCCAGCTTCTGTGATAACAGCTCACTATTTGACAAAAAACTGCTGGGAAAACTGGAAAATAATATGGCAGAAACTGGGCATAGGCCAACCTCTGACACCATATACCAAAATAAAGTCCAACTGAGTACAGGATTTAGATATAAAGGCTGATACTATTAAAAAATTATGGGAGTAAACAATAGTTTATCTGTCAGATTTGTGAAGAATGGAGGAATTTATGACCAAACAAGAGATAGAGATCATTATGAAATGTAAAATGGATAATTTTGATTACATTAAATTGAAACATTTTTGCACAAAGCCAATGCAACCAAGATTAGGAGGGAAGCAGAAAACTGGGAAAGAATTTTTACAACTAATGTCTCTGATAAAGGCCTCCTTTCTAAAATATATAGAGAATTGAGTCAAATTTACAAGAGTACAAATCAAATGGTCAAAGGATTTGAAGAGGCAGTTTTTAGAGGAAGAAATTAAAACTAGCTGTAGTTATATGAAAAAATGCTCTCAATTGCTACTGACTAGAGAGATGCAATTCAAAACATCTCTGAGGTACCACTTCTCACCTATCATATTGGCTTAATGTGAAAAAACAGGAAAATGATAAATATTGGAGAAGATGTGGGAAAGTTAGAACAATAATTCATTTTTGGTGGAGCTGTGAACTGATCCAACCATTCCAGAGAGTAATTTGGAACTATGGCCAAAGGACTTTAAAAAATAGACATACTTTTTGTCCCAGCAATACCACTTCTAGGGTTGTATCCCAAAGAGATCATAAAAATGGGAAAAGGACCCACATGTACAAATATATTTATAGTGACTCTGTGGCAGCCAAGAACTGAAAATTGAGGGAATACCTATCAATTGGGGAACGACTGAACAAGCTGTGTTATGTGGATGTAATGAAATACTATTGTGCTATAAGAAATGATGAACAGGTGGATTTCAGAAAAATCTGGAAAGACTTATAGGAACTGATGCTAAGTGAAGAGAGAAGAACCAGGGGAACATT
Organism: Pseudochirops corinnae; assembly: GCA_028646515.1. Lineage (NCBI taxonomy): Eukaryota > Metazoa > Chordata > Mammalia > Diprotodontia > Pseudocheiridae > Pseudochirops > Pseudochirops corinnae. The sequence goes on from CM053585.1 coordinate 143,633,250, forward strand.
GTACAGAGTAACAGCCACAACGTTCAATGACTGATTTTGATAGACTTAACTCTTCTTGGCATTGCAAGGACCTAAGACAATTCCAAATGACTCATGATGGAAAATACTAGCCACATCCAGAGGAATAACTATAGAGAAAGAATGCAGAGCAGAGTAGACAATTTCCTTTTTTCATTTGTTTTTCTTTTTTCTTTCTCATGTTTTCTTCATTAATTATAATTCTTCTATGCAACATGGCTAATGAGAACATGTATTTAATAGGAATGTATGTCTAGAGTCTATATCAGATCACATGTCTTTTGGGGGAGGGAGGGGACAGAGGAGGACAAAATTTAAAACTTAAGGAAGTAAATGTTGAAAACTAAAAATAAATAATTTAACTAATAAAAATTAAGCAAAAAAAGTGCTACATCAATTACATTTGTTATTGTTGCTCTCTTCCATGGAATCTTGTGAATTCTCCATCTTCATTGACTATATCACCATGATATGATGTAAAACTGGAGAACACAAGTAGTAGTTTGAATAACACAATGAGGATCTCCACCCTCCTCCCCCCACCCCCAAATAATCCTGACACATTAAATGCCAGGTCAAATCTAATAAGATAGAATTTAATAGGGCTAAATATAAAGGTCTAAACTTAGATTACAAAAAATCAATTTAATTAGTATATAATGTAGGATTTGAAGCTAGACAACAGTTCACATGAAAATGATCTGATGCTTTTTTTTTTAAATGAATTTCAGGCTCAATTTAAGTTAAAGTGTGAGTTGGCAGTCAAAAACTTTATGCTATCTAAAGTCTACATCAAGGGAATCACAGTGTCAACCTCTCTATCAATCAAAAGACAAATCTTTCTTAAGTACCTGTCTTTTGCCAGTGCTAAGTAATAAAGGGATATAATTTTTTTTTAATGAAAAAAAACATCTGTTTTCCAGAAGATTACATTCCATTTGGGGAGACACTATATACATATTTAAGAATGAGGAAGTTGTTTCACATGGCTTACCCTGTAATTACACAGGTCTTGGCAGATGGGCTAAACCAGGAGGAGGGTCACTTATAGGCCTCAAACCTGTGAGTTAGGAGAATCCCAAGGATGTGAAGACTTCTCCTGCCAGGATTGATGGACAAGAAGAATTTGTTACAAACACCCTGAAGGTGGCTTGACCAGGTGCTATGGAGCTCTTAGAGTTTGGTCAGACCTCAAAGACACCAAGGGTATCCAGTGCATTCTGGGCCATCTCCAATCATCCTGACTTTTATTTTGCCACTGGACTTCAATGACTCTGGAAGAGAGAGTGAGGCTGCTGACTTTGTGCAACTCTGCCTCACTTAAATCCAAATCATGCATGAGTCAAGACATCACCCTGTGATGGCATTGGTCCTCTTTGAAAAGGACAAATATAAACAACAACTACATAGGTCAAACATTGAATCCAATAAGTAATCAAGGAAATAAACTATATGGGAACATGACCTTAATCAGTTTGAGAGGAGTGAAGTGCTTTGAGGCCGAATAGAAGAAATACACTGGGATTGGTTGAAATAAACAGGCACACCAATGAGATTATCTATATCCATCAAGCTTCTTTGGATCATAGCATTCTACCTGAAGCACTCCAATAAGCTGGTCTAAACGTAATACATGAACATGCCTGGGTGGGGGTTAGTGGTAGAAGGAGCAAGAACATTTCAATCTTTCTTCACTCCTTTTCTTTGTTGTCAAGATAATAACCTTGCAAATTTCAAAGGTCAGAAGAATTGGAATTACCATTTTGCCTACAGTTTTAACACTAGAACAGCAGCGGTGGAAAGTAACATTTTCATCACCAAGGACAAATGACTGATGATGGCCTGTGATACAGGGGATAACCTTTGTGACTTCAATGTCTGACCAAGCTTTAAGTGTCCCATAGTACCTGATTTCAGGTGCCTTTATAGTGGTTGGAATAAATTGTTCTCATTTCTCCAATCCATGAGAGGAAGTCTTCAAATGCTTGGAGGAGACATCTCCCTAACTCACTAACAGATTCAAAACCTGTCATTTACCCTTAACCTACTTTATCCCATCTGCAGATAACAGTTTTCTAGGGTATGACTGCTTCTTGGAGCCAAAGGTGAGAGCTGTGTGAATGAGCCCTGAGAAGGGCTTATCAAGCTCTCACACCAGAGGTTCTAGTTCTCCCTCAAATCTGATGTTACAAAATAAAGGGTTAAAAAAACAAACAAATAAACTTCCTAACAATTAGAAATATTTCTAAGTAAAATGGATTTCCACAAGAATCTGTGGATTTCCATTCTCTACAAGTTTTTGAGCAGAGTGTGAATGAAAAATTTGTTAGCAATTGTGTATAGGAAATTTCAGTCAGGTATAATTTGATTGAGGTTTCATCCAATTTAATGCCCTTCACAACATATTATATTCATATCATCATTTATGCAATTATCAACCCTGCATTGAAGATTTCCTTCTACCTAATATTTTTCATGAACTGCAAAATAAGACTATCAGCACTTAAGTGTTTGAACTTATATTGTTAATTTTATGAATGTGCCATTTTGCCTTAAAAATCATTGATAAAAATATTAAATAGCACAACAACAAACAGAGATCCCTGAGTTGTTGATTAGACATCTCCTGCCACATTGCTAGTGATTAACATCTACTCTTACTTTATTATTATTGACTTCCTTTTCCCACCCAGACTCAGTCACAATAGCACAATGAAAAGCAGTATGAGATAGCATAAAGAGTATGAACTTTTGTTCAGAACAAATGGGTTTAAATACTGGTACTGCTACTTACTACCTCTTTGAACTTGGTCCTCTTCTCAGTTGGAATTTTGTACCTCATCTGTAACATGTGGGATTTAGACAAGATGATATAGGGGGCCAGAGTAAAGAGGGTGGTATAGAAGCAGGAAAACTCCATGGCTCCCCTCACAACCACCTCAAATACCTATAAAATATGACTCTAAATAAATTTTAGAGCTCCAGAACCCACAAAGTGACAGGGAGAAACAATTCTCCCACTGATGGCAGCCCAGCAGGTGGACAGGAAGGATTCATCACACCATGCTGAGAGCATGATTTTAGTCCCAGGACAGCCCAGATCAGCCACAGCTGGAGCATTCAGGAGAGTGGATCACTAGCAGTTGTGGTGGTTTCCAGAATTATCAACCCATAAATGTGATAGACAAAGTAAAAGGTCAGTGGAACTCTGTTAAATGGGGGGGAGGGAAGAAGTATGGTCTGGCTTTTGCCCCTGGAGTGAGAATCTTCAGAGGTATGGTACTGCAGCCACTTCCTCATGGCCACTTCAGAGGCCCCACCTTTCAGATCATAGGGGGCTAAGTGACCATTCAGAGGCTAAGCACTCTTGCCTTAACCTGACTGGTTCTGGATCAGAGTTGGGGGTGGTGGTCCTGAGGTGTGTGACCAGTGAGCCTAAACTGGTGGGGGCCATAGAGATGGCACCCTTCTAAAAGCTCCAGGAGCTGTGAAAACCCCAGAGATTTGGGATGAAGCTCTCCCCTCTGGTAGCGGAGTTTTACTGTGGCAAAGAGCTCAAAAGTCAAAGTAATTGACTGGCAACATAAGCAAACAAAGGAAGCAAAGCAAGCACAGCCATCCAACTTTAAATTTCTCTTTGGGGGATCAAAAAGATCAAAGCATGGAATGGGAGGAAGATAACACAGTCAGAACTCCTGCAACCAAAGCTTCAAAGAGAAATATAAACTTGTTATAGGCCATGGAGGAGTTCAAGAAGGATATTGAAAATCAAGTAAGAGAAGTGGAAGAAAAATTGGGAAGATAAATGAGAATGATGCAAGAAAATGATGAAAAGAGAGTCAACATCCTGACAGAAGAAAATAATCCTTAAAAAATAGACTAACTCAAATGGCAAAAGAAGTTCAAAAAGCCAATGAGAAGAATGCCTTAAAAAGCCAAATTTGCCAGATGGTAAAAGAATTTCAAAAGCTCCCTGAGGAGAATAATTCCTTCAGAATTAGGGTGGAGGAAATGGAAGCTAATAACTTAATGAGAAATCAAGCTATTATGAAACAGATTCAAACAAATGAAAAAATAAAAGGCAATGTGAAATATCTCATTGGAAAAACCACTTACCTGGAAAAGAGATCCAGGAGAGCTCATTTAAAAATTATTGGACTACCTGAAAGCCATGATGAAATAAAGAACCTAGAAATCACTCTTTAAGATATTCTCAAGGAAAATTGCCCAGTTATTTTAGAACCAGAGGGCAAAATAGAAATTGAAAGAATTCACCAATCACCTCTTGAAAGGATCCCAAAAAGACAACTCCTAGGAATATTATAGCCAGGTACCAGAGTTCCCAGACAAAGGAGAAAATATTACAAGCAGCCAAGAAGAAATAATTTGAATATTGTGGAAACACCATCAGGATAACACAGGATCTAGCAGCTTCTACATTAAGGGATTGAAGGGCTTGGAATGTGACATTCTGGAGATCAAAGGAGCTAGGATTAAAAACAAGAATCAGCTACCCAGAAAAACTGAGCATAATATTTCAGGGGAAAATATGGTCATTCAATGAGGTGGAGGACATTCAAGCATTCTAGATGAAAAAACTGGAATTGAATAGAAAATTCAAATACAAGAAGCAAGAGAAGCATGAGAAGGTAAATAAGGAAAAGAAATCATAAGGAACTTATCAAAGTTAGATTATTTACAAGCCTACATGGAAAAATGATAATTGTAATTTATGAAACTTTTCTCAGTATGAGGATATGTATACATGCATACATACATATATGCATGTACACATACAGATATGTCTATATAGGAGGGTATATATGCATATGAATACATATGTGAGTGTGTGTATATATGTGTATAGCTATACATAGAGGGCACAGGATCAATTGAATAGGAAGGGATGATATTTAAAAGGTGAAATTGAGATATAAGAAAGAAATAGACCAGATGGTATAAAAAACCCTTCTTGATTACAATTACATGATCTTTTAACACATAAGACATCTGCCAGTGGCTTGGAAATTTACTGATTGCATACATGTATGTCCCAACCCTTGTAACAGCAAGCACCCTGGCATACCCAGGATAGCTGCCAGCACAGGTTCTTAGATCTGCTTTTCCAAAGGAAAGCAACTCAAAATGGGTTAACAATCTTTACTTTAATCAATCAAACCAATGTCATTTACCTAGTTCAGGGGAAAAAGTCAGCACCCTGAACTACAGAGAATATAAACACAAGTTACAAACACAAGTTACAAGCAGACAAAGAGATAGATCAGCAGATAAGACTTCCTGCTGTCTGACCATCACATCCATACCTATTAAGTTACCAGAGAGGCTAGCATCAACATTTGGGTTTTTCAAAGCCGGGGTGCTCAACAGCTTCCCAGAGTCTCATCTGGCCAAATCACACAACTCTTTCCATAGTGAGCCCCAAAGCAAAACCTCACACCAGCAGTTTATATAGCCTTCTCCTGGATCAGAGAATGTTGCAGCCCTCTTGACCCATTGCCCAATCACAAAGCAACAAGGTCCAGGCATTCTCGAAAAACAAGCCTCCCGCCACAGGCTACACATGACCACATCCAGTCCACTAGGGGGCAGAATATACCTTCAAATCAGGGAAGGTTCTCAGAGCCACTGAAGCCACTTAAGCAAAAGGCCTAGCGCAGGGAAGATCTTCAGATTCCCATAACAATCCTGTATATTACTATGGCCAGATCAGGGGAAAAAAAACATAGGACCTTCCATTTCCTTCAGCTCTTATAGTCACAAAGAACTATACCACTGAGATTTTTTTTCTGTACAGCCACTGTTTCAGGAAAAAACAAATCTATTTATGGGATTTCTTTTTTCTTTACGTCAAAAAAAATGTACTTTATCAGATAATATTTACTGATTTACGATTCAAAAATGATGACAACTGCACTTATGTGTAACTTGTAGGTCTGTCTATATTGATGATCTTGGACTCCTTTTCAAAATCATCAGAAGGTAAGAAGGAGATCTCTAATTATATCTAAAACAGAAAGATAAGAAACATAAGTATGTGTTAAAACAAACTGCCTTCACTCTCCTTTACTTGCAGTGTGCATCTCCTTTATATTCCTTAGTCCCTATACATAGTAGAGTATTCATAGAGTGGTAATTGACAAAGATCTGAGTTAGAAGGCAATTAAGTAAATCTCAGGAGTCCAACACAAAGTGATAATGAGGTGTGAACACATTCCTTGGAAACTGCAAATGTGCCAAAAGGGCAATTTGACACTTCTTCAGAAGATATAGAAGTGATGAATTATTCATGATCAGTTGGGGGCAGCCCAAAGTACAAAGAGGAAAAGTGCTGACTGGCCCAAGTCATTGTATGGAATGACACCAACCATTTATTTATTTTATTTTTTTAAGCTATGATTTACAGTCATTAATTAGCAAGGGAGAAATGGAAAAATATCTGGCCTATTCTTTCTTTCCATACTTCCTGTCTTTACTCAATATTAATTTCTCCCACTTTTAACTTCCCAAGTTCATCAAATTACTTTTATTTGACACCTTTGCTCTTCTCAGTTTGTTTCTGAGTTTAATTTTTATTTTCACTGGTCCGTGTTCCTTGGCTTCCTTCAAGTCTCAGATAAATCCTCAATTTCTATAGAAAACTTCTCCTTAATTCTTATGTCTTTGCTCTATTGATTACTTCCATTTTTCTTGTATATAGCTTGTTTATAAGTAGATGCTTGCATATAAGGAGCTCACTGTGTAAGTGCTGAGAGTGAAGTTAGGAAGATATGAGTTCAAATAGAGCAGCGGTTCTCAACTTTCTTAATGCCACAACCCTTTAATACTCAAATGTGGGCATATCTGCATGTGGACAGACCTGCCTGGAGACGGATAGAGGAGTGGTGTCTAGGTTCCTAAGATCATTGAAAATATGTGTTTTCTGATGGTCTTAGGCAACCCCATTCGACCCCCAAAGGGGTTGCAACTCACAGGTTGAGAACTGCTGAAATACAGCCTGAGAAACGTATTAGCTTGAATGACTCTGGAGAGGTCAGTTAACCTCCATGTGTCTCAGTGTCCTGCTCCATATAATGAAGATCGTAGTAGCACCTACCTCATAGTCTGATTGTGAAGATAAGTGAAATAGCGTTTATAAAGGCATAGCACAATGTCTGACACATAGTATATGTTTAATAAATATTCCTTCCTTTGCCTTCCCTTTCTTTTTCCATTAGACAGTGAGTATTTTGCGAAGATTAAGTCTGTCTTTTACTTCTTTTCTGTCCCCAGCACTTAGCACAGTGTCTGGCAATTGTTAGATACTCAATAACTATTTATTGGCTAACTGTTTTCTTGCTTTCTCACTTATATAATAAGGAGATAGGGTTAGATAAGGGGTTCTTAACCTTTTCTGAAACTCTTTGGCATTCTGTTGAAGCTTATGGATCCATTCTTAGATGAAAATTTTTAGGTACATAAATTAAAATACAGGATATCCTTGAAGCCTGGACACATAGGAAATCTCATTAACTATGCATATTTTTGAGAAATGAAATGAATGAAATTTTCAACAACATTTTATTTAATTAGCATAAATTCTAGCCATGACAATTTCATATGGAATAAAAGCTTTCATTAGCTATTGAGGACGATTTTCCACAGTGATGAGATTAAATTAATTTAATTAAATAAGGAGATTTCTTATAGGTCTCTTATGTCTTCCTGCGTCTTCCTATGAATTCTTATTTATGCTAATTAAATAAAATGTTGAAAGTTTCATTCATTTCATTTCTTGAAAATATGCATAGTTTGTATGTATATAGAATATAAATGATATTATAAATGTAATATGGGATTATAAAATCAGTTATATTGAAATACAATTATACATACATCTATATATATACATATATATGTATGAATACATAAATACATATACTATGCCTACATGGGAAAAAGTACACACACACACAATTACAAACACTGTGAAATCCATTTATAGACCTCTTGGATTTTAGAACCTCTAGATTAGGTGATCTCTATTAGCACTATTCTAAATCTTTATTCCTGTGGAATTACTTGATTGTCATGGATTAGAAATGGCTCTTAGTTATTATTTCATTAATAACTGATAGACTTCACAGTAAGGCGTCTGTGCGGTATTGTGGGGGGAGAAAGCCACTTAGAAGAAAGCTCACTAGCATTATGTCCTTGGTGAATGAACCAAGATTTTGTTTGGTTTTCTTCTCTTTATCCACCTAATAGAAGGTTAAAGGGATTGAACACACTGCCTTTCTTCCTTAGCAACATTCACTAAACCCAAGAGGCAAGTTTTGTTCTCAAGGACCAGAGGGTTCTATAACACATTTCACAAAGTAGGGTTCAGCACTTAATGACTTTGTGGTTACTGAATATTTAAAGATGCATCGATACTGGCATTTGTCTCTGTGGTGTTTTCCCATCTCCAAATTCCATTACCAATTAAGGGAATCTAGGAGGCAGCTAAGTGGCTCAGAGGCCTGGAGTCAGGAAGACCTGAGTTCAAATAGGGCTTAGACACTTCCCAGCTCTATGACTATAGGCAAGTCAGTTAACCTCTGTTTACCTCAGATTTCTCTGCTGTAAAATGGGGAACAAATGTGAAGAGCAAGTTAGATAATATTTGTAAAGTATATGGCACAGTGCCTGGCACATATTAGATGCTATATAAATTCTCAATTATTTCTCTTTGCCCTCCAGCATCTCTATGATTATTGTACATTGGTTTCCAAGGGTAACTAAGCACTAGACTAGAAAGGAAATCTAACTCATTTTTTCCTATTAAGAAAAAATTAGAAATGCCAAAATCTCAGAGTTGAAAAGGATTTCAGAGATTACAGTGCAGCAAGAACATCCCCTCAAAATAATATGTGATAGGTTATCTGCTAGCATTGGCTTAAATACCTCTGATTATAAACCAACTGCTCATCAATGGATCCCTCAATTTTTATTTGGAAACATCTCCAATTGTTCAGAAGTTCTTTACTTCCACCCATATTTTACCTTTTTATGCTTTCCATCTATTGTTTCTTGTTTGGCCCCTTGGATCAAACAGCAAAAGTCTTGAAATTTTTCTCCAATTTGACCAGTAATATATTTATTATAATATTATTATCATTACAATATCAGTCCTCTCCTCCTCCCCCCACCATTGTTTGCATTTTTGTTACTGAGACCTGTAATTTCATTGTGGTATGGACTTTTTCAATGAGAAATTTCCCTATACCAAATGCAAATCAGTAACTATTCTTCAACTTAAAATTTGAGTTTCTTGGGGCAGTGAGGGTTAAATGACTTGCCCAAGGTCATTTAACCAGTATGTGTCACAATTAGGACTTGAACTCAGGCTGTTTTGACTCCAAGGCTAGATCTCTATCAATTATACCATGCTGCATTTCCCAACTCTCCTTAAATAGACTATTGGCCATAAAGTGTACACTTTTTGCTGCACTCCCATTTAATGGATCATTAAAACTTTTCTACATGATTGAAGTTTAGTCTTTTGAAAAATAAGGATTATGTGGTTTTAAAAGTTTGAAAATTCCTTCCCTAAATCCCTGAGCTAACAGAATGAGACTAAATCATAATTTTAATATAACTTAGACAAACCAAGATAAAAATCTATGCCTTTTCTCTCTCTTTTTAAAAGAAGCTAATTTATTATGGTTCTCTAGGAGGAACTGCATTCATAATTTAGTATCTTTACTGAAAGTTTCTCTCTTTTTTGTTGAAAGTATTTATAGCAAGTATTCCCTAAACTTTCTGTCTCATCTCAAATGTCTGTTGTTTTTCCTGACCTTAATGATCAAAGACTATTCTTATATGAATCTCATAGGATTTTTAGAACTGCGCAGGACCTACAAGAAAAAGGATGAGACCAGGGATGAAACTGAGGGTCTGCTTCTTCACTGATCCACCAAACCCCTGCAAACCAATAGATCAAAAATAAACAAACAAATGAATAACAACAAAACAGACAAATAATAATAAAAAAGAAAACAAACTCCTGAAAGGTCTTTAGAGATTATCTAATCCTATGGCCTTAAAGACTACATGCTACTGACTAGGGCTTCACAGGGAAGGAAGTTTCAGGAAGGAGTGTAAATGTAGACAGTGTACTGGGAAAGTTCATGAATGAACTGAGCTTTGTGATGGTCAGAGATGCTGAATTTGGAAATGCAAGAATACTATTTCTAAAGAAAAATCCAAAATGCTATTTGGAACTCCCTAACAGAAGTCATATGAGCCACTAGAGGTAAGGATGAGTGGCAAGAAGGAAAGAACAAAAATAAAGGAAAACATTCATTCAAACAAGGTTAGTAAGAGGTAGTGCACAAGAATCAAGCCTTATTATTAGGAGTTCAGAAAAATGTTAAGTTAGACCAGGGGAAATCCAATCTGTCTACATTTTGGAATATAAGGGTACCACCCTCAAGTTTCTGAATTATCTTCAACTGCAAATCTCCAGCAACCAACTCATCAATCAATCAATGAGTCAAAAAGCTTTACTAAGTAACTATTGTCAAGCATGGTAGTAAATAGAGTAATCATTGAATCAGGGTTTTGGGAGAGACAGAAATATGTATTTGTGCACATTATAAGGAATTAACACCTCCAAAAAATGAACATTTATAGACATTTTAAATATGCTTGCTTTGATAAAACAAGTATTACTCTGAGAAATGATTTATGAATGGGTCTTTTGGAGACAACTTGATTGGGACCTCTCACCATGAATAATTACTGAAGGGACAGCATTCTGTTCTTCTCTTCCCTGTCTTTTCCTAGAGTCAAGAGACTCACCTCACCTAGCACTGTCTGTCCAGTAATTCCTACTGTTTCCTGAAATCTTCATTGCTTTGGTCTTCTTTGAATCATTTTCTGTTAAAGTGCAAACACACACACACACACACAGACCCTAAAAGAACTTCACTTTTTGAGAAATAATCTTGGGGTAGACTCAAGACAAAAAAAAAAGCCTACTTTGAATGGAAGAAGCAAATTACCTGTAAACTGCAGATTTAATTTTCATCAACTTTTCTTTGTCTTTTTTTTTTCTTTTCAACAAGTAGAAAAGAAAATTATCACATCAGATATGCTAGTCCTGTGGATGGACTTAGAACAGAGTTTACTATCACAAAAGGAAAAAAAAAATTCTAAAGGAAAGAGGTGAAACTCTTCAACCCTCAATTAAAGGAGGGGGTGACGTTCTAGGAAGGGTAGCCTGTCTCTTGACTGATTTAATTTTATTTGCTACTTCAAAGAGCCTGGCTTCAGACAATTGGCAACCAATGAATTTCTATCAAGGGATTTCCCTGAGAAGCCAAGTAAGAATGTTTAGCTTATGCTTTTAGAGAATTTAGTGTTACTTATTCAAACCCCTTTGGATAAAGTCCAAACTGAGTAGATAGACAGGAAGGAGAGAGAAACATTTTTGGCATTATACTATCTAGGGGAAAAATAACATACCATTTATTTAGCTGATATTTTAAAAAAAATAAATTACTGAAAGCCACACTCCTCATGCCTATACTAAACCTTCTTGCTTTTTTTCCTATCTTAGTCAATAAAATAATGTAATTCTACATTGAAATATCTGTTAAAATTATTTGAGTGTGATTTATAAATTTCAAACAAATGCAGGTAACAAGTTTCACTGTGGTTCCAATTACCTGAGAATTAATGAAAAAGGGTTCAGTATTAGACAATTAAAAACTAAGGGGAATTGGGGAGAAGAGGAGTTTAGGGTTCAGGGAAAAGTATAGAGAAGTAAATAAAAGGAAAATGTCATTTCATACTTCTCTTTTTGTATATTTCATTTTTTAATTTTATATTATTTTCCCCCAGGTTTACTTTCTATCCATCCCACCTCCTTTCTACCATGGGGCTGGAAGGAAGGTTAGGATTTACCAAAACTCTCTTTGGATTGAGGAGTTTAAACTTGTCATATGACCACCAGAGGGTACTGAAATTCTAAATGCCTTTCAATAAATTTAAGATAAAGCCTACTAGAATCTTAAAATCTCAGAGCTTGACGATACTTCAGGGGCCATTTAATTCAACCTGTACTTGAACATGATTTCACTCTACAGTATCCCTGGCAGGTTGTCATTGTGTTCTCTTTGATTTCTCCAGGGATGTAGAATCCATCTTCTTCTAAGGATGTCCATTATATCTTTTGACAGATTTAATTATTATTAAAAATGGATTTTTTTCCTATTTGCAATCAGAATCCTCTCTAGGTTTCTCATGGTTTTTATCAACACAACCAATGAAAATAATAAGATCCCTCTTCCAAATATTTTGAAATGGTTATCATATCTACATTAAGTCTGCTTACTTTTATATCTCCAGAATTTTTGATTCTTCAACATATCTGTAAAAAATCAAGCAGGCCAAATATGTGCATATTTACATATTTATAAATTACATACATGTATTACTCTATTGATAAATATATTTATTATAATGTATTAAAAAGTGGAAATTGAATGAGGTTGAGATACAAAGGAAATGATCATTGATCCTAGGGAAAGTAAGAAGCCAGTCACTGTACTGCTTTTTGTTTGTTTTTGTTCTGAGTAAAGGAACAACATGATCACATTAAATCAATACACATTTATTAAAGTTACTATATACCAGGCATGGACAGGTAGGTGGCACAGTTGCTAGGACACTAGGTTTGGAATTAGGAAGACTCCTCTTCCTGAGTTCAATTCTAGCCTCTGATGCTTACTAGCTTTATGATCCTGAGCAAGTCATTTAACCCTGTTTGACTCAGTTTTCTCATCTATAAAATTAGCTGGAGAAAGAAAGAACAGACAGCTCCAGTATACTTGTCAAGCAAACCCCCAAAGAAGTCACAAAGTGTCAGATGCAACTGAAACATGAGTAGACAACCACAAAATGACAATAGAGGATTTTACATTTGACCTTAAAGGGAAGGAGTCACAGTTGTATTTTGAGGAGATTTATGGTTTATGATGATCAATATGACAGCTAACTAGAAGATGAATTGTGATGGGGGAGAGAATTGAAGCCAGGAGAACAATGCTATTTTGACGGCTCAGGTGTGGGATGGTAAAGGTTTGCTCCAAGGTGGTGACATTATTAGAGGGAACATGAGTTTATTTATATGAAGCTTCTTCCAAAGTTTATAATGACAGATACTGGCAAAAGATTAGCTATGGGATGGTGAGAGATATTGAGGAATCAAGGATAATACCTGGGTTGGAAACCATAATGTCTGGAAAGATAGTGGTACCCTTGAAAGTAGTAGGAAAGTTCAGAAAAACAAGACACCTTGGGATGAGAGACAATTATTCTTGTTGAGTTTTGGACACATTGAGTTTAAAATGTCAGTGGATTATCTTAGGCAGCCAGGCACCAGAGGGATTATAGCATTGGAACTAGAATCAAGAAGACCTGCGTTTATATGAAAAAATGAGGTAGGAAGTCTGACTTGAGAGAGGTACTTCTTATAAACAGCCTTCTTAAGAAGTTTAGATATTAAGGGAAAATATGCAATAGATATATACAACTTAAAATGGGGTATAAGGACATTCAGGAAAGACTAATTTGTCTGATATGAGAGTTGCTGAGTGCTTTTCAGGGCCGCTTTCAGCCTTGGCTGCCCACCTGACCTACCCAACTTTCACCTGTGGCTCCAAGAAGCGGCAGTTTGCACAGCAGTCATCCTCTGGTAAACCATTTGTAATGGCAAGCAAAATGGCAAATTGCTCCTTCTTTCAGTTATTGTAATGGCAAACAAAGTAGCAAGTAGCTCCTTCTTTCAGCTATTCAAGTGTCTTTGTGCCTCCCCTGTGGTTATATCAAGTCTTTGTTGGAAACAGTGTACATTGTGTAGCCCTTAATAGGCCTAAGGGAGTTTGGAGGCATTCCGTGCCCTTAATACACCTAATGTTGTGACATGGAGCTCAAGGCAGGAGGAACTTGGCAAAAGAGCACAACAGGAAGTGTGGAACAAGGAGGAGCAGAGTAGGAACTGAGCAGGGTGAACCTGCAGACCAAGTAGAACTGAGAGGGTGGACACTTGTGGTGTCAGCACTCTGTCCATCTGTTCTGTCTGTGTTGATGTCACTTTGTCAGACAGAAGCACTCTGTTTATTGTTTTGTATATTTTGTCAGACAGAAGTACTCTGTCTGTTTGTGTCAGCGTTATTCTGTCAGCCCCCTGCTGTTGACTTGTGTTGATTTGTGTTTATTTCACAGACAGAAATTAAATTGAGATGATAGTGCTGGCAATGTATGTGAATATTGTAACTCTGCTAAACTTAATGTGTATAAATATGTTATGGCTCTGTTAAACTTTATCTTCCCAGAAACAGAAACTGCAAAGTGCTTAGAGTGAACTACTCACCATGAGCTTCAATATGGAACAAGAGCAGAGAGCTGCCTACTTGTGAATCCAGGCAAGAGCTGGGAGCATGGAAGAGGAGCCATGGAGTTTGGAAGTCAGTCTCCAGTCAAGATGAAAGGACCTTTACTTGGGCAGTCTATGCTGACTGATGAGAGATCATGGTGGTCTGGGGGTGGAAGACCTTTGTCTTTTCCCTACCCCTTAAGGATGAGCACTTTGAGGGCGATTGGAAGGCAGCCTCTAATGAAGATGCAAGAAGACTTCAGACTATATTTATATTGATATTGATATCAATATTTATGTTGATTGAGGAGATTGTGACTTACTGAATGATATCTTTTGTTTAAGACTATGAGGCCACCTTACTAATGTTATGTTATATTGTTGTGAATGCTTTGCTTTAGTATATTGCTGAATAAATAGAGAGTTCACTATGCAATGTGATTAGGAACTTAAAGTCACTCACAGAAGCAGTCCTTAAGAGATCTGCTAGTGTTTGACTTTATACCATTTCAACAGACAGGTTAAACAAAGCTGAGGATAACTGAGGAGACTCACACTCATCAGTAAATTAGTGGAGTACATACCTGTAATGGTTATGGGATTTGAAGAACCTCCATGTCCCTTGAACTTGCTGACATAGCAGGAAGGGGTGGGCCAGGAGGAAGCTGGAGCCCAGCTGGAGCCAGCATAGTGACTAGAAGCGTGGCAGCAGCAGCAGTGGCACAAACTCCTAGAATTTCTGCTAAGGACTCCTGCTGAGGACAGCTGAGGATGGGAACTGTGGGGGGCTGGAGCTGCTGGGAGTGAGCTGCATGGATGCTGAGCAGTTGTCCTGAGTGAGAAGAGGAGGATCTTTGCCTGAGGGAGCCTGTTCTGTTTTGAAGGTTTGAGAATGTGGGTGTTTACTGCATTAGCTACATGTGCCAACTCTATAGCAACTGTGATGGCTTTGACTTTCTGGTTTTGGGACTCAGTTGTATGGTATTTGAATAAATGTTCTAGCTTTGTTCCCCATGTAGAAAGCCTGTTATATTTTGGCATTAATAACAATATCAGCATATTTATAGTTACCATAGGCATTGTGAATACTGCATTGTTGATATAATACCTAAGTGATGTGAAGACTTCCATCAGTGCAATGGGCAGATGAGAACAATTTGTTTCAATGGTCATGAGGGCAGTTGAAAACAGGTACTGTGAGGCACTAAGAGCTTAGTACACATTGAAGCCTTGAAAGACATCAACTGCATTCTGAGCAGTAATCTTGACTTTTGTACTGCTATTGGACTCTGATGATTCTGGAAGAGATTGAGGCATATGTTTTTTTTTTTTAATCTCCAGATTTTATTTATTTATTTTTCCTTTTCAACATTCATTTCCGCATGATTTTGAGTTCTAAATTTTCTAACCATCCCCTACCCCCTATGCCAAGATGAAAAAAAAAACTGATTAGACCTTCCCCCAGTCTGCCCTCCCTTCTAGCTCTCTATCCCTATCCCTTTCCCCCATCCCCTTATTTTCTTGTAGGGCAAAATAGATTTTTATACTACATTTCCTGTTTACCTTATGTCCCAATTGCTTGTAAAAACAATTTTTAACATTTGTTTTTAAAACTTTGAATTCCAAATTCCCATCCTTCTTCCCTCCTCACCCATCTCCATTGAGGAGACAAGCAATTCAATATAGGTTATACATGTGTATTTATGAAAAACATTTACATAGTAGCCATATTATGAAAGACTAACTATATTTCCCTCCATCCTATCCTGTTTCCCATTTCTTTGTCTTTATTAATTTGTTTGTTTACTTTGAGTTGACAAAATTAAGTTCCACAATCTCTTGAGTTTCCAATTTTTCTCTCCCACCCTTCCACTCGCCCCCATAGCAGCATGCAATCAAGTATAGGATCTGCAAATACTTTTACATTAGTCAGGTTATAAAGAAGGATTGTAAAGGATGGAATGAACAATGGAGAAGCAGAAATAAAATACAACAAGAAAAAGAAAGAGAGTAGGTAGTTTGCTTCAAAATGCATTCAAACTCTGTTCTTTCTATTTCCTTCTCTTGGATGTAGACATCTCTCTCCATCATGAGTCTTTTGAAGTTGTCTTATAACTCTGCATTGCTGAGAAGATTCCAGTCTATCATTGTCAGTCATCACATATACATTGTGTCTGTAATTGTGTGCAAATTTCTCCTGGTTCTGCTCTTCTCACTCAGCATCAATTAGTATAAGCCTCTCCAGGCAAATATGAAGTCCATCTCATCTACACCTCATTTCTTATAGCACGACAGTATTCCCTTGCCTTCATATACCACAACTTGTTTAGTCATTCCTCAGTTGATGGGCATCCCCTTAATTTACAATTCTTTGCCACCACAAAAAGAACTGTTATAAATATTTTTGTACATATGGGTCTTCCTCTCACTTCTATGATATCTTTGGGATACAACCCTAGAAGTGGTATTGCTGGGTCAAAGGGTATGAAATTATTTATAGCCCTTTGGGCATATTTCCAGATTGCTCTCCAGAATGGTTGAATCAGTTCACAACTCCATCAACAATGCATTAA
>CM053585.1:143650762-143667437 GCA_028646515.1 Pseudochirops corinnae
TAATGATTTCTTTTCTGCTTACCAACACTAGCTTCTTGTATTTGAATGTCAAATTTCCTATTGAGTTTTGTTTTTTTTTCATCAAGAATGCTTGAAAGTCCTCCACCTCATTGAATGATCATATTTTCCCCTGAAGTATTATACTCAGTTTTGCTGGGTAGGTGATTCTTGGTTTTAATACTAGCTCCCTTGATCTCCAGAATATCATATTCCAAGCGCTTTGATCCTTTAATGTAGAAGCTGTTAGATCCTGTGTTATCCTGATTGTGTTTCCACAATATTCAAATTGTTTCTTCTTGGTTGCGTGTAACATTTTCTCTTTGATCTGAGAACTCTGGAACCTGACTATAACATTCCTAGAAGTTTTCTTTTTGGGATCTTTTTCAAGAGGTGATTGGTGGATTCTTTCAATTTCTATTTTGCTATCTGGTTCTAAAATGTCAGGGCAATTTTCCTTGAGAATTTCTTGAAGAATGATTTCTAGGTAATTTTTTTCATCATGGCTTTCAGGTAGTCAAATAAATTTTGAATTGTCAGTCCTGGATCTACCTTCCAGGTCAGTGGTTTTTCCAATGAGATATTTCTCATTGCCTTCTATTTTTTCATTTGTTTGGATCTGTTTAATAGTATCTTGATTTCTCATTAAGTCTTTATCTTCCATTTCCTCCAATCTAATTCTGAAGAAATTATTCTCTTCAGTGAGCTTTTGAAATTCATTTATTTAATGCATTTTTCTCTTCATTAGCTTTTTGGGCCTCTTTTGCCATTTGAGTTAGTCTATTTTTTAAAGTGTTATTTTCTTCAGTCAGATTATTGACTCTCTTCTCATGATTTTCTTTCATCATTCTCATTTCTCTTCCCAATTTTTCCTCCTCTTTTCTTACTTGATTTTCAAAATCCTTCTTGAACTCCTCCATGGCCTATAACCATTTTATATTTTTCTTGGAATCTTTTTGTGTAGGAGTTCTGACTTTGTTGTCTTCCTCCTCTTCTATGCTTTGATCCTTTTTGTCCCCAAAAAATGAATCTAAAGTAGGATGGCTGTGCTTGCTTTGCTTCCTTTGTTTGCTCATGTTGCCAGTCCATTACATGACTTTTGAGCTCTTTGCCAAAGTAGAACTCTTCTTCCAGAATGGAGAGCTTTGTCCCAATCACTGAGGTTTTCACAGTTGCCAGAGCTATTAGGAGGGCACTGTCTCTACAGCTCCCACTAGCTTTGGATCACTGGTCACACACCTCAGGATGACCACCCAAGACCACAATCCAGATCAAGGCAGGTAAAGGCAAGAGTGTTTATCCTCTGAATGTTCTCTTGGCACCCCCTACAATCTGCAGACCTGGAGCTCTGAAGCAGCACATGGAGGTGCCAACAGGGCTGCCACTTCTGCCACTTCTCGCTTTGGGGACAGAGGCCACGCCACACTCCCTCCCCTTAAATCTAACAGAGTTCCACTGACCTTTTGCTTTGGCATTCATGGGTTGATAATTCTGGAAACAGCCACAGCTGCAATATCCTCTTATTTTTTCAAGGTCATCAAGGGGGCGTGAGAGTAGCTTTGATTTCCTCTGCCATCTTGGCTCCCAAAGTTTCACGTAGATGATTTTTTAAACATTTAGATGGTGGGCTGATAGCTCCAGGAGTAACTTGTGCTGCCACCGCAGGCCCTGTTCTTGTCTCTTACCCAGCTTCATCAGACCCCTGCCTTGTGGTGAGAGTTTTAGCAATTGCCCCTGCAGTGGTTTAATCAATTCACATAGGCTCATTCTGGTGCCACTATGGATGGGTCTCTGCTGTTACAGGCCACATGGTCCACACACTGAACTCTGCCTTCCCCTCTGTCTGTTTCAACAAATCTTACCTGTGGATTTTCCCTGTTGTTGACCTGGACTGGAAATCTGCCACACTCTCTATCCTAGCAGATTCTGCAACTCTGAAATTTGTTCAGATTCACTTTTTATAGGTAACTGAAGGAATTTGTAGGTGAACTCAGGTATTTCCCTGCTTTCTCTCTGCCATCTTTTTAAAGTAATTTCGGTTCCAGTGTTCTGAAGAGAGACCTTGAGAGTATGCTCATATTGCTTCCTCTGACCTCATGAGAACACTTACTTTGTACATGTTCTCTGTAAAATAGTCTTTTTGACAAGAATATGTCTGACATTTGGACAACATAGCCAGCCCAGTCTACAGTAGAGTTTCAATTCTTGGCATTTTAGTTCAAGCAACTACCTCATGTGCCAACTCTCCCTCCACTTTAGTGTTGACTTGTAGCCTTTTCAAGTTGAATAATTTACTGTCATTGTGGTAGCTGACTTTGATGCTATGTTTGTCTTCATTGAAGGCATCACACAACATAGCTGAAAGCATGCTAAAAAGTAGGTGAGCAAGCACACAGCCTTTTTTCACTGCACTGGTAACTAGAAAAGCATAACAGCATCATTCATTATCTAGAACCCTGGCAAGAATACCTTCATGAAATTGATGTACAATACTAATGAACTTCTCTAGGCAACTAGATTGTGACATAAATTTCCATAAACCCTCAGGATAGACACTGTCAAAGACCTTGGTAAGATTAACAAACCTTCTCAGAGAGTGAGGAGGGGAAGGAGAGAGGGATAGAATTTCGAAGTCAAAACTTAAAAAAAAAAAATGAATGTTTAAAAAAAATGTTTTACATGTGTGAGGAGAAATTAAAAAAAAATAAATGACTTCCACATATAATTTCCTATCTGTTAAAATATAACCATTTAATTTTTATGTATTACTCGATTAATTCATCAACACACATTTATTGAGAGTTTTCTGTGTAGCAAACACTATTCTTGGCACTAAAGATTACAAATACAAAAATGAAAGTCACTGCTCTCATAGAACTTAGATTCTATTAACAGAAAGAAAGATATCAATTTACTTATGTAAAAATATGTATGAATGAAATTAAAATTAGAAATTAAAAAAAGCAACATAGTGACTGTACAGATTATGGAAGTCCTCATTTAGGAAATGGTGCTTAAGGTAGGTTTTGAGGGAAGCCAGAGATTCTAAGATATTAGCCATATCTGGCTCTTTCTAATTATTTTCTCAAAGAAAACATTGATTCAGCATAAATTTGAAGCTTCAGCATAGCATACAACTCTTTGGTCTCTCCCCTTATTTTCTCATCCATATTTTCTGGCTTTTATTTTGCAGTGTTTTCATATTTCTGATAGCACTGAAGTCAACACATACTTACCATAGTATATTCTATTAATGGAAGTTATCAAATTCTTCATAGAATATCTCTATATTTTGCAATAACTTTTGGCCATACTTAAGGAATAATTTTGTTATTTTTAGGAAAAGAGTGGGTATAATTTCAAATTATAAGAATAAATATAAATAAATAAATATCTTCATGCAGTACCCCCATTTTACAGAAGAAATTTCATATGTTAAGAGTATTGGAGCCATAAGCTAATTTGCATCAGTCTGAATAAATGCTAGTTAATGGGGGAAAAAAATCATTTTTGGCATTACTATTTAAAAATAAAATAAAACCATTGCCTCTACTTTTAATTGAATGACAAAAATAATCGGGGATCGTCTTAAATTTATGGAACTTTTAAGAACTGGAAAGGAATTTTGGAATGAGAAAACCAAGCCTATGGCCTTCCAAACTTTAAGAATCCATGATTGTGCCCATGTCTGTTTCTTTTGCTGATATTTACCATATTCCATCCATCCATTTAAAAATTCTGATCCTATAAAAATATAAAATGTAAGTATGGCAGAAATCTCCTATTCACAAATTTATATCAATGTTAATTAAATCTCTTTTCAGATCATTGAGGTCATTGGCATGCCAGTCTATTCTGAGATAATATAATAATATTATATATTATATATAATAATATAATATAATATAATAAAATAATAAAATAACCACCATTGTTATTTTTTAGTATTTACACATACACATGTATTTACACATAAGCTCCCAAAATTTTCCTGTTTAAATACTGAGTATAACATTTGTGATAATCTTGCAACTAACAGCCCTAACTTGAGTAGAAACCTGGCTCCTTTTCTTACTCAGAGCTAAAGTATTAGTATAGGCTCCTTTCTTACCCAGTGAGGATGTACTCCAAGGGGTATAATTTATTTCATGGCCCTGCTAGGGCAGCATTTTCTGGGGTTGAATGCAGAAGCACCATCTGACTGTGTGTGGTCATATTCATCAAGTCTATTTTCCAACATGAACTTGAACTAAAGTATTCTAGGCCTTTATGAAAACAAAAGGCCTATTATTTCCTTACTAATGAAAGCTACCTATCCCCCTTCCAATTTACATAATACCCATAATTACATGCAAATGATGTGATTTTCAACTGTTTAGATAATCTGTTCCTATAATTAAGTGCAGTACAACAATGTTTTAAACAGCCGTGCAGTTGTCGCCATGAATCATATGCATCCTGTAGAGCACCATTATCACAAACAAAACTCCCAGGACACAACAATATTGCACTAATCTTTGGGGGGTTTGGATTCAACAGATCAAGCATAATTATTTCAGAGAACCATGGGAAGGACCTTGATGATTGCTTTTCTTAACATTATAAAGAAAAATGTTAACCCAAGGCTTAAGTATCTTCAGTCCCTGGAGAAGCAGAATGTAATACATTTGTCAGGGCCTGGCATTGGTCCAGTGAGAGCTCTCAACTTAAAACCACCACAATTAAGTTGTTTAATGAAGATCATGTTAATAGATAGTAACTCTGGCTTTGTCAAGAAAGGATCTTCATATTCCAATTTAATAGAGGTTAAGAAAAGGATAATAAAAGAGGGACTTAAGGGGGACAAATTAATTCAGTTATTATGTTGTGTTTTTTTTTTCTTTCGTTATTTCAGGGGAAAAAAGAGAACCATTACTTCTTGATCAACATTCCGCACATTTCCCTAATTAATGCAATTTGATCAAATGAAACAAATTCATGATGTCATTAGCTGAGTTGTGCTTAATGAAGTTAGGCTATATGAAACATTAACTCAATGCAAAATCCATTCTGGTGGCCTGGGAAATGCACATTTATCATCTCAGTACATTTACTCTGAAAGTACCAATCATGGAGCCTTATCACTATAATCATCATGTCTTGATAAATCAACATAAATTAACATTTTGATCAATGTTTTCATTAAACCAAGGCTTTAAAAACTTGTCCTTTTGTTTAGCAGCACAGAACACTTAAGCATAACCTCCCGTAAGTCAAAATGAGCAAAATCTGTCCAGTGTACAACTGTCACCTTCCAATTTGCATATGTACATTTATCTTATCAAGTCTTTACAAGATTACAAAATACTCTGTCATACAGAGGAAGAATTGCAGTTAATTTCAATCTTTGCATGAGAAGTAGTACAGAAAAGCAGACTAGTTTAAGTTTCATGCAAAGTAATCCACCAGGAGAGACTAAAGTTTGTAGTAGGGATCACTGTCTTCCCTCTAAAAAGTGTAGGTTTTGGAGCTAGTGGTTAGCTTAGAGAGTATCTTATCTGACCCCCTAGTTTGACAGAGAGAAAAACTATGACCAAAATAAAAGAAATGACATGCCAAAGTTATGGGTACTCTTTCACCAATGAAGGACTTCATACTTCTCCAAACATTTCCATATACATTGTCTTATCATCATCGTATTAAAAAAGAAAATACAGTTCCTGTTGCTGTACTGTTTTAAGTTTTACAAAGCAGCTTCATAACAGTTCCCCATGAGACAGGTTATACAGTGCAATGAAGTACAGTGGAAAGGATTTGAAAAGGATTTGAGGTCTGAAAATCTGGGTTCATATCCCAAGTCTGTCACTTACAAACTCTCGGGCTCTTAGCTCTCTCATCTCATCAAAATGAGTGGCTTAGACTAAATGACCCCTAAGGTCCTTTTCAGCTCAAAACACTATGATCTTAAATATGATTTTACAACTGAGAAGCTAAAGTTTAAAGAGATGAGGTGAATGATCAATAGTAACATCATTAGGACATGTCAAAACTGGGCTTCAAACTTAGATCTCATGATTTCTAGTATATTAATTTATCACCATTTCAACCACTTACATGTTTTCCCCACATTACTAAAGTTAATTTATTTCATTCATTTACTCACATATCAATTTCTTCTAAATACAACAATCATCAATTGTTATTCTTTCCCATTTATTTGCCTTTTTTTCTTTCAGTCTTTCCCTCTGTTAATAATTACAATAACAATAGAATTTATATTTTTGTTGTGCTTTAAATTTTTCACGGTACCTTATATATGATTCCTACAACAATCCCCTTTATTTGATATGAGGGAAACTTGTCCAGACAGAGGTTGCAGTGAAGGGTCTCTAAAGTTTCTGCCAACAGTGAATGTTTTTTAATTTTGTGATCTCTGAGGTAGCACAGGTACTACAATCCTTCTATCACCATTGATAATAACCCAGTGAGATGTCAATCTATTTTTATGTTATAGTTTAGGTCATGCTTTCTTTTGCCCCTAGATTTTTTCTGGCTGTATTATTATGTCAATTTTATTTTAGTGACTCCATTGAGGAAATCCTATAGTGTAATTAGCAGAATGTCATAAAAAATAAGAAAATCTAGATGACAGTATCATCTATAGGCAATCTATCTTCCACATCAATTCTGCATAGAACATTCAACAGTGTTAGTGTCTTATCTTCTAAGTTTACAGGGCATGCATATACTCTATATTTACCTTTTATGTACCTATATGTGTAATAATGTCTAAATATTTAGAATATAAATTCCTTGTGCACCTATACTAATTTTTTTGTCTTTTCAACAGTTTGCACAGAAACTGACACAATATGTATTTAACAAATGCTTCTTGATTGATTGAATGAATGACTGTAGAAAGCATCCTTCTCTATTTTATAATACTGATTATACAAAATACAGATAATCAATAGAACATTAAACAAGTTTGTATCTATTGGTACCTAAACTTAGGATAATAGTATCTTATATTTAGATTGGGATAGGACCTCAGAAGTAAACTAGTCTTATGCCTTATGTTCAAATTATGAAACTGACACCCAAGGAGATCAAATCATTTGCCCTTGGTAACATGCGTAATGTCAAATTTATGTATCATAGTCATAGAGACATTTAAGTGAAGTAGAAGTTTTCAAATTGTTTTTTGCTCTAACAATCAGTCAGTAAATGATTATCACATGCCAATCTGCACTAAACATTGGGGATACAAAGGCAAAAGCTAAATAAGGGAACTCTATTTTAATATAATATTTTATTTTTCCTAATTACCTTTAAAAAAAATTTTCAACATTCACTTTTAAAACTGAGTTTTAAATTCTCTCTCTCTCCCCACACCCCTCATAGAGAAGGCAAGAAATTTGATACAGGTTAAACATATGTAATCTTGTAACATATATTTCCATATTAGTCATGCTGTACAAGAAAGCTTAGACCAAAATAAAAACCCAAGGAAAATAACAGATAGTTTAAAAAATAGTATGCTTCAATCTGTATTCAGATTCCATCCATTCTTTCTCTGGGTATGAGTTTTTATAAATCCTTTAGAATTATCTTAGATCATTATACTGATTAGAATATCTAAGTCATTCACTGTTGATAATCTAACGTTATTGCTAGTACTGTGAACAATGTTCTTTTTCTATTCATTTCACTTTGCATCAGTTCATATAAGTCTCTCTAGTTTTGTTTTGTTTTGTTTTTGCTGATAGCATCTAGCTCAACAATTCTTATATTACAATAGCATACCATCACAGGTATTCCATAAATTGGGCAGGCAATCTCCAATTGATGAGCATTACATCAATGTACAATTCGTTGCTATCAGAAAAGAGGTGCTAGAAATATTTGGACATAGTTCCAAATTTTTCTACATAATGGTTGAATCAGTTCACAACTCCACTAACAATTCATTATTATCTCAACTTTCCCACATCCACTCCAACATTTATCATTGTCCTTTTCACCCTGTTAGCCAATATAATAAGTGTGAAGCAGTTCCTCAGGATTGTTTTAATTTGAATTTATCTAATCAATAGTGATCCAGGGTATTTTCCCCCTTGTGTCTACAATTAGATTTGATCACTTGATCTGAAAAACTGACTTAATATTTTTTGATCATTTATCCATGGTGGAATGGCTCTCATTTTTATAATTTGCCTGAGTTCCCTATATATTTGAGAGATGAGGCCTTTATCAGAGAAACCTGCTTGAATTTATTTACAGTTATGATTGCTAACTGTATTTCTCTCCATCCTATTTCCCCTCATTCAGTCTATTTTCCATCTCCTTCTACCCTGTTCTTCTTCAAAAGCATTTTATTGCTGACTATTGACACCCTCCTTTCTATGAACACCCCACCTCCTTCTTTTGTGCCCTTCCCTTCCTATTTTCCTGTAGGGTAAGGTAGATTTCTATACCCACATGAACATGTATATTATTTTCTCTTTGAGCCAATTCCAATAAGAGTAAGGCTGAAGCATTTCCCACCACTTCCCCCATTTTCTCCTCTATTGTAATAGCTCTTCATTGCTCTGTGTTAGATAATTTACCTATTCTACCTCTCCCTTTCCCTTCCTCCCAGTGCATTTCTCTTTCTTACCTTTTAATTTTATTTTTAAAGATAGCATCCCTTCATATACAACTCACACCTGTCCCCCAAATCTGTGTGTGTGTGAGAGAGAGAGAGAGAGATCTTCTCATGCAGGAATGTAAACAGTTTAACCTTGTTAAGTCCCTTATGAGTTCACTTTTCTGTTAATCTTTTTGTATTTCTCTTGAGACTTGTATTTGAAAGGCAAATTTTCTACTCAGTTCTGATCTTATCATCAGGAATGCTTGAAAGTACTCTATTACACTGTCCATTTTTCTTCTGAAGTATTCTACTCAGTTTTTCTGGGTAGGTGATTCTTGTTTGTAATTCTAGTTCCCTTTCTCTATAGAATATCATATTCCAAGTCCTTTAATCTTTAGAGCTGCTAAATCTTGTGGTATCCTGACTATGGCTCCAAAATGCTTGAATTGTTTCTTTCTGAATGCTTGCAATATTCTCTCCTTGACCTGGTTTGCAAAAGTTTCAAAGCAAATGACTGTTAAAGACATGATTTTTAATTAAGTTAATAATTTTGATAGTTATCACAAAGCAAAGTATCTAACTGGTGATTTTTATTTTTTAGAGGGGGGAGTCTACAAGTGTACTCTTCCCGAAGGGATCATGCAGTTAGTAAAAATGATATGTTAATTTTCACCACCTTTAACTCTGGCTACAAGTTCATTATTCTCACCAATCATTGTTCCAGCACCATGTGTAAGGACTCCAAACCATTTTTTCCACTGTAAACCTTCTTTTGTGAAAAATTCATCAACTTTGTTATATGTATATTTCCTTCTGTGTGTCCTTCTAAATTTTAGGGTGACAAAATGATAATTCCTCATGTATGCTTCCTTCATAAACATATCTTACATAAAGTAATTGTGCCATGTTAGAGATAGCAGTTGTTTCATCTAAATGAATTTCAAACTTTTGGCTGCCTTTAAGCCTAGTAATATATTACTGGAATTGGTCATTACTAATTTCAGAAATTCTTTTGGAAACAATATCATTCAATAAAGGAATTTTATGAATTTTATCTCCATTCTTTTTTCCATGATCTGTTTCTGACATTTTAATAGCAGCAGGTAATACTAGATCCTCTCCCTACTGCAAAAAAGCTTTTTAGTTCTTGCAATGAAATAGGAAGTTTCATAAGCTGTAAATAAATAATTTCCATTAAGAGTAGCAAATTTCTTAAAATATTACTTTTTTTTTTCCTTCGAGGATTTTAAAAACTGTTCAAAATATTCCTTTGGTTTATTGCAGTTTGCTGAATGCTCATTATTAAGATATTAATTTTTGACTGATTTCATGCCAAAGCCAAAATTTCATTACACATTAAACAAAAAGATTATTCCACACCATCATCATCATTAGAAGTAAATCCATGTTGTGAAAATTATCTGACAGTTTTTTTCTTGTCAATTTAAGTGTAATACAACCTGGTAGTGAAGACTCTGTCACATTGTCATCAGTATTTTTACCTCTTTTTTTCCAAATTTATCCACTTATCCACAAACAAAAAATATTTTATCCTAAAATATAAATAAATATTGCTAATAATTTCTGAAATAAATACTAGTTTTAATTTATAAATTACATTTATATGTGCTTAATTTTAAATCTGATGTTCACATAAACATACAACAGTTATGGTGGAGAAAAAGTATGAAAGGGCTTTTGTCTTTACTTACTACAATTAAACCCTTTGATTTCTGTAAAAGAAGGAGATAACAGCAATTTTAAAAATCAAAATTCTACAACACTACATTTCAAAGAGGTATTGACTTGATACTTACATGCTGAGGAATGATGTTAAGAAAATGTTAAGAGTATTTTCTGTAATTAAACTATGATGCTTCTATAAGAGCAGAAAAATTTGTATGTAAAGTAAAAATATAGCAATTCATAAAATACAATAATCTCAAATCTGAGGCAAGGTGGTTCTGGCAGCATTGACTGGCATTGTGTGACATTATAGCACGTGCAGTGCAAAATGCATATGTTGTATGGTCAGAACCAAGGCACAGAGAAGGCACACAATACAACACAGGCAAGCACTGCTGGAAACACCTTGAACTAATTATGCACTTGATTTTGAATTAATTTTTGTTCATTGTATGTTCAGAAACCTTTTAGCATTGCCAAAATTTTGCAACACCCACATTCAGTTACATGACCCCATATGGGATCATGTCCCACAGTTTAAGAAGTGGCGGTCTAAAATAAAGGAAAAAAAGGAAAAAAAAAAAAAGAAAATGGAGATTCAGCAATAAAATGTCATCTACTTGAACTCTTCTACATAACCTTGGTATATGTGATACTAAGCATCTATAGGACTATCATTAGTGGCCTTAAGGTGTATTATGTGTTAAATAGATATTTTGTGAACTGTTCTAGAAAACAAAACTATGTATGACATTATTACTTAAAGTTACCAGACACAGACTTAAATGTGAACACGTGTAAAAACATGTGGGACATAAGTCACTTGGAAGTTGTGAATTTTGTCTATTAGTTCTGAAGGGCTGATGTCAAAGATGGTTTTCCTTGAGTGATTTTTTTCCAAAAAAACCTCATAAGAACTATCTATGAAATAGATGGATTATGTCTATATAAGCAGAGAGAGGACTCCCATTATAAATATAACTGAGTTTCAAATCTGTGCAGTATTTTGCCATTTTAGACATGTTTTAATTGCTTTAGGCTCAAGCTTCAAATCAAAGGACGTCATATCCCACACTGGTTTCAAACATGAAAATCACAGAGCAATAAATTTAAAGCTCATAGAAACCTTTGAGGTAATTTATTCCAAACCCCTTATTTTACTGATAAGGAAACTTTGGACCAGAGAGGTTTCCCAGCTTGTACTAGGTCACATAACTATTGCGTGTTAAATCTGGCATTTGAATTCAAGCCATCTGACTCCAAATCTAGAACTGTCTCCATTCTGCAATATATTCTGAAAAGATAATTGCCTTTCCTATTCTGAGTAAGGATCACTTAATTAAAAATGATGAAAACCATTTGACTCTAAACAAGCAGCTTGCAGGCTGTCAGCAGAGATGATATTTGGTTCTATTTTCCATACTTTGGTGAAGAATCTAAAAAAAAAAATCTAAGAGCTAAGGCTGTTTGGTTGTTAGGGAGCTATTTTAAAAACTCAAAGTGCAGTTAATTCAGATAATATGACCTTTCCCCCTTTTTTCTATTATTGCTAAATATTTAGTATTTGTAGTATGTAAGCTTTGATTTCAATATTGAGAACAGTAGACAATAATTAGTGAAAATCCATATACTGAGTGATGTATAGTCCTATGTTTTGTTTTGTTTTTTGTTTTATATTTAAGGATGAATTTATGCCAGGAAATATGACATCCCCATGTAAAACATATAGGAAGATGATCCATTCAAGATTAAAGGAATCAGCAAGAGAGATGGCATAATGTAGTCAAAACAATGTCCCACTCAGATTCACAGAATCACAGAATTTAAGAGGTGGAAGAGACATCAGCAGGCATTTAGTCCAATTCATATCCCAAGGAAAACTCCATTATGAGCTTCCACTTGAGGACCTCCAAGGAGAGAGAACTGATCATTTTTGAGACATGTAATTTCCCATTGAGACCATTGAAACTGTTTGGAAGATTTTATTTTCACTTTTATTTTTGCTTTCTTTATATAAAATATAAATTCACCTTTTTGAAATTTCCTGCTTTTGCCTTTTGAGGTCAAACAGAATATGTCTATGCAACTTTCTCATGATAACCCTTCAAATAAAGTCATGAAGACAGCTACCATGCCTCCAGTGAATCTTTCCTTCTCCAATGTAACTATCCCACAGTTCCTTCAACTATAATTCTCATGATATTGATTCATATCTTTTTGCCATATTGGTGGCCACACACCATATACTCTCCAACTACTTAATGTCTTTATTGAATTGCAGTGTCCAGAACTGAATACAATATTCCAAATGAGATTTGATTATAGCCCACTACTGTCAAACCATGACCTACATATCTCTGGAAGGAAGCTTTTTTTGAAAGCAACACAAGGTCATAATTTTTCATTGTTTGTGGCTATTACATCATCCTGTTTATTCATATTGAGCTTACAGTGCACTGACTTTCACTCCAAAAAAAAAGAAATCAATTTTTCAGAATAACAATCTCCACACACTTATTCTACATATTACATTTGTAAAGCTGAAGTTTCCATCAAAGTGCAAGAACTTGCATTTTTTCCCTTATTAGATCCAACTCAATCTTAGCCAATTAAGACAAGTTGACCTTTCTTGCTGGGTAACATCTGCAAATTTCATGTAAACACCATCTATTCCCTTATCCAAGCTATCAATGCAAATGTGTATCACTTTAGGACAGGGGTGGGGAACCTGCCACCTTAATGCAACATGTGGCCTTCTAGGTGCTTTAATGTGGCCTTTTGACTGAATCAAATTTTACAGAAAAAAATCCTTTTTATTTTTAATACATTTTTATCATCTTTTATATTTTTATTTTATTTAAAAAATGAATCTATTTGAAATACCAAAGAATAAAATAAGTTTCAATGAAATAATACTACCAGATTAACCTACATAATTAGACCATTAGTAATCCATAAGGGTTAAATTGTCAGCTGCTACACTCATTATTTACTTCTAACTTACCCTACCTGACTGACACCAATAGCACATGAGGCTGGTTGGAAGAGTTTATGGAGGTCAAGTATGCCAGCCTGTTATCAGTTTTTGACAATGGTACACTGTATTTCTATTTGAAGTAGAATTTCTGAATAGTTACACAGCTCAACAGTGTTTTTAAAATTCTCTCTGCTTAACATCTCATCATGTCAAAGAAGACCAAGAAAACCATGAAGGAAGAAAATAGATTTTTTTAAATGAAGATTGTAAGTTGAAATATTATCTTGTTTCTGCTAAATATAAGATGATTTGTTTGCTTTTTTATACCGCAATAGCAACATTAAAGAAATTCAGTGCTTATCAGCATTATAACACTCATAAGCATCACAAATATTTTAAATTAAAGGTAGAGGCATAAAAAGTTGTACTGCAGAAATTAAAAGATAAAAAACAAAAGCAAAGACAGTTCTTTCAAGCACAGTAAGACCTGGAAATAATGCCACCGAAGTAACTTATAAGGTAGCGTATATGTTCAGGAAAAGAAAGAGAAGCCATTCAGTGATATAGAAATTGTGAAAGAATGCATTGTCAAAGCTGTAGGATGTTTAGTCTCTGATAACATTTCAAAGCACAAATTCTTCTTTCAAGGAAAATTATAACTGATCAGCAGCATAAATTAGCCTTCAACTTAACAGAACAACTTCATACAATAGTTCAAAAGGAATATATAGATAATTACATATATATATATATACATATATATATATATATTTCATTGGGGTTGTGACAGAAAACTTTCTTTGCTAAAAAGAGTTACTCTCTTTGGGCACTATTGTGAATAGAAGCTGGGTAATAGATATCTTCAACAACTTTCAAGAAACATGTTGTGAAGCTGGACTGAATTTAGTAAGTTTGGTGAATGAATGTACAGATGGTGCACTTGAAAGGTTTATTGCACAGATAAAAAAAGTATTAACAGATCCAGATGCTCTCATTTTTTTCATTGTATCTCACATCAGCAAAACCTCTGTGCTAAACCTACTATTTTAAGTGGTACTTCGCAACAAGTTTTAAGTTAACTATACTCATGTTAACTATATTCATGCAAATGCTGCACAGTGTCATGAGTTTCATAAGATGCTAAGGTTAAACTATGAGATATTCAGTGTGAATTTGCCATTATCATTCCGAAGTGTATTGGCTATTACAAGGACAGATGTTAGCCAAAATTTGCTCTCTCTGAGAACAGATAGTTAAATTTTATGAAGAAGGAAATGAGCAATGTGAATCATTGAAAGATGATAAGTATAGGAATGCTTCATTTCTGTGTGATATCATGAAGCTGTTGCAGGTATGACTTTAATAGTCATTGGCTTAAGCATTGAATGACGGATGGTCTGTTGCAAACACTATGGAAGTGTTCAGTCCATTTTTCCAGTATCATATCCTTATCACTTATCAATGTGGTTCCATCAGCACTCAGTAGTTGAGATGTACTATGTGTCTTTGACCCATAAATAGCTTTCATGGTTTCCTAAAAGCACATTAGATCATTCCTATTGGTATTTAGCTGAATTTTATCTCTTACTGAGCCAAGAATCCTCCATCTCTTTATGCCTCATGTCTGCTTTACTTTTGATGGAGTTAAAGGTTACATTCTTAGAGATGGTTGAGCTATTTATTTGGTAAACCCTATGGAGTTCTCAATTTTCATTAAGCAGTTTCTGAATTTCCCCACCATTTTCATCAAGCCAGTCTTGATGTTTGTGAGTGTTCTGACCCAGATGAGCAAATTTCTGATAGTACACCAAATCCCTGAAAGTTGCCCAATCTTTTTCTCCTTCATTGTTGCCGAACCTGTATTGTTTCAACATTCCCTTCAAGTTGGCAAAATTGTTCCTGCTTACAGAGACTTTGTAATATGTTGATAACTCCTCTAGTAGTCATCTTATTTGGGGGCTGCTGCTTTTGTCAAATGGAAATACTTAGCTTGCAGAGGATAAGTTTATGATTAGTCCAAAACTCTGCTCCACACATTGCCTTTATCACTGTCATGTCCTATTCATCTCTTCTTATAATGACAGTGTATTAAATGTCAATGTCTGCAGAGAGGGTGCATCCATGAAATTTTATTGTGTTTTTGTAAATGGAAGACAGTGTTGGTAATGAGAACTTCATGAGATACAAAAGTCTTTCAGTAGCAAGTGACAATTGCTGTTGCTGTTTCCAACTTGATTCCTCCCAAGGACTTCTTGCCATGTCTGGAATTTTTCATCTACTCAGAAAACTAAACAAGAAAATAATTTGGGATTTTAAGTTTGTGGAGTGAAGACGGTGGCATAGAAGCAGGAGAACTTCATGGCTCCCACCATAACCACCTCAAATACCTATAAAATATGACACTAAAAAACTTTAGAGCTCCAGAACTCATAAAATGACAGAGAAACAAGGCTTCCACTGAAGGCAGCCCGGCAGATCGACAGAAAGGGCTCATTGCAGGGCTCTGGGAGCAGAGCACAGCCCCATGTGGTTATAGACCCAGGCTTCCAGAATCAAATCACCAGCAGCTGTGGCATTTTCCAGAATTAGCAACCCATAAGAAAAAAGGAATAAGTGAAAGGTCAGTGGAACTTGTCTAAATTTGGGGGAGAGGGTCCAGCCAACTGTCCCAGGCCTAGATGCGGGTGAAGCAGTGGCCCTGCTGTCTCCTCCATGTGGCTGCTTCAGAGCATTGGCCTGCAGATTGCAGGGGGGGCAAGTGATCATTCAAAGGCTAAGTGCCCTTGCCTTGAGCTGCCTGGATCAGGATCATGGCCTTGGATGGCGGTCCTGAGGTGCATTTTCAGTGAGCCAAAGCTGGTGGGGGCTACAGAGATGGTGGCCTCCTAATAGCTCCAGCAGCTGTGGAAACCCCAGCAATTTGGGAGAGAGCTCTCCCCTCTGAAAGCAGAGTACTACTGAACCCCAAAGTCAAGCAATTGACTGGCAACATGAGCAGGCAAATGAAGCAAAGCAAGCTCAGCAAACCAACTTTAGATTCCCTTTTTGGGGACAAAAGGGATCAAAGCATGGAACAAGAGGAAGACAACAGAGTCAGAACTCCCACACCAAAAACTTCCAAGAAAAATGTATATGGATTATAAGCCATAGAGCACCTTAAGAAGGATTTTGCAAAACAAATAAGAGAAGTGGAGGAAAAACTGGGAAGAGAAATGAGAATGATGAAAGAAAATCATGATAAGAGAGTCAACAACCTGACTGAAGAAAATAACACCTTAAAAAATAGACTACCTCAAATGGCAAAAGAGGCCTAAAAAGCCAATGAGGAGAATAATGCCTTAAAAAGTCGAATTTGCCGTATGGAAAAAGCATCTCAAAACCTCTCTGAAGAGAATAATTCCTTC
>CM053585.1:143667937-143685782 GCA_028646515.1 Pseudochirops corinnae
GTGTGTGTGTGTGTGTGTGTGTGTGTGTGTGTGTTTCTACTGAAGGGTGGGATCTCATCCTGTCATGGTAAACAGGCAAGGTTTGAGTCAGCAAACAATTTTTAAGGAACCTTTTCTAGCCCCTTCCTCACACCAGTAGGTGAGCAGTGAAGCCTTTAAAAGGCTGCTCAGCCATCTAAGGGACCACCAAATCCTACTGTTGCTTCCAGTGAGAAGATGATTTTATGGCCTGCGCCGCTTATGTACAGGGTTATGTCTATGCCTCCTAATACATTCATATCCGCTACTTTGTCACTTACCTGCCACCACAGGACTTTGACATAGGTAAAATTGGTAAAATGGTATGGGTGATATCTTTTGATTTATGCATAAATTGGATTTAATTGAGGCAGAGTTGCATGAAGTCCTTGGCTTCACTCTCTTTTCCAGAGTTATTATAGTCCAGTGGTAGGATGGAATCAAGGTGTGTGGTGATGGTTCAAGATACAGTGTATGACGTTGGCATCTTTGATGACTAAACAAGCTCAAGGCACTCCATGTTGCCTGATTCAGCTGCTTTCATGTCTATTGGAACAAATTATTTTCATCCTCCCATTCCACCCACATGCTTGGTGTAGACACCACCCTAACTCACCAATGGGTTTGAGACCCTTCAGTTGCCCTTAAAATGGTTTAGCCCATCAGCTGAAGTGGTTTACCAGAGTGTGGGTGTGGCTGTTGCATGTGCTACAGCTTCTTGGAGTCATGGGTAAGATTTAGGTTGATTAGGTAGACACCAAAAGTGGAAAGCAACTCTGTAAAGTTCTTTATAACTCTCACACCAGAGGTACTAGTCTTCCCTAAACACACCATACTCCCAATTCAACATGGACAAAGGCTATGAAGAGGTCAAGGAGGATAGGAATTTATAACACTATAGGGTGTTTTGGCTGAATGATGAGATGAGAAGCTGAACAGTAGATAAAGAATTAAGGAAAGAGTTAGAAGAAAGGAATTGAAGCTGTTGCAGGCAGAAGGCTTAAAGAGTTTGACTAGAAATAAGAGAGATTTAAAATAACAGGCATCAGCAATGGATTTCTCAAGCATGGGAATTTTTATAATGGGGAGACATGGACATGATTAAAGGCAGTAGCAAAGCAGGCAGTAGACCGGGAGAGATTCAAGATAAGTGAGAAAATGAGGCTGTAAGAGGGGTTGAATCTGTTCTAGGATATGGTGCAATGGGATCACTTATTCTTATAGATAGGTTTCCCTTGAAAAGTGAAGGGACACCTCCTCATGTCAGATATAGGTGGAGCTGGAGATAGTGTCAGAATGTTTCTGGGAGATGTGCTGTGGGGAGGAAAGTACCTCTCAGCATATGGCCTAGATTTTTTCCCAGTGAAATATTCAGCAAAGTTCTCAATTGAGAAAGTAGTGTGTGTGTGTGTGTGTGTGTGTGTGTGTGTATGTGTGTGTGTGTGTGTGTGTGTAGGGAGGGGTGCCTTGAGAAGTCTGAGCAAGGATAATAAAGTTTTAAAAAAATGGCAAAAAGTGTGAAAGTGCGTCAATTGGGGAGTTGTAAAAGGATTGCTTTTCTGTAGTGAGAATCCAGTTGAAATTAGGTGACCTATATATGTAGTGGATTCAATCATACAGATTCATCATTTTCTCCCGGTTGCCTTAGATTCCTTAGAAGAAAAGAAAGATAACAGATGTCAAGAAGAACAGGGCTAAGACTTAGCAGTGCAAGATCAGTGATAGGATGAGAGAGTAAGCAATTCAAAAGAAAAGGATACTGGAGTTTACTGGCAATATGGTCAAGATGGGGAAAAGAGGAGATTATAGCCCGTGAAATCTAACGTCCTGAGGAAGAATTAAGGGTTCAGTTATAGGAAGTAATGCTGTGAGTAAATAACAAGTTTTAAGAATGCAAGGCAGAGTGAGAGGTGAAATGACAGATTTTGATCAGATAAGAGAATTTCATAAATTAACAGGGAAACTAATTAACAGGGAACTGGTGCAGTTGTGGGTAACAGGAACATCAAGGTTATGGACATCTTTGTGTGTAACTGGAGTGGAGGAATAGGTCATGAATAATGGATATGTTGAGGAATTAGGATAACAGGGTATTTAAGGGCCTATGAGGAAGTCCTCTAGTAAGAGGGCATGAGTATGGTAGGAGAAAAACACTATAAGACTGGAACTGAATCTTGAGAGAAGAAGGGGAGTATCCTGGAGGTTAGTAGACAATAGCTACCAGGATTTTTATTGACTGATGAATACGAATTGAGTAAACCTGAAAGTAGCCGGGATTACTGATTAATGGTGTTAGTGGGAGAAATTGTAAGTGGCAATGGGAAGAAAGGACTCTTCCAACTCTTACATCTTGACCAGAAAATCAGGGAGTGAGAGTAAAAGCACAATTAGTGACAGAAAAAGTGGCCAGGGAAGTTATGTCATCAAAACAGAGCCAAGTTTCAATAAGAGTCAGAAAATTAAAGGAAATATAAAGTAGAATATTTAAGATGAAGGAAAGTTTGTGGCTTATGAAACAAGTCTTCCAGAGAGCACAATGGAAGGGTCGAGTAGCTTAAGAGAATGGGGAGGGACGCCGTGGGGAAATACAGTGACTTAAGGAAGATAAAAATAAAGTAGCAAGCAGTGAGGACAGGAGAAGAGGGTTTAAATGGTGATAGTTATGGGTTCAAAATCACTAGAACAGGAAGTAAATAACCTGGTATGTATTGGTTAATCATTGACAAATGAGTTCAGTTGAATTATTAACATCACTAGATATTTGACATCAAGATAGGTTTATCATAGGGTGCTAGGCAGCTCAGGTGAGGAGACAAGTTGAACGGAGCTAATGAAATAATATTTCTCTCCTATCCGTATAGGCAGACCAAACCAGGAGATAGGTAGAAGAAGAAAGATGAAATATCTCTTTGATACACATTATATAAGAAACTTCCACCTTATAAGACTAGTACACTTTGTTCCCTCTGAGAACAAAGAAGTCATCCTAGGACCAGCAATCTGTGTCCCTCCATTTAGGCAAAAAGAGGACAGCCTAGAGACTAGCAATGCAATGGAATGATATTTCTCTGAACACTTGTTGGGAGGAAGAGGACACAAAAGGAGACCAGGGTATTCCCTATAATCCTGAAGGTAGGAAATGTCAGCCTAGCATATAGTGGAATAGAATCTCTTTAATTACCTACAGATAAGAAGAGGCCAGTTTATGAGACAGGTGGTAGTTTTGGATGTTCATATTTATAAAATTGTTGATGATAATGATTGTTTTCCTAATCTCAATCATTCTTGGTAAAAATATATCTTGGTTCTAATAAATCACTTTTTCTCAACCTGTGGGTTATGTTCAATTTGTAACAATGAAAATATATCCTGCATATCAGATATTTACATTACGATTCATAACACTAGCAAAATTACAGTTATGAATTAGCAACAAAAAAAATTTTATGGTTGGGGGTCACCACCACATGAGGAACTGTATTAAAGAGTCACGGCACTAGGAAGGTTGGGAACCACTGTAATGAATGATTTCTGTGATGACTTACTGTAGTCTACTTGACAGAATTTATTTCAAACTTTCGAATTGATTTCCACCAAGGATATTGCTCTATGCTTTTACTTCTTTGCTCTGTCTTTCCATGGTTTAGATGTTAGTATTATATTTGTTTCTTAAAAGAGTTGGATAATATGCTTTCTCAGTTTTGGAGAATAATTTGTCCAGTATTGATACTAATTGTCCTTAAATTTTTAAATTTGCTAGAATTCTCCTATGAATACATCAAGGCCAGGAGTCTCCCTCACTCCCTCCTCTCCACCCCCTTCCCCACCTCACACACACACATGTATCCTCTGGTTGTTCTTTACAGCTAGATCTATGTTTTCTGATATTGGATTTTATATCTAATTGCATATCTCTATTTGGTTAATAGCAAATAAATATTTATTAAGCACCTACTATGTGCCAGGCATTGTTCAAAGTATTAGGAACACAAATACAAAAAAGAAAGTCCGTGACCTTAAGAAGGCTACAATCTAATGGAAGAAGAAAAAACACAAAAGAAAGGTAAAAAGGGAATTGGTGAGGTACCAGACTAGGGAATATGATGGAGAAGTCAAAGAAGTACAATGTAAGTGTAGAAAGAGAAGTTAAATTAGTCCAAAAATACTGTAGTTAGGTGAGCAATGTGTTTGTTTGTTGGAAACTTTTTTTTAAAGGTATTTCCTTATTTCTTCTGTGTTCTCAGTTTTGTTAACATAAAACTTCGTAGTAGATTCTAATAACATTTTTCAAAAATTTCTTTTGGTTTTATTATGGCTTCACCTTGATCTTTTGCTATTTTGTTTAATTGATCTTCTGTCGTCTTCTTTTTAATCATGTTTCCGGCTTGTAAATTCTCCATGCTATTGGAGGTTGTAATTGAACAAGGCTAGGGAAGAAACGAGGTCTAAAATCCATTGGGGCAGAGAGTTTTCCAGACCAGAGTTTGGGAGCAAGCAAAGGTCTTACCCTGAAGACATTAACTTCATGCTGCCTAAGCCAGATTCTTTCCAAAATTTCAATGAAAACATTCTCTAAACTTAATTGGACTGGGGACTAAGACTTGAATCATCAACACAGCCCTGTGTTTGCTTAAGGCATAGAAAGCCTGGCCACTATAATGCGGCAACCTTCAGATTTGATGCATTCCTTATTTCCCAAAAAGACAACATATCCTTCCGAAGAGCCTGTCTCTATGGGATGGCAGGTAGCTGCATTCACCTAAACCAATGTAGCATAATTGCCCGATATCCTTTCCATGCTATTGTTAAGTAAACTGTTTTTATTATATGTTATATGGTCTATGAGCATTTCTTTTTATGTCAATCCTGAACCAAAAGCACCAGACTGACCTGAGTCAGAACTGGCCCAGAAGAGCCCCTATGTCAGGAGATAAAAAAAACAAAATTGAGAAGGTTAGGCTAAATAAGAGTGAGAAAGATTGGCCTATAACTAGAGAAACAGAGGATGAGGTCAGGGACAAAAATGTTGGTAATGCCAACATTATAAGCAAAGATCAGTACTGAGATGAAATAGACTATAAGGAGGGAGGAAATCACTTTGACATGTGAGAATTTGTAAAGGACTTAGCACAATGTCTGGCATGTTAATAATGGTACTTAATACATGCTTCTTCCCTTCTACTTTTCCCCAAGAAAAATAACTGATACAGGATCTATCAGAATAACATTAATGGTCTAAATTCCATGAAGAGTTTGTGCAGTGAGTTACTTTTAGTTATATATTTTTATGCAAGAGAACAACCCTAATTTCCAGCTTCCTCTAAAGATCAGAAAGAAGAATAACTCCTGCCCCCTCACACATAGAATTATCCATGGAAGCAAATGATCTTTTCTAAACTCTAACACCTCTAACTTTTACCTCTTTTACTCCTGTCTATCTCAGATACCACTTTTACCATTGTCTATGGCATAGTGTATTTCCTGATCCAGCCCCAGCTTGAAGTGAACCCTCTTGCTTCTGTGGCTCCTTAACAGGTTTATAACACCATCTATATGAAACCTGTCTTCATCCCTACAAATTTGTGTGCCTCCCTTGCCTCAATATTTTGTATATACTCATTTATATACATATGATCATAGCACTTAGACATAGACTTAAAGCTGGAAAGGGACTTAAAATGTAAATTAGAGTTCTTAAATGATTTCTCAAGGTTCACAGAGCTAGGCAGTTCCTGACGTGTGATTCAAACCCAAGTCATCTTGACTCTCAACTCAGTACTCTATGTACTATATTATGCTTCCTGCCCTGACTCAGAGAATGCAAGTCCTTGGTAGCTTGCATTTTTTACTTTTACCTTTGAATCCTTAACCTAGTTCCTAGTGTATTTTGTGGTTCAGTCATTTTCCAGTTTTACTCAATTCTTTGTAACCCTTTTTCAGACTTTCTTGGAAAAGATGCTGGAATGTTTTACCATTTCCTTTTCTAGCTCACTTTACAAATGAAGAAACTGAGGCAATCGGGGTTAAGTGACTTGTTCATGATCACAGAGCTAATAAGAATCTGAGGACTGCTTTGAATTCAGGATGATGAATCTTCTTGAGTCCAGGCCTGACACTCTATTCACTTAATTTCCCACCTAAGATAGTAGATGATTAAGAAATGCGTGATGATTTATTTGTTGTTTGATTGACTGTGATGTTCTGCTTTGGGTTACATCTATTCATGTTTGGAACTTTGTCTAGCTTTACAAGGCTCATGTTTGTTGGTGGAAAGGACCATTTCTTATTTGTCTTTTTATCATCAACAATACCTACCACAGGTTCTCATACTTAATAGGCACTTAATACATATTTGTTAAACTAAATTCTGTTGAAGAGGGGGAGGGAAGAGAAAAATGGTGAAATCCAGATGAATATAATCAAGATAACGTCTTAAATTTGAATATCTAACATTCTTTGCTGTGTGGATTATGTATCACAGCTGATATGCCACAATTTGTTTTTTTTTTTAAATCCACTTAATCCAATAAAGATATATGACATGTGACACCTTCGTTAAGGCATTTGTGGTTATTTTTGATTAATTTCGTTTATTCAGTCTCACTTTCTTTCCCTTTATGAAAATAAGGCAACAGTCATGGACACAAAGAATTAATAACTAGAAGCTACCCAGGAATGTTGCAAAATTGCTTGTTTTCCTCTTCACACTTGACTGAACTGCCATTAACAGTGTGACAGAAGCTCTGCTTTGTCTTAGGAAACACAGTGTACTTGTGAACCAAGCACTTTCACATTGATAATTACATCAAGTTGTACTGATAACTTTTTGACTGTGTAAACCATAGAGTACAGTGCCAGGCTCTTCTTTGTTGGGTTCCAAGAAATTTAGTGTAAGCCAGAGCATATATATGAATTTTATTATGCCCCTTTTTCTTTTGCAACCTAAATATTATGATAAAACTTGACCCTGAGCTCTTAATTTTTCAAAATATTTTCAGATCTATGATCTCATTTGAGCCTCACATCCTAGTGTAGGTAATGCTATGACAATTTTACCAATGAAAGACTGAATTACAAAGAGGTTAAATGTCTTGTCCAAGGCTTCGCAGCTAGAGATAGATGAGATAGATCAAGGACTAATACATGGATCTTCTGCATAATAGCCCAGGAAGAGTTTCAAAAGATTCTCTATCTCCAATGCAATAGGAAAATCTTAGGACTAATGAAACTGGTAAGGCTTTTCACTGCCATATAAGCCATATACTCTGAAAAGGATTGAATAAGTTAATGTGTTGCCAATGTCTTTGTCATTTATGTGTTTAGCTTCAAAAAGGAATATGGTTCCTATGCAGGTGCTTACAAAACAATTAGGGACCATCTACCCCCTCATCTGGTTATCCCCTTTCACCCA
Source organism: Pseudochirops corinnae (assembly GCA_028646515.1). Classification (NCBI taxonomy): domain Eukaryota; kingdom Metazoa; phylum Chordata; class Mammalia; order Diprotodontia; family Pseudocheiridae; genus Pseudochirops; species Pseudochirops corinnae. The sequence goes on from CM053585.1 coordinate 143,675,367, forward strand.
GAATTTTTTTGAGGTGATCAGAATTAAGTGATTTGCCCATAGTGACACAGCTAGTGTCTTAGGTTGGATTTGAACTCAGGTCTTCCTGACACCAGGGTCAATGCTCTATCCATTGTTCCACCTAGCTGCCAATTCTATCCAAAATTTTTGAAGACACTTCACTTCCCTTCCTACATAGAAAATGATAGAAATTTTAACTGATCCCTGAAGTAAGAATGTCTTCTACAGTATCCTCAATATGGAGTCTTTCTATCTTTGCTTGAGTACCTTCAGGAATGGAGAACTCATTATTCTCCAAAGCAACACATTTTGCTTTTGGATGTACTGATCTGTAATTTCTTTCTCTGCAACTTCGGCCCTCTGGGACCATGCAGAACAAATGCAAACTTTCAAATATTTGATCACAATGATAATGTTTCCTCTAACCCCTTTGTTCCCCAGGTTAATCATACCCATTTACATTTACCACTATTACATGTCCTCTAGGCTTTCACCATGCTTATCGTCCTCTGGATGGTGTGTCAATGTTTTTGTTTTTGTTTTTGTTTTTGTTTTTGCTTTTTTCCTAAATTGAAGCTCCAAGAACTGAAACTACAATTTAGATTTGGTCTGATTAGTACAAGATATGGTGGAACCATTACCTCTTTTATTAGAAATTGTGTTTCTCTTACTGTAATATAAGATCAAATAAGGTTTTCACATTAGTCATGAAAAATGATATGGTATTTCAGATGAACAGATGCTGGGATTACAAGTCCTCAGACAAGAATTTGATTCATATAAATACATTTGATTCCCAACTTTACCATTTAATACTGTGGGAGCTCTGACAAGTCACTTAATATCATTAGACTTCATTTTCTTTATCTTTATTTTTTTTTTTAGTTTTTAATTTGTCTGTTTTTAGTTTTCAACATTCATTTCCATAAGATTTTGAGTTACACTTTTTTCTCTCCACATCTTTCCCCTACAGCCACCCTAAAATAGCAAGCCTACTGAACACCCCTTCCCCCAATCTGTTCTCTCTTATATCCTCCCTCATAACCCCACGCCTAACTTTCTAGTAGGGTAAGATGGATTTCTATACCCCAGTACCTGTACATCTTATTTCCCAATTGCATGTAAAGAAAACCAAACAGTTTTAAAACATTTGATCCTAAAACTTTGAGTTTCATATTTTTTTTGCCTACTTTCCCCCACCCATCCACTCCTACTGGGAAGATGAGCAATTCAATATATATTGTACATGTATAGTTAACCAAATCATTTCCAGAGTGGTTATATTGTGAAAGATTAACTCTATTTCTCTCCATCCTATCCTACCCCCTACTTATTCTATTTTTTTCCTTTGACCCTATCACTTTTCAAAAATGTTTGCTTCTAACTACCCTCCCCCCAAATAGGCCTTCCCTTCTATCCTCCCCCCTCTTATCCCCTACCCCTTTTTTTTCCTGTAGGGTAAGATACCCAATTGAATGTGTATGTTATTCCTTCCTTAGGCCACATTCAATGAGAATCAGGTTGTCCCATTCCCTTTCCTCTTCCTGTTCTTCCCCTTCATTGTAACAGTTTTTTCTTGCCTTTTGCCCTAATCTATTGCTCCCTTTCTTCTTCTTCCAATAAATTCCTCTCTCAACTCTTAATTTTATTTTTTAGATATTCCTTCATATTTAACTCATCCTGTGCTCTCTCTCCATGTATACATGAACATACAAATGCCCACACTCACATATATATTTATATACATATATATCCTCATATATATATATATATATATATATATATATATATATCAGCTATCCTCATACTGTGAAAAGTCTTATGAGTTACAATTATCATTTTCCAAGTAGGAATATAAATAGTTCAACTTTAATAAGTTCCTTATGATTCCTTTTTTCCAATTTTCCAATTCTCATGCTTCTTTTGCTTCTTGTATTTGAAAGTCAAATTTTCTGTTCAGCTCAGGTTTTTTCATCAAGAATATTTGAAAGCCCTCTATTTCATACAATGGCCAGATTTTTTCCTGTAGCATTATTCTCAGTTTTGCTGGTTAGATAATTTTTGGTTTTAGTCCTAACTCCTTTGACCTTCCGAATATTATATTCCAAGCCCTAGAATCTCTTAATGTAGAAGCTCCTAGGTCTTGTGTTATCCTGATTGTGTTTCCACAATACTCAAATTGTTTCTTCCCGATTGATTGTAGTATTTTCTTCTTGACCTTGGAACTCTGGAATTTGACTACAATATTCCTAGGAGTTTTGTTTTTTCAAGAAGAGAGCAGTGAATTCTTTCAAATTCTATTTTGCCCTCTGGTTGGCAATTTTGCTTGATAATTTCTTGAAAGATGGTGTCTAGATGCTTTTTTTGATCATGGCTTTCACGTAGACCAATAATTTTTAAATGATCTCTCCTGATTCTATTTTCCAGATCAGTGGTTTTTCCAGTGAGATGTTTCACATTGCCTTCTATTTTTTCATTTGTTTGAATCTATTTTATACTATTTTGATTTTTCATAAAGTCATTAGCTTCCAATCACTCCAATCTAATTTTGAAGGAGTTATTCTCTTCGGTGAGTTTTTGAAATTCCTTTTCCATCCGGCAAATTTGGCTTTTTAATACATTCTTCTTCTCATTGGCTTTTTTGGGCCTCTTTTGCCATTTGAGTTAGCCTATTTTTCAAGGTGTCATTTTCTTCAGTGTATTTTTGGATCTCCATTTTACAGGCTGTTCACTCGTTTTTCATGACTTTCTTGCATCATTCTCATTTCTCTTCCCAATTTTTACTCTACTTCTCTTACTTGGTTTTCAAAATCCTTCTGGAGCTCCTCCATGCCGTGTAACCAGTTCATGTTTTCCTTTAAGGCTTCTCATTCAGGAGTTCTGATGTTGATTTCTTCCTCCCTCTTCACGCCTTGATCCTTTTTGTCCCCCAAAAAGGATTCTATCCTCTGTTTGCACTTCCATTGCTTGCTCATATTGGCAGCCCATTACTTGATTTTTGAGCTCTTTGCCATGGTGAAGCTCTGCTTCCAGAATGGAGAGAGTTTTGTCCCAAATCACTGGGGTTTTTGCAGCTGCCAGAGCTATTAGTGGGGTGTCAATCTCTGCAGCTCCCACTTACTCTGGCTCAGTGGTCACACACCCCAGCACTACCACCCAACACAGATGTCCAAATGCAAGCAGATCAAAGCAAGAGTGATTACCTTCTGAATGGTTACTTGGTTCCCCTACTATCTGCAGGCCAAGAGTCCTAGAAGAAGACATGTGGCAGTGGCTGCAGCCACCATACCTTCTATACTTCTTGCTCTGGGGGTAGCAGCCAGACTGTGTTCCCCCTGTACCAACAAAGTTCCATACTGACCTTTTACTTTGTCTTTGGCATTTGTAGATTGAGAAACTGCTATAGCTGCTATTGATTTACTTTCCTGAAGTCTGCTTCAGCCACCCCTAGTCAGGGATGCCCTGGGGCTAAAACCCTGGCTCAGTCAGGACTGTGGTAGTCTCCCAGCATGCTGCACTGGACTCTTCCTACTGGCCTCCTAGGCTTCCTTCAGTGGGAGATTTGTTCCTCTCTGTCACTTTGTGGGTTTTGTAGCTCTAAAGTTTGTTTAGGGTCATTTTTCACATGTATTGGAGAAGGTGGAAGCTGGAGTTGCTCAGAAGCCTTGTTTCTACTCAGCCATCTTGTCTCTGTCCTCTTTATCTTTAAAAATAACAGGATTTGGCAGATAACTGTTAATGTCCCCACAACTTCTAGACCTAGGATCCTAAAAAAGAAAATCCTAATTGTCCTGTCCCTTGAAAATATACCATCCTTTATCTCTTGTTCCATCCCTTACATTTTCATGCTAATAAAAGTACCATGCAGAATTTCACTGAGTGTTCCTATTAATGTATTTATATGAGTTACTTCCCCAACAGTCATGGCAAAAACTCAGGATCAACCAGTTTCTTCCTTATTGTGTGGTACTGCTGGATGCCACACATCCATTTTTCATAGCCTAGGCTATATTTTTTTATAGTCTTATGACTTATTTGACTTTCCAAAAGCAGTAATAAACCAAATAAGACACCAAGCAAATTCAGGAATTTATGTCCAGTTCTGAAATGGCATGTATTTGATGAGTAATGGTGGCTGATTCTACCAAGAATAGCCATTCTGGGCATGTAAAATGCCTGTTTGTGCCAAGGATTAATGACTCATACTCTCGAAATACGACTTTTTTAAGCACAGAGAAAACAGCCTCAAATGGATTGAAGATTAAGGAATAACTGGGCACAGTCTGACATATAATGTATTATAATGAATCAGCACTTTGAATCAGCCTAAGGTAGGTCCAGATTATTTATAACCTCATTAACAGACGTATTGTTACACAAAGTAGAATAGACTGAAATAATAGTTGTCTCCAAAAGGATTTCATAAATGTACATTTATATGTGAGAAATCACCACTGACTTCTCTTCTAAGCAGCTAATTCAGGTGATTTACAAAGCCAATTTCTTTACTGTGAATGTGCCCCAGTTAAATTGTAGCTTTTTCAAGACCATCTGTGTTGAATTCTCAAATGATCAGCTGAGCCTTCTAGATTGAATTCAATCATAACAGTTTTTCTTTCAGGGCAGAAATTGGATGCCTGGAGTATATACCACCTCAAACTCACCCAAGAGATTCTGGCCCACAAGAAGATATAAATGGGGAATCCCACTTCCCAAGTCACCTTTTGAGAGAGACAGAGAGAGAAAGAGAGAAAAAGAGAGAGCGAGAGAGAGAGAGAGAGAGAGAGAGAGAGAGAGAGAGAGAGAGAGAGAGAGAGAGAGAAAGCCAGGAGAAAGGAAACAACTGAGAATATTGAGAAGAAAAAAACACAGTTTACTTTGATAATTACCAAAGAGTTGGAAAATGAAAAGAAAGGAGAACAAATTGACCTTCATCCAACAGTAGATTATGACTCAATTAATACTGAATATTTTTTAAAGCAAGATACGCAAAGAAAATGAAAGTTCTCTTCAAATTTATCAGATTTCTTTCCACTAAAAGATTTTTTCCTTATTGATATAACAAGGACAATAATATTGTAATACATCTTAAATATTATTGCCTTTTTAAATGTATACAAAAGACAATGCCTTAAAGAGTTACATTCATATCAACTCCATTCATTCCCTTTCAAAATATCATATGTGAATTCATAGATATGTGTGTATGGATGTATACATTATGTTTAAGGATTGAAGAGATAACTGAAAGATATATAGAGTGAACATAGAAGAAACAGTTTTTTGGTTGTTGCTTTTGGTGTGTGTGTGTGTGTGTGTGTGTTCAGTGGGAAAAAGGACCATCTAAGAGTTTGCAAATAGTTGTATTCTATTTCCAAGGAAATGATAACATCCAAGAAGAAAAGAATTATATTATATAACACAGCATGTGTTTCTTCCATATGAAAAAAAAAAAATCTTCCAAAAAGGAGTTACAATAGTAGCTAGGAGTTATACTCACAACTTCTAAGTAATAAGTGAGATTCAGTCCTATCAGGGTCTTGTACTATCAATCAGCCCTATTTGTATGGTAGGGTCTCATACATCAGAACTGTTCAATAAAAAAGCAAATTAAACACACATATGCAAACATATGTGTATATGTGTATGTAATCTTCTACTAGTCTTATTTTAATGTTCTCTATAGGTATAATGATGACACTATGTTTTCAAAAACTATTCCAGTAGAATATAAGTAGGTGCTGCCCAAATTGGATTCTACATTAGTAATGCAAGGCTCAATTTAACTAAATATGGAAAATCTTATAAAGAATTGAAACAAATATTCTTTCCTCTCTCATGAACCCACTGCACCCCACAGAACCTACATAGTTCTCTAGCATCATAGTGTTATTGGTGCTCAGTCATTCATCCGTGTCCAAGTATTTATGAGCCCATGGACCATACTGTCCATGACATTTTCTTGTCAAAAATACTGGATAAGTTTGTCATTTTCTTCTCCAGCAGATTAAGGCAAATAGAGATTAAGTGAACTGTCTAGGTTCACATAGGTATTAAGTGACTGAGGCTGTATTTTAATTCAAATCTTCCTGACTCTAGACCCAAAGTGCTATCCTTTAAGCCACTAATTTCCTCCTATTCAAATAGAGGTTAAGTGACTTGCCTGAGGTCACACAGTTAATACTTGTCTATGGCTGAATTTGAATTCAGATCTTCCTGCCTCAGGCTCAGTGCTCTATTCAGGTAGCCATCTAGCTGCCTTAGCATCATAGTAACATTTTCTAATATCAAAAACCTCAACAGGGATCTTGGGGCATTATAGAGACAACCCTCTCATATTCTCATGAATCTCACTTTTATTCGGAATAATAGACAATTCCTCATATTTCAATATCTTATTTTCATCCCAGGGATACAAACAGATTCTAATTCATGATACTAAAATCAAGGTTTTGAATAATTCCAGAGAGAAAATGAACTTGAAGTTACTAGTGAAATACCATCCTTCCCATAAGATGTTCACTGTGCTGATAACTGGTGATAGTAGTAGAAGGCAAGAACCTTATCTTCTACCTATCTCCCCATATCATGATTCATTCTCTTTCTATTTCTCCAGGCTTTGGGGCATATGCATGATACTATTCTTTGTCGTGAAACTGACACAGGCTAGGACATTTCCTTCCTTCCATGGGTTCCAGAAGTCTTCAGGAACTCAATAATTTTCAGGAAATCCATCATTTTAAATTCAGTAGTATTATGCTTAGGAACTTGTAAAACATTACCTCTCTCCCACCTTTAAGTCTGAACTTCTGCAACTTTTTACCACTTGGCCATTGGTATTCAGCTGTCAAACCCAGGTAAGAGTTTGCTTCACTGCTTCTGAATGATGGGAGCCAAGAACTCAGATTTCAGGAACTCCTCCCTTTGGTTTTTCAGGCGAGAGCATGAACAAATGTTACCTGTTTTTCCCAATGTAACTATTATTGTCAATAATAGATATAAAGGGAGGTTGTGCATATACAAAAGTCAAGGAATCAAAAAAGATAAAAAGAAAGTATCATTGAGAAAAAGAATCATAACTGAATTTTAATAATATAAATTAATACATAAAAGGAAGCTACAGATTAGCAAGTTGAAATAAAATTAGGAACTCTAACATAAATCATTATCACTGATGTGAATTAAAAAAAAAATCAGGGATTAACCATCTTGCTCTTGGACTACAGTAAAACTATATGTGGTTAAAAATAAGCTAGACAATTACAGCATACTTAACCAAACTGTACATAATTAAATAAAAACAATACCTAAAATGTTTTAACCAACTAGTATAACCTCTAAGAATTTAAAGAGAGAAAACTAATTGAATTAGCGATAAAAATAGAGTGAAATTACAATAACTGGGTTTATGAATAAATATTGTTCAGACTTATGAAAAAAATTAAGTTAAGTTCAGATACAGAAATGAGTTTTAGAAGTGAGATATGATAGATATCGTGATGTTTCTGAATGGTAATGGAAAGGGGTAATCCTATTTCTCATCTCCTGTATAAAAAATGGACATATAATAAGGAATGAAAAACTAAAAACAGATGTAAAAATATTAAACCTATCCTTATTGATGACAGTGGGACTAAAATTATAAATTGTAAAGAGTATCAGTTGAAATTAATTGGCCTAAACAAAGAATCAATATTCAGAAATACATGAATCAAAGAACAAATAATAAAAAATAGTTAATATTCTCGAGGACAGTGGCATCAATCAACATTATGTCAAAACATTTGTGTGGTCAAATCAGTTTTCAGGGAAATTTAATAATTATAAATATCTTTGTCAATAAAAGGAAGATGGGATCAGTTAATTCAGAATGCAACTTAAAAGCAACTAGTAAATTCACATTTAAAACTCATCTAACAAAAATAGCATTTTATAAAAATTAAAGAATTTTTTTTTTAAATTGAAATCAAAATGCTAAAAAGAAAGTTTTCTTTTAAAAATGAAAGGTAAATCATAATTATCTAAAAGAAGACTTCAAAAGATAGGAAGGAAAATAAAATAGTGGATAACTTTTGCTCTTTTGTGTGGTAACAGCAGATATGTCAAATAAAATGGATTAATATTTTGAAAAAATATATATAGATTAACAAAAAATGGAAAATTGAAAGAGTCCAAACTCAAGAAAATATTAAACAACCTATAAATTAACTCCCCAGAGGAGAAAATAGTTTTTGATGGATCTATAAATGGTTTTGGGAAAACATTAAATAATTTCATGAAATAAAATTTACTAATATTGTATAAAATGTAGAAATAGAGAAAGAAAGCAAGCAAGGAACCACTGACCATTATCAACATTGTGTGTATCATTTATCCGAAATGAAAATCTAATGTTTTCTGCAATTGGAAATGCAAGAAGAATTTCCAATAAACTCAGGGATAAAGCAAAAACATTCATTGTCAATTAGACAAGTAAAAATAATGAAAACGTAGTCAAAAATGCAAAAAAGTTATTGCTTTACCATGATGTTTTCCCATAAGTACCCTAATGATTTGGAAAAAAAATTAAAATAATACCATTAAATACTATGTTATAAAAATTAAAAATCTTTAGAAAAACATAGTTCCACTTAAGAGGGATCTGAAAATAAATTCCATTAAGAATTACTACAGAGAGGCATAGAAACAGAAGAACTCTGCGGCTCCCCCCATAACCATCTCAAATACCTATAAAATATGACTCTAAACAAGTTTTAGAACTCCAGAACTCATAAAATGACAGAGAAACAAGGCTCCCGCTGAAGGTGGCCCGGCAGTTGGACAGAAAGGGTTCATCTCAGCATGCTGGGAGCAGAGCCCAGCCCCGTGTGGTTTTAGCCTCAGGCCATCCAGGAAAAGCCCCAGCTGGAGCTGTCAGGAGAGCGGGTCACTGGCAGCTGTGGAGGTTTCCAGAATTACAAACCCATAAGACCCAAGGACAAAGGGAAAAGGTCAATGGAACTCAGCTAAAATTTCAGGGAGAGGGTCCAGCCACCTGCCCCCAGAGCTAGAAGCAGTCTGAAGTGATGGCCCTGAAGCCACCTCCATGTGGCTACTTTAGAAGCTCCTGGTGTGCAGATTGCAGGGGAGCCAACTGATCATTCAGAAGCTAAGTGCTCTTACCTTGAGCTGCCTGGATAAGGATATCAGTTTGGGTAGTGGTCTGGAGGTGCGTTTTCAGTGAGACAAAGCTGGTGGGGACTGCAGAGACAGTGGCCTCCTAATAGCTCCAGCAGTTGCTAAAACCCCAGCAATTTGGGACAGAGCTCTCCCTGCTGAAAGCAGAGTTCTACTGAGCCCAAAACTCAAGTAACTGACAGGCAATATGAGCAGGCAAAAGAAGAAAAGAAAGCTCAGCAATCCAACTTTAGTTTCCTTTTTGGTGAAAAAAAAAAAGGATCAAAGCATGGAACAGGAGGAAGACAACACAGTCAGAACTCCCACACCAAAAGCTTCTAAGAAGAATGTAGACTTCTTACAAGCCGTAGAGGACCTTAAGGAGGATTTTGAAAACCAAATAAGAGAAGTGGAGGAAAAATTGGGTAGAGAAATGAGAATGATGCAAGAAAATCATGATAAGAGAAGTCAACAACATGACTGAAGAAAATAACACTTAAAAAATAGATTAACTCAAATGGCAAAAAAGGCCCAAAAAGCCAATGAGGAGAAGAATGCCTTAAAGAATTGAATTTTCCAGATGGAAAAAGAATCTCAAAAGCTTTCTGAAGAAATAATTCCTTCAGAATTAGAGTGGGGCAAATGGAAGCTAATGACTTTATGAGAAATTAGGATACTATTAAATAGATCCAAACAAATGACATAATATAAGGCAGTGTGAAATATCTCACTGAAAAAAAAACACTGAGCTGAAAAATTGATTCAGGAGAGAAAATTTAAAAATTATTGGACTACTTGAAAGCCATGAACAAAAAAAGAACCTAGAAAGAATCCTTCAAGAAATTCTCAAGAAAAATTGCCCAGATATTTAAGAACAAGAAGGCAAAATACAACTTGAAAGAATTCACTCATCGCCTCTTGAAAAGGATCCCAAAATGAAAACTCCTAGGAATGTTATAGCTCGGTTCCAGAGTTCCCAGATCAAGGAGAAAACATTACAAGCTGCCAAGAAGAAACAATTTGAATGTTTTGGGCACACAATCAGGATAACCCAGGATCTAGCAGCTTCTACATTAAGGAATTGAAGGGCCTGCAATATGATATTCCACAGATCAAGGGAGCTAGGATTAAAACCAAGAATCACTTACATAGCAAAACTGAGTATAATGTTTCAGGGGAAAATATGGTCATTCAATGAGGTGGAGGACTTTAAAACGTTCTTCCTGAAAAAAAAACAGAACTGAACAGAAAATTTGACAT
>CM053585.1:143691282-143702427 GCA_028646515.1 Pseudochirops corinnae
AAGTTATACATTATCCTTTTGCCACATATACTGTCTAAACTTAAACCCTGAATTGTGAATTTACTGGTGAGAAAGAATGTCACAGACTTGAAAGGGGAATGTTTTTTACTAGCTGATTTTAGAGTATCATCTTAATAAATATCCCTTTCTAAAGTCTAATTATGTATGAATGACTATGTAATATCAACCAATAATCATGAGGGCAAGTGGACAAATGGACACCAAGGAGATAAAACATTAAAAAGAAATCCCTCACAATCCTTTAGGAGACTGAGGGAAGTAGTGACAGTCACCCTCTGGTGGCATAGCCTGGCAATGCTAGTGTGGGATAAGTGAGTATCTCCAGAGAAGATGGTACTCTAGTGTCACTGAGGTTGGATTTCAGGATTGAAATAAATGAAAGTTACTTAGTTCAACTTCCACGTGAAAAAATATTCCATTCTTCAAAATAATTGACAGGTGACACAGAACCATTGCTTGAAGACTTCTAAAAAAGGAACACCAATTATCTCCCAAGGCAGGAAAATTTTGAAGTTTTTTTTTTTTTTTTCCTCTTACCTTGAGCCTAAATGTGCTTCCCAGAAACTACCACCCATCTCCTAGATCTGTCCTCTCTGGTCACAAAGAGGAAATCTAATGTCATTTTCAGGAGATAGCTCTTCAGATATTTGTAGACAGTAGTGAGGTTGCCACTAAATCTTCTCCAAAACAAACATTTCTAATTACCTCAGCTAACATTTCTATGACATGATAATGATAGCCTTCGCCTTCCTGGTTGTCTTTTTCTGAATGCCTTCCAGATTATTAATATCCTTCCGAAAATTTGGCAAACTGAATGCAATATTCCTTTTATCTCTTCTGTTTCAGTGAGAGAGACTAAACCTTTCATGGTTCAGTCGTGACTCCCTTCTCAGCAAGACTTAAGATCCATAAGGCCAAATTTACCTCTTTAATTTAAAAACTAGTTCAGCTTGCTTGTTAAACATACTCCAAGCTGTATATACACATCCGAGGCCATGGACTTTATTGATTATACAAAAGAAATGAATGAAATATAATGAATAATAAGAGATATAATGAGAATGATGTATATAAAATTTTTGCAAAGACTTATACCCCAGATGTAATATAATTAATTTAGAGTTGGGAATCTAGAGTAGAATAGAAGAGTAGAATAGAATAGGATCATAAAGTTAGAACTTGAAGGGCTATCAGAGGACATCTTATATAACTACCTCAGAATTTTACAGATGAGTAAATGGAAACCCAAGGAAGTTGTATGACATTTATTCCAATCCTGAAATCCAACCTCAGTGACACTAGAGTACCATCTTCTCTGGAGATACTCACCTATCCCACACTGGCATTGCCAGGCTATGCCACCAGAAGGTGACTGTCACTTCCCTCAGGCTCCTAAAGGATTGTGAGAGATTTCTTTTTAATGTAAAAACTTGATAAGTAGCAGAGTCAGTCCTTCACTTTTGAATTTTCCCCCTATAAATTTCTGAGTTTCTCTACTGCTGTTCCTTATCTTGTAGCTACTTTCTTTTTGGGTATCTATTTAGCAGAGTGGATAAAATGCCAAGGCATGGGTCAGGAAGACTCATTTTCCTGAGTCCAAATATACACTCAGACACTTATTAGCTGTATGACCCTGGGCAAGTAACTTAACCCTGCTTGCCTCAGTTTCCTCATTTTTAAAATGAGCTGGAGAAGGAGATGACAAACCACCCCTGTATCTTTGCCAAGAAAACCACAAATGAGTCATGAAGACATGGGTCATGGGACATGACCAAAATGACTCAACAACAACAACCACTTTCTTTAGTAACTTTTCTATTAGATATATGGAAGCAATCTTTTCCACTCCTAATCCCCTTTCTTTTTCTCAATAAATCCCTGTATATGGCTCCTATTTCTACTATATGTTTCTAGTCCTTCCATAAGTGATAACTATTTGCACATTGAACAATTCTTGATTTCAGTCCCAGCTCTGCCACAAATTACTGGGTGACTCGAGGCAAGTAATGTGACTTATTTGACCCCTCCATTTCTTCTCCTACAACATAGCAATAACTACTCTTGCCCTTTGTAATTTGCAAGGGCATTGTGGGTCAAAATCGGATAATACGTGCAATGTGTTTTAAATAGTTAAAAGAACTGCAATAGTATGTGGTATTAATATTACTAATCCTGGCTGCTCCCTTTTTTAATCATACATCCTGCATATTTTACACCTAGTTTTCTAGAATTGGAAAAAATATTTTGGTTTATTCTTTTGTTTCACTTTATTGTATTTGTTTCCTGGTCATTTAAATGCATATGTCTTATGAATGGCAATATATCAGGGAAGGACAATTCTGTAATATTTGAAACCCATAGCAATTCACACACTACAAGGAACAAAATGACCCTATTGAAAATTGTCTTACCTAAAATAAAAGAATTACTAGGGACATATTATATATGGAAAATCTTTTGTGTTGATGATGGTGATGATAGCTTGTACTTTCTCATCACTTTAAGAAAGAAATTCTTTTTTTTTTTAATTTATCATTATTACTTCTGGAAGTCTGGCAAAGCCTATGTATGAATAGGTTTCTCAGAATAATGTTTTTAAATAAACAAAATAAAACATAAGTTTACAAAAAAAAGTAGCTATGTTGGAATACACTTATCAAAATTTTAAGATTACATGAATCCCAGGTTAAAAGTCCTTGTTTAAGGTGTTTTAAAGTATTTTCCACATATTATCTCATCTTTTTTTTTTCCATAACAATGTTGTAAGGTAGGAACTACTTTTTTTTTTCTAATTCCCCCTTAATAAAACATAATCTCCTTGAGATACCTTGCTTCAGTGTGTGCATTTGTCTCCTTACACAGTGCCAGGTAGGCCCTTAATAAATATTTGGCAACTAATTGATTTCATTAAGGAGGAAATGGAAGCTCAAAGATATTGAGTGACTTGTCCAGGGTCCACAGCTGAGTGATGTGTCTGTGGTATGGTTTAAATCCAGACCTTCCTTACTCTGAGCCATAGCATTCAAAGTTGTTTCACAATGTCTGATATGAACTGCTGCATTCATAATGAGAGTGTCTCTGTGGTCAAGAAGATCAATTTAAGTAGCAGAAACAAGAACTTTTGGAGTTACATTTTTTAAAGTCTAAAGTGAAATCAAGTCATGAAAAAAAAACCGTGGAAATGTAAGGTATATATTATCTCAATTATCATTTCTGCTTTGATTAGATTTTTTTTGTAGTAAATAAGTTTTACAATAACTCAGAGATGATTATCAAAACCATGCCTTGGAATTGATATGTTTGACTTGAATTAAAAACTAACAACAGAAACAGTGATCTTGTGGCATGGTAAATGAGACATTTATGCAGTATTTATGCTAAAAGAATGGCACACTGGTGAACATGATTGATAAAATTCTCATTGTTTCTCTTCTTTATCTGAGATAGGGGGTGGGGGGAATAGCTACTGCTATTTTTGTATATTAATGCTAACTTCTTTTTATTGAACTTTCTTCTCCTAACTCACTTCCCCAAAGACAATGTTACATCTAAATTAAAATTTCATTCACTAGCTTAGTCTCAAGTGATGTTTCTTTTATCTCCCAAAGAACAAAAGAGAGAAACAAATTTCAGTCGTATCTCAATAATGAAACAAGGCAATGTGAACAATATTTTCCCCTATGAAAAACTGACTTCAGGAAGAGATGTGTACTAGTTCCCACTCTGTCATATTCTGTCTATTAGCCAAGCTTCTAAAAGTATTTCTCAGTCATCTCCAGGCCATGCTTTGTGGCTTTGGGTCATCATTTCCCCTGGAACTTTGGACACTGCCCCCAGAACCACCCTATATTGTGATTGGCAAGCTTTTATCTTATCTGACTTGATCCAGACCTTCATTATACTCCCTAGTCATCTCCACATGATGTCATTTCTCTTTCTCCTTCAACATCTTTCATCTCCAGTTATCTTTTGTTGTTGTTCAGTCATTTCAGTTAGGTCTGATTCTTCTTGGTAAAGATACTGGTAATAGTTTGAGATTTCCCTCTTCAGTTTATATTGCAGGTGAGGAACTGAGGTAAACAGGGTCAATTGACTTGCTCAGGAGGCCTGACTTGAATTCATGAAGATTTGTCTTCCTGACTTTAGACCCAGCATTCTATCCACCAGACCACCTAGCTGCCTTCAGCCCTGTTACATATATTTTCCCCTATTAAGGTCTATTTTGTTTTCTTCTATTTGTATCTATAGTTAACAGAGTATCTGGCTCATTGTAAACACTTAGTAAGTGTTATATCAATCTGTCTCTGTCATTACTTATCATCGGTCTGCCTATCTTCATATCTATTTTCATATCTAGGCAATTATGGCAAAAATATATCTAGCAATTACAGCAAAAAGACCATAAGATACAGAAAATCTATCTATCTGTACAGGAAGAGAGAAGGCCTTAATGCAGGAATTCCCTATTACAGTGATGTCACAAGTCTACTTGATGTCCCTAAGGCTCCAGCTAGAATAGGCACACATGGCCACTCTCCTTCCTTCAGCCCAGCTCTTCTCTATCACATTCCCCTCCTTCCCTGCACCACATGTCTCATAATATCAAAATGTGGAATCAAGAGAAAGATATAGGATTGAGAATCAAGGTGCCTGAGTATTCCTAGATGTAATGGAAACAAGACACATTATTTTGGTTACTGTTGTACTGCTAACTGCTTCTCCAAAAACAAAGAAACAAAAAAACGTCTCACTAAGGCTTAAAATTGGGGTCTTCTACATGTAAAGCAGATGTTAGCTGTGGAATTGTTGTTTTTTTTTTTTTCCATCATCAGTAGCAGAAAAAGCTATGTGGTACAGAATAAGGAACAATACATCTAAAGTCAGAGGAATTGAGTTTGAATTCCACTTCTGGCATTTACTACCTGTGTGCCATTGGAGAAGTCATTTTATGTTCCTGAGCCCAAGCTTTCTCACCAATAATTTAGGAGGATGAGACTAAGTGCCTTCTGGGATTCCATATAGTTTTCACTTCTAGTTTTCTCAAAAGCTACTGGCTTTTTCATCGAGGCATTGAACCTTGAGATTTCAGACTTAAGAGAAAATCTAGAGGCCCTTTAACTTCTGTTTGTATTAATTTATCTCTCTATCTCTATCTCTGTCTCAGTCTCTTTTTTGTCTCTCTGTTTCTGTCTCTGTCTCAGTCTTTCTCTGTTTCTATCTCTGTCTCAGTCTTTCTCTGTCTCTGTCTCTCTGTCTCTCTGTCTCTGTCTCTCTGTCTCTCTGTCTCTCTGTCTCTGTCTCTCTGTCTCTGTCTCTCTCTCTCTCTGTCTCTATCTCTGTGTCTCTCTCTCTCTCTCTCTCTCTCTCTCTCTGTCTCTCTCACACACACACACACACACACACACACACATGCACACACACAAATACACACCTCTCCAAAAATTATAACTTCTGACCTAAAAAGCATCCAGATTATGTTTGGATGAGATAACTATCTCAGGGACAGAGCTTTGAAATGTCTACATTACAGCAGAAATATAAGCAAGTATCACCAAAAGCTGAATCATTTTAGTCTCAATTTATAACTAGATTTTCACTCTGGTTTGGACTTTAGATCATCCCCTGGAAGGCAAAAGGATTTTAATTTATGCTTATGACTTTTATCAACTTTTCTATAAAAATGTTGCCTTCAGGATCTTCTCAATGGGCTTAATGGTGGGAAAGGGTACACCTATACCACAAAGAAACCCTTACTCTAATCATTTTGGGGAGAGCCTGTTTCTTTGGACAGGGTTCAGAGTCAAAAATCATAAATCATACTAGATTTCACATTGTACAGGACTTGTTCCAAGGAGGCTCTGTTGCTAAGGTCGTTGTATTCAAGAGTGTAATTTTGAATGTGATCTTTGCCATTCCCTGATATATGTCATCTGCATCATTTATGAAGAAAGAAATTCTTTTGCTACTTAGTAAAAAAATCAAGAATGTCAGAGTTCAGGAGATTTGAGAAATCATCTAGTTCAACCTCCTTATTTTAGAGGTGGAAAAAAGTGGAATCTAAAGAGAATATAATTTAGAGCTAGACAGAATCTTAGTAATTAACTCAAGTTGGTTCATTTAACAGAAGTAACTAAAATTAATAGTAGATTAATAGTAAAAGGGAGATTAATAGTAAAAGCACAATTAAATAACATATTTTAGAGAACTTGAAAATTTGCAGAACACTGTTCCCCGCAACAGTCTACTAAACTAGGTAGAACAAGAGGTATGCTTCCCATTTTATTGATGGGGAAACTGACATGCAGAGAGATCATAAATTGCCAATAATTTGTTATTGTTCAGTATTTTTAGTCATTTCCTACTATTCTTGACCCCATTTGGGGTTTTATTGGTAAAGATACTAAAGTGGTTTTCCATTTCTTTCTCCAGTTCATTTTATAGATGAGGAAATTGAGACAAACAGAGTTAAGTTACTTGCCCAATGCCACATAGCTAGTAAGTATTTGAGTCCAGATTTCAACTCAGGATGCCCTGATTTTAAGCCCAGTCCTCTATCCTCTGGACCATCCTTGTCAATTGCCCTTGTCAATGATTACAGAGTTAATAATTGGCAGAGTCAGTATTTAATTGCACCCAGATTTCCAACTTCCAGGTCAGTACTTCTTCTATACCATTGCTTTTGTTGGGGGTTCTATCTACTTGTCCCAGATTTTCTAACTCTCAATCCTTGGCTTTTTAGCACAAGCACACATTGTGAGTTTTATGGGAGTAACTTCCTGCCCATGATCAGTTTCAAAGTATCATTGACTTGAAAGGGATCTCAGACATAATTTATTTTAAGCCCGACTTGAAAAATAAACCTACCTATGTTATACCTGACATATTCTGATCTTTACTTGAAGACCTCCAGTGAGGGGAGAAATCTTACAGTTGTTTTCTCCATTCCCCCATCAGACTGTGAGCTTCTTCCCGGTAGTGACTGTCTTTTAACTTTACATGCGTCTCCAGCACTTAGTTCAGTAGCTGGCACATAGTAGGCACTTAACATGTCTTTATTGACCAAGCGGTTGTTTTCCTTTTGGCTAGTCTAAAGTTGTTTTTTCTGTACCCTCTACCCACTCTAGCTCCTAGCTCTGTACTCTGCAGACAAGTAGACCACACTGATCACTCTTCCATATGACATAGCACTGAACCAAGAGTAAGGAAGAGCTGAGTTTAAATCCTGATTTTGACCCTCTGTGTGACTTTGGGTGACTCACTTCATTTCTCTTAGCCTCAGTTTCCTCATATATAAAATGGATATAATAATATCTATGTCCCAAGGTTGTTGTGGGGGAATGTAATAACATTGTGAAGTACTTTGGAAACTTTAAAATCCATATAAATGCTAGCTATTTTTAACTTGTAAAATTGAGAAGGTTAGATCAGATGATTTCAAAGGTCCTTTCTATGTCTAAATTTATGATCTTATAAGGGGGTTCTTTTCTTTTTTTTTTTAACTAGACTTGCTTGTAAAGCCTTTCCAAAGTATAAAGTGCTGTATAAATGTTTAATAACATCTATGAAAATGTACTCTACCTCATTAACATTTAACATTTTTATGGCTCTTCTTTCACTCAGGGTTGCTTCTTTTACCACAATAACTACATTTTGACTGAATAAACCACTCACAACTTGCCATTAGAAATGCTTTACTTCTTTATAAATAGATAGCACCTAAATGCAGGATTAAATCTGACACTTAAAAAAATGACTACCCTTTATACTCTGTAACTGAGATTCCAGTCCTATGATGTAGATCACAAGGAAGCTCTACAAGTTTTGTTTGTTTGTTTTGTTTTTTACATGCACAATCTGCCACATCCAAGAACACTGGAACACAAGTTAAAGGACCAATGTGTTTGGAGATATAAGGTAGTTCGCGTCCACAGTGATTTAGGTGTTTTCATGGACAGCAATCCCAATGGGACTCAATTGTGTGGCATGCCAGCCAAAAAGAGAAATATAACTTCTAGGCTATGTGCATAGAATATAATATTCAACATGATAGAAGTGGTAGTCACATTGTATCTTCACAGGTTTTAGATAGATAGAAAGATAGATAGACAGATAGAGATAGAAATATAGAGATATACACAAACATACATACATATACATTCATATATACATAAGAAAGGACACCAAGTAGTGAAAAGACTGAAGACCATGCCATATAAAATCACTTGAAGAGGTAGTCATTACTCAAACTTTAAAATGGAAAACTGAGAGGGTCATGAAAGAAGTCTTTGAGGACTATCATGTGGGAAGGATTTGGAATTATTCTTCTTGGACCAAAAAGGCAGCAGAAATAAAGCTGTGTGGATATTTCAGAAAGGCATTTTTGCCTGGGAAAGGAAAATCTTAAGAATTAAAGCTGAATCAAAGTAGAATGCTTATCATTGTGAATTATTGAAGCATCTAGATGTTGTACTGGACGGCATGTTGGACCTGGGGATTGGATGACCTGAGCTCAAACCCTGCCTCTGACACAAGCTACTGTGTGATTCTTGGCATGCCATTTAGCAAATCTCTGCCTCAGTTTTTTTTCATCTGTAAAATGAGGAGGTTAGACTAGATATCCCTTAATATCCATTCAGGTTCTAAATCTATGATACTATTATAATATTACAGTTTTCCAAGCAGAGAATGGAGTACCACTTGTCATGAATGCTTCAGTGAAAATACTCATTCTTATTGACATTAGACTTTGGTGGTCTCTAAGGTTTCTTCTAGTTCTAGTCTTCTGTGATTTAGTTGGCATCAAGAGATTTATCAGAAAGTGTCAAAGCACTTGGGAATATTTCCATAACAGTTTTTTTTCTAGCCCTCGCAGGGATCCCTATATGATATTAGCACTCTTTGGCTTTTGAAATTACTTTTATTAATGAGTAAATCCTTGTAAATTACTTGTGTTTGTGTTATATCCTCCTAGCCTTTATACATGTGTAATCCGCACCAGTAATATTTTTGCTGAGTGAGAGCAAAAACCATGTCTTTTTTTTTCTTTTTGTCATTTTACTCTCAGTACTTTATACTATATAGGAATTTAAATATTCATTCAATACAAATTCTTTAACTTTCTGTGGCTTGCTTTCCTTCTCTGGAAAATCAGGAAGTTGCATTGTATGACTTTTGAAGTCTTTCCAAGATCTAAGTCTATGATCTGATAATTCTATGATCCCATCAGTGGTAGAAAGACCATTGGAAATCAAAAATGAATATCTGAGTAGAAATACTTTTGAGCTCCAGTCCTGCCATTTGAAAACCACTTACTTGCCAAAGGATACAGTGAGTCTGCCAGTCAATAATCACTATTAAACAACTACCATCTACCAGATACTTTGCTAAGTTCACCTCAAAAAAGAGGTGAAATACGTTCCCTCCCCTCAAGGAGCTCACAATATAATCTCAGTTTCATAAATCTTGCCTTATA
The DNA here is from genome assembly GCA_028646515.1 of Pseudochirops corinnae. NCBI lineage: Eukaryota > Metazoa > Chordata > Mammalia > Diprotodontia > Pseudocheiridae > Pseudochirops > Pseudochirops corinnae. The sequence goes on from CM053585.1 coordinate 143,700,776, forward strand.
TACTATCTGTATCAAAAGGTGGCTGTGGTAAGAGCATTTCTCTCCTACAAAGCTTATTCTGATTATTCTCTTTTAATAAAAAAGTTTGTTAAACCAATTTCCATTTTCTCAAGCAAATGAGTAATTTTAATAAAATGATTTTTGGAAATGTGAAACACCCCATCCTGCTACATTGGGTTAAATAACTGAAACATTTTCCCCCCACCCAAATCTACAGCTATGTTAATACCCTAAAGCACTAGATTCCCAAAGAACATAATTATGGTGGTGAAATAAGATTAGTGAACACCTAGACTATGGCCCAAAACGCTCAGAGGAGACAAATAATATCAGCAATAATTGCATTAACATGGCCAGAGGCAGTAAGCATACATTCTTATATAACATAAAATTTAGAGCTGGTTTTACATTTTATTATAGTTACATATGCATTGAAAGTCCAAAGCCTACAATAAAATGGCCAGGTTTTGCTTACACGGATGAAAGAGAGGAAACAAATAATTACAGGTTACTATGAATATTGGTCTGAACTTCAAACTGAGATTGATCACACAACTAAATAATCCACAGTCATTTATTTAGCATTCTTATTACCAGGCACTGTGCTCAGTCTAGAGATACAGAGACAAAAATGAAACTATCTCTGCATTAATAAAGGAAGACAGCGTGTACATATATGAATATATGCCAAAGAATTACAAAATAAGTATTTAGTAGTTCGGTGAGAGAAGGCAGTAAGCATTGGGGGTGGGGGAGTCAGGAAAGCTTTTATGTAGAAGGTGATGCTTGAGTAATGGAAGTTTGGCTTTGGGGTCAAGAAGACCTAAGTTCAAATCAAGCCCAGGCATTTATTATGTGTTCCTGGGCAAGTCACTTTACTTCTATCTGCCTCAGTTTCCTCTTCTGAAAAAATAGGAATAAAAATATAATCTACCTCACAATGCTGTTGTGAGAATAAATATTTGTAAAATGCTTTGCAAAACTTAAAGTACTACATAATGATTATGATTATAATTATAATTATTAGAGGCAGTGCCTGAATGTTACTAGTATATGTGTTCCTTCTAATGATAAAACTTGAGGCCAGCTAGGTGTCACAGTGGGTAGGCCTGGAGTCAGGAAGGCTCACTTTCCTGAATTCAAACCTGGCCTCAGACACCGACTGGCTGGGTAACCCTGGGAAAATCTCTTAACAGAGTTTTCTTCAGATTCCACATCTGTAAAATGATCTGGAAAAGGAGATGGCAAACCACTCTAGTATCTTTGTCAAGAAAACGCCAAAAGGGGTCATAAAGAGTTGGACACAACTGGAAATGGCTAAAGAACAACAATGATAAAGTTAATGAACACTTCATGCATAGATGATTCTCATTCTGAGTATGAGTTTGCATTGAACTACATGACCTTTGGATTCCTTTTGCACTCCATAATATGATTCTATACCACATGCTGTAGATTTTTAAGTATATCCTAGTTCATATTGTTTTCATATCATATCACATATTTGACTCCTCCTCCTGTAACGATACTGGGATTTGAAGATCTTCCATGCCCCTTGAGCTTGCTGACGTAGCAGTAAGGGGTGGAGCAAGAGAACGCCGGAACCAAGCTAGTCTCCGTGCGGTGCGGACTGGAAGCGGCGTCAGAGGCAG
>CM053585.1:143702927-143747560 GCA_028646515.1 Pseudochirops corinnae
GACCCACTGCCTAATCACAAAGCTACAAGGCACGGGCATTCCTGGAAAACAAGCCTGGCGCCACAGCCTCCACGTGACCACATTCAGCCTATTAGGGAATAGAGTATACTTTCAAATATCCAAAGGTCCTCAGAGTCACGTAGCCACTTTAGCAAAGGGCCTAGGGTCAGGGAAGATCTTCAGATTCCCATAACACCATTATACTCAGTTTTGCTGGGTAGATGATTCTTGTTTTTAATCCTAGCTCCTTTGACCTCTGGAATATCATATTCCAAGTCCTTTGATCCCTTAGTGTAGAAGCTGCTAGATTTTGTGTTATCCTGATTGTGTTTTCACAGTACTCAAATTGTTTCTTCCTGGCAGCTTGTAATAGTTTCTCCTTGATCTGGGAGGTCTGAAATTTGGCTATGATATTATTTCCTTTTTGGGATGTTTTTCAAGAAGTGATTGGTGAATTCTTTCAATTTCTGTTTTTCCCACTGGTTCTAGAATATTGGGGCAATTTTCCTTGAGAATTTCTTGAAGGATGATTTCTAGGCTCTTTTTTTGATTGTGGCTTTCCAGTAGTCCAATAATTTTTAAATGATCTCTCTTGCATTTACTTTCCAGGTCATTGGTTTTTCCAATGGGATATTTTATATTGCCTTCTATTTTTTCTTTCATTTGGATCTGTTTTATAGCATCTTGATTTCTCATAAAGTCATTAGCTTCCATTTGCTCTAATCTAATTTCAAAGTAATTATTCTTTTCAGTGAGTTTTTAAAATTACTTTTCCATCTGGCAATTTGACTTTTTAAGGCATTCTTCTCCTCATTGGCTTGTTGGGCCTCTTTTGCCATTTGAGTTAGTCTATTTTTTCAGGTTTTGTTTTCTTCAGCATTTTGGGGGGGGGTCTCCTTTAGCAAGCTGTTGACTTGCTTTTTATGATTTTCTTTCATCATTTTCATTTCTCTTCCCAATTTTTCCTCCACTTCTCTTACTTAATTTTCAAAATCCTTCTTAAGCTCCTCCATGGACTGTAACCAGTTCATATTTTTCTTGAAAGCTTTTGATGCAGGGGTCTTGACTTCATTGACTTCTGCTTCCATGCTTTCATCCTTTTTGTCTCCAAAAAAAGCATTCCATGGTCTAATTGTGTTTCCTCTGCTTTCTCATCTTGCCAGACAATTACTTGCCTTCTGAGCTCTTTGCCATGGTAGAACTCTGTTTCCAGAGTGGAGGGAGTTGTGTCCCAAATTGCTGGGGTTTTTGCAAATGTTGTCTGAGGTCTGAGAAGGGCACTCTCTCTAGAGACATCGCAAGCTCTGGCAAATTGCTATATGCCGCAGGACCACCACCCAAGACTGTGATCCAAATCCAAGCAGGTCAAAGCAAGAGTGATTACCCTCTGAATGATTGCTTGGTCTCCCTACATTCTGCATGATAGGAGCTTTGGAGGCAGCCATGTGGCCACAGCTGCAACCACTGCACCTCTGCCACTTCTTGCCCCGGGACCGGACCATACTCTTCTGTGCCTGGGTTCCAACAAAGTTCCCCACTGACCTTTTACTTTTTCTTTGGTGTTTACAGGTTGAAAAGTCTGGAAACCACCACAGCTGCTGGTGATTCACTCTCCTGAAGTCTGCTCTGGCCATTCTGTGCTGCTGGTCGGGGCTGTCCCTGGGCTGGAACTTCAAGGCTCATTACTGTGCTTAGCTCCCAGCTTGGTGCAATAGACTCATTCTGTTGGCCTGCCAGGCTGCCTTCTGCAGGAGATTTGTTCCCCTCTGTTACTTTGTGAGTTCTGTAGCTCTAAAATTTATTTAGAATCATATTTTACAGGTATTGGAGGTGGTTGGAGCTGGAGCCCAGCATAGTTCCTGTTTTTGCTCTGCCATCTTGTCTCCACTCCCTCCACCCCCAATTAAACAAGATTTTAAAACACTGAATCTATGTCAATTGATTAACTCCTATAATACCGAACTCAAATTACATAAAGAAGCTATCTTTCATCATGGTCCAAACCACGCTGCCTACAGCAGTAGATTTGGAGAAAGGAAGACCTGAATTTGAAGCTTAACTTAGACACTTACTAGCTTTGTGGCCTTAAGTAAGTTATGTTATTTCTCTCTGTCTCAGTTTCTTCATGTATAAAAATTAGGAAAATTATATTACTTGCCTTACATAGTTTTGTTAGAGTAAATTGAAATTTACTATGAAAATCTTAAAAAAATATTATATTAATGTTAGGGAAAATCCTTATTGAAGAAGCCTTTCATTTACACTTGCTCACTTTAAAATTCCCCAACAGGTTTCTAAATTTTCTGTCGGACTCCAAATTTCTATATTAGCTATTTTCTAGAATTTTTTTTAAAGAGACAGTTTAAAGCTACCCCTTTTTTATACTCAAATATTGCTTGCTCATAACCCAGAGCCCTCCTCTCCAAGTAGTCAGGTCAGAATTACTTCTTAATTCATAAGATCTTCTTACACAAACATCAAAATGTTTTTTAAGGATAACAAAAATATCTTTCCACAAAAACTCTCCAGTGTTAGTGTGACCAAGAGTTGAGTCCAAGTTTTCTCATTTTCTTGTATGATCAGTTGGATCCTCTTGGTCCCTTAATGTCCCACTACACCCTTGCTCCATATGAATGAAGCAATTTGACTGTTTCTGTTCCCTATTAAACATAGAATAGTAAATAGATCTCTAGATCTAGCCTCAACTAAATAGGGTTTAAATCCAGTCTCAGCTGCTGACTCTCTGTTTGTGTGTGTGTGTGTGTGTGTGTGACTTTTTACCCCATAGTCAGACCCATGAATAACTTAATTGGTTCATAATTTCATAATAGAAGCACCTGTTAAATAGAGATGCAAGCCATTCCTTACAATTTTACTTGTAAATAAAAATGTTCAGCATATCTCCATTTTGTTCACATTATGGCAAAAAAAAATAACACTGGGTGAATTTGATACAGCTTGGTCTATTGAGGTATTCTTAAATTTTGGTCTTTTTAGTTTAAGCTTCTGGTAAAATTTTATTTGCCATTTAGTGAACAACCCACTAAAAGAGTGGTTCATTGAATGATAAAAATCCAATGGTATTATTCTTTGAAAGTAACTCTAAAACAATGAACTGTGTTTTACCTACCCTGCGTTTTATCTCCCAAACCTAGATAATAATATATACAATGACTGACAAAGTTAATGGTGAATGCTGTGTGACGTTTATACTTAGAGAAGACTAAAGTTAGATATCCCTCCCTTCTTTGAATAGTTGAGGTATGGAATATTTTATATACTCTTAGATATGGTGGTTTTGTTGAATTACTTTTTTTCCTTTCATTAAAAAAACCAACTTTGTTGCAAAGCATAGCTTATTGGGTAGGGAATAGAAAAGGGATATTTTCAGAAATGAATATGTTGTAACAATTAAAAGCCATGCATTTTAAAAAAAAATAGGTGCTTTTAGGCAACCAATATGCCTGGGCTCAAAAAGTTACTCTGTCTTCTGAGAAATTCATTGACCTAATAGAGTGCTAAACCAACCACTTAAGAAATACAATCTCTTGTTTCTATAAAGGTTGATTAGGTTTTGCAAGGTAGGATAGATCCATCTTGTCTTTTGATTAGCAAATAGAGGAAATCGACCAAAGGAAATTCAAGGGTGTTTTCATCTAATGATGTCTGTTGGAGAAAAGGGAAAGGCCTATTTCCATAAGTATGAGAAAGGTTACTCAGCTAAGCAAATACTATTGGCAACACACTGCAGTGAAGAAGAGGTTCTTTAAGTCTGACATTCTCCCGTGCCAGTTAACCCAGCAGGTGGTTGTCATTTCTATCCTGAGTGTTATTCAGTTGTACCAGAGAACAGCCAGGCAGAAGCTATCTGATGAGCAACCAGTGGAGCAGTTCCATCCAAGCTTCTGAATGATTACTCTGTCTGGTTGATGAGTAATACTTGTACAACTTCTATAAGCAGTCCATTGATTTTAAAGAATTGACTAAAAAGAACACAGCTGGAGGAATAATTCCAACAGCCATCAAGTCCAAGACCTTCCTTTTAAAAAGTTCCTACACATTATGTTGTTTTTAATCAAAAGTAGTCCAGAATACTCAGAAAAAAATCATGGAGTTTACAGTCTATTTCTTCATTCTGTTTCTGTTCCCTATTAAACAAAGAATAGTAAATAGATCTCTGTAGATCTAGCCTCAACTAAATAGGGTACAAAGCCAGTCTCAGCTACTGACTCTGTGTGTGTGTGTGTGTGTGTGTGTGTGTGTGTGTGTGTGTGATCTCCCACAAGTCAAAATATACTTTCCTGGATGTCCATATTTTCTTAATAACATTTTTTCCAATCATATGCAAAGATAATTTTTAACATTCATTTTGTTAAGATTTTGAGTTCCAAATTTTTTCTCCTTCCCTCCACTCCCTCCCACCTCCCCAAGGCAACTAAGAATCTGATATAGGTGATATAGGTTATATGTGCAAAATCATGGTAAACATACAGATGTCCACATTTTCATTTATAAAATAAGATAATTGAACTAGAACTGTAAGATGCCTTTTTGTCCCAACACCTCCAATTTTCACCATGTCCTTCTCCCTCAAAGGCATTTTAGTCTCCCAAGCATTATAGCCATAGGGTCATCATCATTTTCTCTCTACCTTATTTTTTGTCCAGACCTATGATTTCTTCTGCATGTGATAACTCCTTCCATTGACATGCATGACAACTTGGGTATAACATAAGGTCTTCTCAATTTTCCTGGGTCATCAAGAGACAGAATTAATACTTAAACAACAACAATAACAAAAACTTACATGTAGGGCAAAGGATCAAATTACGTTGTTGAAGTAACAGTTGTGAAAAACTCTTTCAATTCCATTGAGACCCTATCAGGGAGAAAGAAATGGTGAGGAAGTGAAAGGCAGGGTGGAGAGAGCAAACCATGGCTGGATATTGGAGGAATTCATCTGGGACTCTGCCCCAACCACAAAAGAGACATGTAGCATGTGATTACTTCCTATTCTTAGTAATTTCTATTTACAGCCAATCCCAGTTGTTTCCACATTGTTGAAATGCAGTCAGTATCTTCTACATTAGAGGTTCTCAAATGTGTTTAGTGTCATAAACCCTTTTATAGTCCACTAGAGCCAATAGAGGAGTGGTTCTCAACCTATGCATTGTGACCCCTTTGCAGGTCTAACGACTCTTTCACAGGTGTCACCTAAGACCATCGGAAAACACATATTTCCAATGGTTTTAGGAACTGAGACACCTCTCTTCTATCTATCTCCAGGCGGGCCCACCCACATGCAGATATGCCCACATACAAGTATTAAAAGGTCGCAGCATTAGGAAGGTTGAGAACCACTGCTATAGATCTTGTCTCAAAGTAATATTTTTAAATACATAAAATAAAATGTCTAATATTACAGAGGAAATCAAAGGTTAATGAAAATAAAATAACTCCTTTTTCCCCCCTGAAATTTATTCACAGGTCCTTTTTGGGTTAAGAACCTCTGCTCCAAGTTTTGGTGCCCCAAGACTAAGCTCCATTCACCTTCCATTAGTTATGACTAAACTGAGAGGTTGATAGGGAAACTTCCCAAAATTGATTGGTTATTCTCCTTATTTAATTTTATATAAACTGGATGGGGAAAATAAAACTGATAAACCTTAATCTAAAATATAGAACATTTTTTTAAGTTGACATGCTTTTGTGAGAGAGTTGCTGGATTCATTTTTTTTCTCCCTACTTACATTGAAGTGACTCACTGGGAGGCCCATCTCATTCTCGGATGAAATCTGGACTGTAGCTAAGTGGGCAGCTTATTCTCTCTCTGTTCCATAACTTTCATGCAGCAGTGGACAGCAATTTGCATGTTCCTACAGAATTCATGGAGCTGGTGGATTGGAAACAAAGTAACAGACTATAATTTCACCCCAGTCCTGGCATTCTAGTGCAAATGCAATCCATAATGGAGCCACAGGAATCCATCCTAGTCACCACTTGTCACATAAAGAAAAGTAGAAAATTTCAAATTAACTCTGACTCTGTTCTGACCTGGACATTTGAAGTCTTTTGTACCCAGTGTTAACTATAGCTGACCTGAAAGCTAGGTGCTCAGCACCATGAGTCTCTCCTTCATTCCTTCTTAGATATGCCACCCTCCCTATTTTTGCTCAGGAAAACATTTGGAATTAAAAAAACAAAACAAAACATGGATTTAAACAGTAGTTCTTACACTTAAATATTTGAAGGTAAATGGGATCCTAATGATGGACTGATTAAACGTATCAGTGACCTCAGGTCCTGTAAAATAAAACTAATTTGGTAAAATTCCTTCCTCTATCCTTCATTACTTTCCCTTTTTGTCTTCCCTCCCCCCATCCCCAACAAACAGAAAAGTTGAAGGGTGTGAAGAAACATCTTCCCCTTCCCACTAACCTTTCCCAGGAGCTGTAATATCTTCTTAACTATTTGAGAAACACTTGTCGGGGGAGACACATATTTGCTCTTATCCTGAAACAGGAGTAGTAGACTGTTCTTGAAAACTAATCTCTTGTACAGAGGAGGATTTTTTTTTTATTTGTTTGTTTATTGTTGGGGGCGGGGGGTAAAAGGGTTATGTAGTCTAGGTGTGGCTTAGCTAGCTTGCTGTGAAGATTTGCCATATAAAGTAATAAATGTAATCCGAGCTTGTGATTGGATGAGGGATAATGATAAAAGACCTGAATGCGGAAGCATCAGAAGGTTGGTTGGTTGGTTGGGATGTAGTCGCCGCTGAATAAACTACTCCTTGAAAGCCTCGGGCGTTCTGTTGGTTATTCCTCCTTTGGAGGCCGGTGACGACCGAAGACCCGGAATGGGTAAGTAGAGGGCAGGCGCTAAGGTAAGATATTACCCTGGCAGCAAGGAGGCGTAAATAAGCCCCTTGCAGTTTATTTTTATTTTTTAACTTCTCAGGACAGCATCCTCTAGAAATTTAGACTTTTAGTCAGAGAATGGAAATTTCTTGTGTAGCACAACCATTGGTAGTTAATTGTCTTAAACTACTGGAATGCAAGAAGATGAATGAAAAGATGAGTTTAGAGAAAAACAACTAGTATAGTTTAACTTGAGAATAGAGTGACTGAAGGGGAATAATATGAGATAAAAATGTGAGAAAAGCCAAACATAAAGCTTCTCCTTCAATTAAGGTATCTTCTATGTATATGTAAAATCATACAAGATTAAGGAATCTTAAAAAAAAATAAGCAAGTGTCAGGAAAGATGAAATAACAGATTTCTATAAGACCATCCCAAAGATCTAGGAACTGTCCTTCTGCACTGACCTACAGATCTGGTAACTATCAATAAGAATTTTTGTTTTTCTTTGGGGACAGAAAATCTCTTCAGTCTTCCAGATCATCATTTTAATATGTAAATGAAACATGTTCCTCTTTTCAGCTAAAAACTCAGTAAAATTAATGGAAGGCCAGTTACAAGTAGAATGTAAATTGAAGCATAAGTTGGTGAGAGAGAAAGGGGAGGAACAAGCATTTATTCAATGCCTGCTATGTGGTAGGCACCATCCAAAGAAATTTACAAATATTATATCATTTCATCCTCATAACCACCATTGGAGGTATGTGCAATTTTTATCCCCATTTTATTATTGAAGAAACTGTAGCAGACAGAGTTTAAATTACTTGCCAAGGTTCCACAGCTCTAAGTCTTAGAGGCCAAATTTGAATGCAAATCTTTCTAATTCCAAGTCCTACCCTCTAGTCACTGAACCACCTAGTTGGGGTGAGGAAGGATATAGTTGGGGAGAGAAATTTGAACCACATCCCAGTTTTCCTTAGGATCCATCCTGTGGGGGCATCCAGAGGCTGGCCTTTCATCTGCTTTAGCATTCTAAAGCACTTGAAATATCTGTTGCTAGTTTTCTGACCTCCCCAGCATAAGATTTGTAGCCTTACTGTTTGCCATTATTCTGTGTAGTCCAGCCCAGCAATTAAAAAGAGTTAAAATGTATAGCCCAGCTAATCAAAGCTTATCAGGAAAATCTCCACCCAGACTTAGCCTGTAGAGGTGCTATTAGTGCTCTATAATTCTCTAAAATCTAGTAGTGCTCAGGGCATATTTTATCTGGCTGTCCAGTTAATCCTCCCACTGGGTAGTGATCCTGTCAGGCAGGGAGGAAGCTGTGTTAGGGGAGGCCATAAAATTCAATGAAAAAGGAATCAGGAAAGGTTTGAGTATATAAATTTTTTATGCCTGTAATTAAATTAAAAATTACAAAAGGGGCTTAACTTTGGCCAGCCTTTCCAAAGGGGTGGGGGAAAGCCTCATAGGTGTCGGATTCTTTGGCAACATCTAGAAATGCTGGAGTGACCCTATTTACTATTCTCGGAGACTCAGCTGAGGCAAATTTCTTTTCTCTGTGCTGAAAATAATGTGGAGGGCTAAAGTGGATCCTGCCAGTCATAATTTATGAAAACAAATCAATTTTTAAATGGCATGATGGATTACAATGGAAGGTGGAATGACTGTAACACATAGGCCTCTGTGCTGACATGAAATGGAAAAATAATCATAAAATAAAATATATTAATCTTGCAGCTTCTGGTTGTAATACATATGTACTGATGTATACCTGCATATGTTCCCATACTATGTATTATATGCATGTGTATGTACAAGTGAATATGCATGAGTATGTGTATGTGTGTATAGCTACTTAATGCTGTCCACATATTAGTTTTGTGGTTGAGGGGACCCTTCTTTAACGTCTTTCAAACCAAATATGCATTTGGATATTATCTGTACTAGAAATCATAATGATAAAGCTGTATTCTACCAATAAAAATAGAAGGCATACAGACAACTATTAATACAATCTCTCCATTTAATTGCATTCATTCTAATAGACAGCCACCATTCTGTTAGTTATAGTATTTATACTCATGGAAATAAAACATAATAGTATTAAAAATTATGAAGTCATCTGTTCCAGTTTTCTAATTTTACATATGAAGAAAGTAAGACCCTGTCAATCAGTTCAACATTCACCAAGCCACTATTACATGATAGGCATTTTGCTAGAGTAGATCACATTTCCCAGAGTTCCTACACCTAGGAAGCAGAAGAGTAAGAAATAAAATCTAATAGAAGCTAAGCTGCCTGAGGGCAGACATTGTCGCATTACTACATTTGTATCCTTAGTGCTTACATGTCTTCATGCTTTGGGTAACCTATAAACAAGTGCTTATTGATTGGTCCAGATCTACTAGTTCATATTTCAGTGCTCTTGGAATACTATCCTTCCTCTAATGAGTGATTTCTTGGGTATCTATACCCTTGGTTAGGGCACTTTAAAAAATCATATATTGAGTAGTTCATTTATTCAATGAATATTTACTAACTAGACCTTCTATGTTTGAGGCAAAGACTAAGGTGGTATAAGGGGTACTAAATAACCCTATTGTACTTGACTAGTAAAAATTGATAGTTGAAGATAAAAGGCAAAAACATGAAAAAGTAAAAAAAAAATGGTTTAAGAGATCATAGAATTGCAGAACTAGAGGGGACTATAGAGATTATGTAATTTAAGCCCTATTTCCCAGATGAGAGAAGTGAAAATTTGAGAAATTCTATCTTCCTAAAAATAGGAAGCCTGTAAAAGAGCTAGGATTAGAACCTAGACCTTCTAACTCTAATGCTCTTTCACTCTATCTCACAGAAAAGACAGTCACTCTAAGTGTCAAGTAAGTAGTAGAGAAAATGACTGTCATGAATTTAGAGGGAGAAATCACTGTGATCTGGGGTGTTCAAGAGAGAAGGAGAAGGAAGGCCAGGGAGTAAACAATGATCGTGAAATACTCAGTCTTATTTTAATCTTTCTTATTTCGTGCCCCTTTCTCCCTTTACACCTTCTCTCTCTGATTCTCCTTTTCCTTCATTCATTTTTGTCATGGGGGAAGATCTTTGTTCATTTCTTCTATGGCCACAAAGAATCTCAGAGGCAATTCTTACAGTTGATGCTGAGAACAGGTGTAATGCCAACAGCAGTCACCAAGAAAAGAGAGGAGGTTGAAGAAATAGAACATATATACATCTCTAACACCTTGGGCTGGCATTGAGATTATGACTGCTCACCTGGAATGCAGTAAAATTCCATAGAGAGCGGATTCTGTACCATATACTTAGGCTGATGGACTTATGAATGGAAGGGACGGTACAATTCACCTAGTCTACTTCTTCCATTATACAGATGAGGAAACTGAACCCCAGAGGAATAAAAAGAATTGCCCAGAGTAACATGGTAATTAATTATCAAACCTGGGACCTTTGTATCAAAGTCTAATACTATTTATAGTGCCTCATATTGCCTTTTATTTTGTCTTTGTCCATTCATGCTCACTGTAGAAATTTTAGGAGATTTGTAATAATGGGTTCAATGGCAACAATGTGTGTATGTGTGTGTGTGTGTATGTATGTGTGTGTGTGCTTATTTACTGAACTGATGGAGGTATCTGGTATAGTGGCAACTACCCTAGCACACCCAGGATGGCTGCTAGGACATGTTCTTTGATCTGATTTTCTAAAGAAAAGCAACTCAAATAGAAGTTAACCTTTAATCAAACTTATATCATTTACCTAGTTCAGGAGACTTTTCCCCTGAACTTCAGAGAAAATGCAAACAGAAGTTACAAGCAGACAGAAAATACAGACAGAGAAACAGACCAACAGAAAGAGCTTCCAGCGGTCTGACCATTACATCCATACCTAGTTAGTTACCAGAGAGAGAAGCACCAACATCTGGGTTTTCAAAGCTGGGGGGCTCAAAGGCTGCCCAGAGTCTCATCTGGCCAAATCTTCCAACTCTTCCCATGAGTGAACCCCAAAGCAAAACATATATATATATATATATATAAGGGTCAGAGGACATGACAACTCTTGTGACCCACTGCCCAATCACAAAGTAACAAGGGTGGGAATTCCTGAAAAACCAGTCTCCCATCACAGACTCCATGTGACCACATTCAGCCTCTTAGAGGGCAGAGTATATTTTTCAAATCAGGGAAAGTCCTAAAATTCACTTAAGCATATCAAGGGGCAGAGAAGATCTTCAAATTCTTTTACCATTACATCTGGTCAGATTACATGAGGAATATTGTATTGTTTTTCTGAGTACTACATTATATAAAGGACATTCATAATCTGGAATATGCATAGAAGAGCTTGACAAAGGTTCCCACTCTGGCTATTTACTACCTATATAATCGTTCAGTGTTAATGTCTCTTGGAATCATTTTCCTCATCTATAAAACTGGCATTGGTTGTTCCTCTATAGGCCCTTCTAAGTCTAAACCATGATCCTATAATTATGAGAACACTGGAAATCATGATTTCTGAAAGTTCATTTACAGATGTTTAGCAAAGAGAAGACATAGAAAGAAAATGTTTGTTGTCAAGTTCTATTTTATCCCAAAGGGCAAATATTGGATCAATGGACAAAAAGATTCAGAGTAACATAACTCACCTTGATATAAAGCTGAATTTCTTAACAATGAGGTATGGGTTGCCTAAGGAGGTAGCAAATTCCTCATAACTGAAGGTCTTCAGAATAGCTAGGTGATGTAGTGGATAGAGTCCTGGCCCAGGACTTGAGGACTTGAGTTAAAATCTTCCCTCAGATATTTACTAGCTATGTAAACCTGGGCAAGACACTTAATCTTGCTTGCCTCAGTTTCCCCATCTGTAAAATAAGCTGGATAAGGGAATGCCAAATCACTTCAGTATCTTTGCTAAGAAAATCTCAAAAGGAGTCACAAAGAGTCAGAATTAATAGAACATACAACAATAAAAGAAGGTCTTCAAGTTCATCCTTGGGATTTGGTAGAATGAATTCTCATGCAAGTACATTTTGGTCAGGGTGACCTCAGAAGTTATTTCCAGCTTGATGATTCTGAGATTCTTTGACCTATTGCAAAAAAAACCAAAAAGTTATTTCTCTAATAAGAGAGAATTCAACTCAATTGAAGGTACAGTTATAAGGGGAATGTCACAATTTCTGAAACAAACAAAAACTCATTCCAATGCTTAAGAAAATACTTGAGTTGCCAAAAAATTAAAGATTCCTCACAGCCAACTCCAAAAACATTGTCAAGGAAAAAAAAAACACAACTGCTCTTCTGAATAGGTTGAAAATTTGTTTTCTTTACCTAGAAAGGTTTTATTTTGTGCTTGTTGGGAGATGTGCTTTTACTTAGATGCTTTATAACTGTAAAAATGTTACAGAGTAAAGTAGGGGGGAGAAATCACCATAGACCCTACATTGTAGCTGGGGCAATGACTTTAATCAACACATAAGGAAATATTCAGTTTGTTCCTTGGAGTCATTTAAACTCATCACAGCTTGGTTTAATCTAAGATTTATGTGCTAAAGGACCACACCAATCAGGCTGGACAATGCCTGTAGCTCACTCGATTTTGTACACATTATTAGCTTGCTCAGAGAGCAATTTCAGTAAAGAACAGTTGTCCACAGGGAAAATAACTCTTTGGATTATACATTTGTTTTCAGCCTTAAGGTTCAAGAACTTTAATCACAATTTAGATACCATTTTTTCCTTACAAGATTTTTCCCCCACTTCTTTTGTGCAGTACTGGAGGGGGGAGTAATTTATGATGAGTTGAGTTTAGACATTAACTGTTCATTATCTTTTTTTTTATTATCTAAATTTATGATAGTGTCCAAGGAAAAGTTTTAATGGTATAATACTGAACAAAATTTAGAAGTAAAAAAATTCTGTGTCATTTTTTGTGTACCGGTGATCTAAAAGTGTTGCATTGTTGTTGACTTAAGTTTAAGTACTGGACTTAATGCTTACTAGTTCCTAGATCTTAAGCACATTAGCTAAACTACACTATTTGTGCCTCACTTTCCAAATCTCTCAAATACTCACAGGATTCACTGTGCCACCTTGCCGCCTTTTATTGGCATTATCTTTCTCACATATTTGCTGTGACGAAATGACTTTAAGTGTAAATATCGTGTGTATTATCATTATTAATCATTATAATTATTGGTTCTCAGTTCAACAATAGTTATTACTGGTTCTTGTTGAATTGTTATCAATTCAATTTACTCCAGCAACTATTTATTAACTAACTTCTACGTGCAAAACATTTTTCGTTAGTATCAACAATGATGAAGATTCCTGCTAGGCATATACTCAGAAGTCAAGATAGAGCAACCTCCTATGTAATTGAATATTTATAGCATCAATATTTGTAGCAAGATCATATTGCAAATAAATTAGAAGTCCTTCAACTGGGGAATGACTATTGCTACTGCCATTTCCATGGTGGTACATGAATGTGAAAGAATATAATTACAATGTAACAAATGGTTAATATGAACATGACAAAGAAGGATAGGAAAATTTATTTGAACTTGTGCAAAATGAAATCCAGAAGAAAAAGGAAAATAATGTGTACAATTATTGAAATAGTACAAATGTAAAACAACAACAAAAAACTGAAGTATAACACTACAGTTTTAACAACCCCAAACTTGGTTCTGAAAATCAGGTATGAGAATGAACCTCTCCATCTTTGCAAAAGTGAGGGCAATGGTGCGGAACATCACATATCCTATCAACCTTAGTTTATATGTTGTATAGTTTTGCTTACTTGTTTTGATTTTGCTCTTTTTTTTAATCTTTATTATAAAGTTCAGTTCTCCATGTCTAGGAACAATAGGAGGAGATATATATTGAGAAATTAATGTGATTTAAAATAAAATATATAAATAATAATATAATATTAAAATAAAATTTATAAAATGATATTTACAATTAAAAAAGCAATATTTAAATTAAAAGTAATCCTTAGTCATCAGTTATGAAAGTTATTGATCTATAACTTCCAGGTTGAGAATATGGAACTGAATCATCAATGATCATTTTTCTGAAGGTATTACTCTTCTTTTGGTCTTTCATGTGTTGATCCCTTTTCCATGATAAACTTCATTTTGTCTGAAAGCTGTTTTTTGTTTTCAGGAGTTTGTCTTGTATTTCCTTCATTCTTTAGTTTTAGGGCACAATGATAAAAGAAAATATGATACTGCTATCTGACAGAATAAATGTTACAACACATTTACTCTGAATGGATTATACCAAACATACACATGCACACATAAACAGAAATACATATATGTGTGTGTGTATACGTGTGTGTATACATATATACATATATGTATATATGTGTGTGTATATATATATATATATATATATATATGTATATATCTTTTTGGAGCGGGGAAGGCAGGGCAATTGGGGTTAAATGACTTGCCTGAGGTCACACAGCTAGTAAGTGTTAAGTGTCTGAGGCTGGATTTCAAATCAGGTCCTCCTGACTCCAGGGCCAGTGCTCTATTCACTGTGCCACCGAGCCACCCCTAGACGCATATTTTTTCCAGAGATTTTGAACTAGCAAATTTCTCTGTACCTCCAATATGTCTCCAAGAAATTATTAAGATCATAAAGACTATAAAGATAAATTTTGAATCCAAAAGTAATGGTGCCTAGCAATTTCTCTAGAGAGAATTGTGGGAGTGTGTGTGTATTTTAATTTTGATTCATTTTGGACTATACATTTTATTGTTGTACAATTTTAGAGAAGTTAACTGAAATCTTAAGAAATACCTATACTTTTTGAGAGGTTTATCTGATGGTATAGAAACCTAAAATAATCAACTACACGCTTAATCTTTTTTTTTTTTAGAGGTCCATAACTTTTTTGGAAACTTTTCTTGGTTTTATTAATTTTTTTCAAGATAGACTACTTATCTTACTGAGGGAAGAGCATAGATACATATGTCCTATGGGTTGAAGGAAAACATTGGGAAATTTGGGGTGCCTTATTTGTTTCATTTGATTGATAAAAAATGTTGGTCTGCATCTCCATTTAACATTCTATATCATCTTTAAGGATTTATAGGAATTTTCAGCAAGGGGACTTGTTTCCTAATTGAAAGTGATGGGATAATGTAGTTAACTCCAGGTCACCTTTCTCTCTCGGAACTATACTTTCAGTCTGAGGAGTAAAGCTAAATTACATTGTTCCTTTTCCTTTTTGAAAAATTGTATCTGGGTTGGGAAAGACCTTTGTAAATACAAAAATGGATGAAATTTATGAAGAATCCATAAGACAGTGCTTATTTGCTGAATTACATAGCCTTCCATTTGGGGGTATGTGTATTTAGTTACTCAGATTGAAGACATAGGCTATAATAGGCTAGACCTTCATGGAAGATGGCTAATTTTCCAATTGCTCAAAGAACTGTACCAAAATGATCTTTGTTGGAGGTGGAACCAAGATGGCACAGAAAAGGTGGGGATTCAGCTGTACTCTCCCTCAAACCCTTGCTGAACACCTTTAAATAATGCCATACAACAATTTCCAGAGCAGCAGAACTCACAAAAGGACAGGGTAAAATAATTTTCTAGACAAAGACAACTAAGAAGGTTGGCAGGAAGGCCTGTCACACCTGGGTGAGAGTGAAGCACAGTACAGTGCTGGTCACTTCAGCACAGACACAGCCCCAGTATACCAAGAGCAGGCTTTGGGAGCTGCTTCCAGAGCTATAAGCCCACATGGTAAGAGAGTCAAACAACTTGTCAGAAGGAGATTATAAGGGTTTCTTTGCTAGCACTAAGGCAGGATTCTGTTGCTTTGCCCATACTTGGATCCAGGTTACAGCCCCAGAGGAAGGAGGAGCATTAGCACACCAGAGCTTGTGGCCATAAGAGAGCAGGCACCCTCAGCAGAGTTCTAGGGAAGAAAAGGGTGCTTATGGTCATTCATAGGCCAGAGCACAGGTCAGGAGAAAAGTAAACATA
This sequence comes from Pseudochirops corinnae, assembly GCA_028646515.1. Classification (NCBI taxonomy): domain Eukaryota; kingdom Metazoa; phylum Chordata; class Mammalia; order Diprotodontia; family Pseudocheiridae; genus Pseudochirops; species Pseudochirops corinnae. The sequence continues at coordinate 143,718,815 of CM053585.1, forward strand.
CCTCTCCTTAGATCATACCACCTTGGAAGAACTGAAAACTTACATGTTTCTAGAAGTATATCTGAAAAGGGTTGTACAAAATGCCTAAAGTTTGGGACAGATTCAAGAGAGATAACTAAAAAAAAAAAAATTTGGCCTGCCATGATCAAAAAAAGAACTTAGGCATTTTTTTCAAGAAATTATCAAGGAAAACTATAATGATATTATAGAACCAGAGAGTAAAATAGAAATTGAAAGAATTCATATATCACCTCTTGAGAAAGATTGCAAAAAGAAAACTCCCTATAATATTATAGTCAAATTCTAGAGCCCCCACATCAAGGAATATTGCCAAAAGCCAAAAAGAAACAATTCAAGTATCATGAAGCCATAGCCAGCATAAAACAAGATTTAGCAGCTTCTACATTAAGGGATTATAGGGTTTGGAATATGATATTCTGAAGGCCAAAGGAGCTAGGATTACAACCAAGAATCATATACCCAACAAAACTGAGTATAATCCTTCAGAGGAAGAAAATGTATATTCAGTGAAATAAAGAACTTTCAAGCATTACTGACGAACAGACTAGAGTTGAATAGAAAATTGGACTTTCAAATACAAGACTCAAGAGAAGCATATGAATGTAAACAGAAAAGAGGAATCATAAGCAATTTAAGGTTGAATTGTTTGTTTTCCTACTTTCAAGATGATACATGTAAACCATAAGAACTTTTTTCATTATTAGGGCAGTTAGAAGGAGTTTATATAGACAGGGGCTATAGGTATGAGTTGAATGTGAATGGATGATATTTAAAAATATATAATTAAGGGAAGAGAGAGGAATATATTGGGAAAAAGGATACAATAGAGGTAAAGAGGTGGGGAGGTCAGGGGGAGCTGAGGGGAAGTGAGGGACCCTTGTGCTCATCAAAACTAACTCAAAGAAGGAATACAATACACACTCAATTGATTATTGAAATCTATTTTGCCCTCCAAGAAAGTAGGAGTGGAAGGGGATAAAAGAAAAGGGAGGATAATAGAAAGGAGAAAAGATTAGGGGAGAGGATAGTCAGAAGCAAAAAACTTGAGGAGAGACAAGGAGAAAGAGCATATAATAAGCAGGGGGGGAATAGGATGGAGAGAAATACAGCTGGCAATAGTAATTGTGAAAAAAAAAAGATTTGAAGGAAGTTTTTCTGATAAAAACTCTTGTTTTCTCAAACATGAGAACTGAGTCTAATTTAAAAAAATAAAAAAGAGTTATTCCTCAATTTACATATGATCAAAAGATATGAACAGATTTCAAATGAAGAAATCAAAGTTATTTATAGCCATATGAAAAAATACTCTAACTCACTAATGACTGGAGAAATTAAAACTAAAACAATTCTCAGGTTATTACATAATATATATTAGATTGGCTAACAGAACAGAAAAAGAAAATGACATATGTTGAAGGTGATGTGGAAAAAATGAGACACTTATATTTGAGGCACAAAAATTAATGCATGGTCAGTGGAGCTGTTAATTGATTCAACCATTCAGTAGAACAAGTTGGAACTATGCCCAAAGGGCTAAAAAACCCAGACATACCCTTTGACCTAACAATACCACTAATAAATCTGTATCCCAAAAGGGATAAAAAACAAAAAGTAAAAGGATTTATATGTACAAAAATTTTTATAGCAGTTCTTTTCTGGAGAGCTATGAAGTGATTCAACCATTCTGTAGAACAATTTTAAACTATATCCAAATGCATACCCTTTGACCTAGCAAAATCACTACTAGGTCTGTATCCCAAAAGAGATGAAAAACAGAAAGGAAAAGGACCTATGAATACAAAAATACAGGAACTTTTTTGGGGGAATTGAAAGGATGTCCTTTTATTGGGGAATGGCTGAACAATTTGTAGCATATGATTTTGATGGCATATTTTTGTGCAATAAGAAATGATCAGCAGGGAACTCTCAGAAAAACCTGGAAAGACTTAAATGAGCTGACATAAAGTGAAATGCATTGTGTACAAAGTAGCAGCAATATTGTAAGATGATAAACTGTGAATGACTTAGCTATTCTCAGCAATACAATGATACAACACAACTCTGAAGGACTTATGGTGAAAAATGCTATCCATTCCCAGAGAAAGAACTGACGATATTTAAATAAATATTGAAGCATACTTTTTAAAAACGTTCTTTATTTTTCTTGAGCTTTTTATTTTGGTCTGTTTTCTTTCACATGACTAATATGGAAATATTTTGCATGACTGATTATACTTAATCTGTATCAAATTGCTTATTTTCTCATTGAAGGGGTTTGGAAAAGGAGGAAAGGAGAGAATTTGGAATTCAAAGTTTTAAAAATGAATTTTTAAAAACTTTTTTTACATGTATCTGGGAAAAATAATATACTAAATTATTTTTTAAAATGTTTTTTGTTAAGATTCCTTAATAGGAGGAGGATAGGGTATCTGAAAGGATGATAATTCTTGATTCTCTCTAATTCACTAGAGTTCCATCCAGAATTGGTATAAGATACAAATGAACCAAAGAACTATTACTTGTTTTACTTGAGAAAGAAAATTTCCTATTTTGGGGAGAGCATGTTCTATGTTGGGGGAGTGGGAACTGAGCAGCCCACTCTTGATCAACAGATTTCACCACCACCCCAGTTGGTAAAGCTATAGGTATTTTAAAGTATGTTTTTTTTTTCATTTATCTATTGTAAATCTTTGTGGGGACTAAAGAATATTTTTTAATTAATTTTGAGAGCATTACCTGAGTTCAAATCAGGTCTCAGACACTTAATACAAAACTAGCTGTGAGATCTTGGGCAAGTCACTTAACCCCAATTGCCCTACTTCCCCCCCTCCAAAAAGGAAAAAAAAAGTTCATTAATTTTAATAGCCTTAGATGACAGTTAGTCATTGGGAGGTCAAGTAATTGTCTATTGTCCCTTAAAAATCAAGGAAGAACTTATGAAGAGTTAATTGAGGTAAGAGTTAACTGGAATGTGACGATGACAGAAGAAGTTTTTCTTTCCCAAAGACTAGCCCCACAAATGGTACATAATATGAGCTCAATAAAGGCTTTTTATATTGATTTGAATGAAAGTGATTTGGCAAGGTTTACTCAGCTTAAGTACAGTAGCTGAGACAGGATTTAAATTCCATATATTGCACTGTATTCACTATACAACATTTTCTCTCTCTACAAAACACTTTTCTTATAACAAACAAAGAGAGGTAGATAATGCAGGCATTAGTATTTCTGTTTTATAGAATAGGGAATTGAAGTACAAAGAGTTTTGTATTCTATGTTTTCTAGAGATTTTTAACATCAAAATATTAAAGTTCAACTAGCTGCTATTTTTTTCCACTCTCACTGAAACAAAATAATATACTGATCAATTGCTGAAGGTCATTCTAGACCCTCTCCTTTTCACACTATTTTTCTATCTGTGGTGCCATTCTTTGTTTTGTTTTGTTTTGTTTTCCTTTTGAGTGATAGAATTGGAATCCTGCACAAGAAACAGACATCTAGCTTTGCCACTCAATGTACTTTTAATACAAAATGAGGGAGTGCTGAAGAGGCATTAATTTATTATGATGTCATTGCTTATGATAAATGGAAACTCATATATCATCATAAGTTTCCTAAATACCTACAATTAAAAAGACTACACACTCTGGAAATGTAAATGTATTAGTAGTTAGCTTTCTGATCACCTTTCTTCCTTCCCATTCAAATTTTCGAAATGCACCTGTTGTTTTAGCAGTGATATCAACTTAATAAAGGGAGAACTAAAACACTTTATTCATCTGAGCAGACTGTAGGATAATCCTCTAATCCAGACAGATGAAAGGAAATGCAGATTTTTTTTTTTGTCTTTTTGAGAATAGTTGTCTGTGAAAAAAAAAATCTTATACGTAGCTTTCTCAAAAGAGAGGGAAATGTACTTTCTGGTGTATGTTCTGCTTCTATATCTCTGTCTCTCTGACTGTCTCTAATTCTGTCTCCCTCTTTCTCTCTCTCTCTCTCTCTCTCTCTCTCTCTCTCTCTCTCTCTGTCTCTTGTTCATTTTATTTCTCTCTCCCCACCTCCCCCAAGTCTTTCCCCAACACAGGACATCTTTTATGGAAATTTGGAAAAGTGATATTCCTAAAACTCATGTCTAACAATGTCATTCTCTCCTTCCTGACTCAAAAAACTCAAGCAGCTCTCTATTGTCACCAGTATCAGAGATAAAATACTGTTTTACTTTTGTATCATCAAATCACAGTTACTTCCTACCTTTCTAGTCTTTACAATTTACTTTCCTCTCTCTATATTTAATCTATGATAGAGGAACACTAGCCTTCTTCCTTTTCTTCCCATATGACATTTCATGACTAACTCTATGCCTTTTCACTAGCCATCCCTCATGTCTGGAACTCTTTCTCTCCTCAACTCAAATCCCACCTTTGCTAAGAGTCATCTCCTAGTTTCTACCTTCCCTTTTCCCCCAATGTTAAGACCTTCCATTTTATTTATCTCCCATGCACGTTTCTTTGCATGCTACCTCTCCAGATAGAATTGTGACCTCTTTAAAGCAAGGACCATGTTTTTGCCTTTCCTGGTAAGCTCACTTCTTAAGTCTAGAGACTGACACATAGTAGGTATTTTATAAATGCTAATTGATAGAGTACTAATTACTCTTTTCTTTTTCACTCTCCTCTCCTCTTCTTTATTTCCTTATTCCCCCTTTCTTGTTCCTTCTCTTCCTCTCTTTATAGCTACAAAAGGACACATGTGACAAAAGCAGAAGGCTAAAAATTATAATAGTTAATAATGAGTGCTTACGAAATGCTTTGGAGTTACCAGGGGCTTTCTATACACAATCTCATTTGACCCTCTCTCACAACCACCCTGTGAGGTAATTGGTGTGATTATTATTATCTTCATCTTACAAATAAGAAATTCATTTCAGAGAGTGTGACTTAGATCTAAGATCATATGGGTAGTAAGCAGGTGGCACAGCTAGTCCCAGAAGCCTAGCTTTCTGATTCAGAATCTAGACCCCCTAACATACTCTTTGCTTCTCACTTACACACAGCAATTTTTGGGAGACTTATAAGTGATTTAGCCAGCTGTCACAGCATTCATAATAGTGAGGTGAAATGGTATCTGGCTCCACCATCCTTGGAATGAAGGATCATTATGCTGGCTAGGAAGTGCCCCTTCCTCCCTCATTATTTCATTCAAGTTCCTCCTGAAATCAGCAACTAAGTTGGATGACTTTCCTTAATGGAGATCATTTATTTGTCCTAAGTATATGAATAACTGGGTTCACCAGGTAGAATAAAGAATAAACCTTTGTGTTCATGGACTTTGCCACAAGCATAGCAGTGTAAAAACAGCAACAACAAAAAGAAAAACAACAAAGAAAGGGGTACTAAGAAAAAACTCAAACCCAAATAAAACATGAAGAGTAGGCAAGTTTGTTTCTGGAATAAATCTTTTTCTCTCCCTTCCTCTTGTGCCGCATTTGCAGTCCTCTCAAAACACCTTGCCCCTTAATCCTGTTTAAGGCAGCTCACCTAGAAGCACCCATCTCTGGACTTTTCTGACCTCCTTTTTTTAAAATTGTATTTATTTTATTCTAAACTGAAGAAATAAGCATTAGTACAACATAGTAGGATAGAAATAAAAAATGATTGCACATGAAACTACAAATCAGTTGTGTACCACTTGTTATTCCTTTTAAATATATAATAATGTTATCATGTAACTTTCTTTTTCCCTCTTTTTTCTTCTCTCCATCCAAGCTACAGATAGTTTTGATTAAACACAAATATGTGTATATGTCCAATCATTTTATACATACTTTTATTTATCATTTCTCTCCTCAAATGCAGATAGTGTCTTCCTTCCTTTTCACCATCAAACTTTTTCTACTTTGTGTTTCATTCCCTTGCTGATAAACAAGAGGATACTACATTGTTAATGTTTTAGTATGCTGAAGCCACATTGCGTATGTACATTTTAATGAGTCCTTGATGTCTTTATTCAAGAGAGTCAATGTATAACAATACATGGAATAATGAAAGAATATATGGCTATGATCAGTTGAGCCTAAACTCTAGGAATCTTGTCTATATAGAATGGAATGAACATCTTGCACTAAGTTAGCCTGTCTTCCAAGTATCCATTCATTTATCTATCTATCTTTCTTTTTTTTCATTCAGTAAACTTTAATAGATGTCTATTTTATGAAAAGCAGCATACTTATAAAGCATAAAAGGAATAATTTGAATAAAGCTTAAGATACTGATTTACTGTTCTCATGATGAATATATCCTTGCTTTTATTTTCTTTATCCTGAGATGATAAAGTTTTAGGGTAATGAATACAGAACAGTCTTTAAAGTCGGGGTGACTTGGGTTCAAATCCTATCCCAGACTACTACTAGTTGTGTGATCCTGGTTAGATAATAAAAGCACTTTACAATTCGTATTTCTCATTGAATCAGCAACCACACTGGCATATCCAGGATGGCTACTAGCACAAGTCCTTAGGTCTGCTTTACTAAGAAGGATAGCAGTTTAAGGGGTAAGAGATCTTTTTTTTTTTTAATTACATTCATTAGTTTAGGGGGAAAATCAACACTCTGAACTTCAGAGAAAATCCAAACAAAGAAAATAGAGAAAATATAAGCATAGAAATAAAGACCAACAGAGAGGGCTTCTAATTGTCTGAGAAATTAACATAGATCAGCAGACAGATCCAACCGTCTGATGAAGGCAATACATATATAGTTACCAGAGAAAGAAGCACCAACATCTGGGTTTTTCAAAGCTCAGGGGCTCCTTAACCTCTAGCCACAGTCTCATCTGGTCAGATCAAAAGAACAGTCTTCCAATGAGTGAGCCTGAAAGCATAATATTAACTCTCAGAATATATATCCCCTTATTAGAGCCAGAGGGCATCACAACCCCCAGTGTCTCAGTACTTAATTAGAAATTAACAAAAGGTGTGAAAGCCTTCCTAAAAGCAAGCCTCCCCTTTACAAGCTTCCCTTAATGGGCTCCACATGAGGCCTATTACTGGACATCTTCTATCCCATTAATATTACACTAATCAATAAAATGAGTAAATAAGACTCAATGTTGTTTCAAGTCCATGTAAAATCAAGCACCTCAAGTCCTTCACAGGTCCTTTTTTCTGTGAAGACAAAGCTTAACAGAGCCAAAACAATAATATTCACACACATTGCTGGCTCCATCATCAATTCACCATCTGCCTGTGAAATCAACTCAGACCCACCATCAGTATACACATCAACACAGACCAACAGACAAGGTCCAAGAGGTCAACACAAATCATCAGTAAAGTCCCAGAACCTGCAGAAACCCTCCTCCAGGACTTCTGTAAACAGACAACCAGAAAATCTTTTTTCAGAGCTGCCAGTAAGGTCCTAGGGCTTCTGTACAAAGTATCACAAACAAATAGAGCAGACAAACATAGAGTGCCAGGATATCACAAGTTTTCTCCTTCTGCACAAGAGCTCCCTTCTCAGTTCTTCTCTCTCCAGCCTGGGCCTCTCCTTATATATGGGCATCAGCTCCTCCCCTTGCAACAGAAGTTCACCAGTCCTAGGCTTCACAAGTAGTGGGATTAGCAAGTTTCGGACCTTAATAGTTGATACCATCAGAACTGAAACAAGGTATAAACTACTTCTGTGTTAATTAAATAGATCAAACAAGGTGTTAGCTACTTCTTTGCTTGCCATTACAGTCCCTTCCAGCTCTGTTTAAGATTTTCTTATTCTAAGAACTTTTCTCTGATCTGTTTCTCCTTTATTAGAATAAAAGTACCTTGAAAGGAGAAACTGTGTTTTTGCCTCTTTTTATATTCCCACAGCTTGGCACACTACCTGGCACTTAGTAGGCACTTAACAAATGCTAATTTACTGATTAATTAAGTTACTTGGCTTTCATCAGTAAAGAAGTTACTGAGGTCCTTCTGGGCCAGTGTGATAAGAGCAAAGTAGAAGCATGGCTACTCTTGCTAGGATATTTGCTTGCCTTCCCACTAGCTTTGGGTGCTTAAAACAGTACTGCTGTTTCTACTGCTGGGAAATAAGTAAGCATAACTTATTCTTTATACTCTTTAGTTCTCCATAGTTGGGCTGTCCTAAATCACATTGATCCCTTTTGTACATCATTCTCTGTTTTAGGCCTTAGCTGTCATTCCTGTATTTAGATGACAGTGATTGCATAGTATATTACAATCCTTTTTAATTTCAAAGCAATTTTACATATATTATCTCAATTTCACAACTGCTAGAGAATCATAGAATATCAGAATTTCTAGAGACCTCAGAGGCCATCTGGTCCAACCTTTACCTAACCAGGAACGCCTTCTATAACATACCCAAAATGTGGTAATCTAGGTTCTGCTTGCAAACCTAAAGCAGGGGAGGGGAAACAGTATATGCTAAGGAAGACCATATCACTTTTTGGATATTTAACTCAGACCTGCAGAACTTGTAAACTTCTTTGGGCCACAGATAGGTTAAACTAGAGAAAGACTGGCAATAATTGGTTATGGTGGGTCATATGACAGGTTAGACTAGAGACAGACTGACCAATGGTAGGTTGCCATGGACAACATGGCAAACAGAGAGTGCACAATGGCAACCCTATATTTTTCAAGGACCTCCAGAAATCTTTTGGCAGGCTGCAAGCAGCCTGCAGTCTCGGACCATATGTTGAGCAGGCCTGCTTAAAGTTAAAAAGTATTCCCTTATATGGAGTCTAGAACTTTATCTTGGTAACTTTCATCCAATGCTTCTAGTTCTACCTAATGGAGTCAAATATACTCTGTCATATGGCAGCCTTTTCCATATCTGAAGCTAGTTCTCAATTAATAAGCATCTATAGTTGCATCAACTGATCTTAGGTTGATAAGAAAATTTGATCATAGATTTAGTATTGGAAGGCAATTTGAAACTCACCAATTTTAAACCCTATGATAATGAAAATAAAATAATAACAATAAATTATACACTTTCATAATTCTTTTGTAGTTTGCAAAATCCCTTACATATATTATCTCATTTTATTTTCCCAATAAGCCTGAGAAGTAGGTGCTTTTATTATCCCCATTTTACATATGAGGAAACTAAGGCAGAAAAAAGTTAGTGATGGTTAGACTTGACCAGGGTCACAGAACTAGTGAAGTCTCTCAGGCAGAATTTGAATTAAAGTCTTCCAGATTCCAGCTCCTGTGCTCTCTATACACTGCCCCAAACAACTGACTAAGAATACATCTTGATGTATTTATTCTGCAATATTGTGAATTATAAACATGTCATGCTACATTGGATTGCAAGACCAATGTTTGGATCTTTAGTTTTAATGAAATGAAATTTAAATTGTGCCAATATATACAATCTGCCATTCTTCCTCTTTCCCTATTTACTACCATTTTGAGGTCTATTGATTTGCTCATATTTTTAGTGTCTCTACCGACCCATTGCCTTCCCAAATATTATATTGATAGTTTTATGTGGAAGTAGGTTTTTAATGCACTTGCTTATGAATTTCTATTTTTTTCTGGAGAGCAAAGAACCATGCATTAGACATCATGGTGCTTCTCGTAGTGTTTAACATGGATGCACAGAGATTGCTATTAGAGAACACTGACTAGATTGTGAGATGTACGCAGACATGGGCTTAGAGTCAGGAAGAGAAGCAAATACTGCTTCAAGACACTTACTAATTATATGATATTGTATAAAGTACTTAATTAATCTAAAACTTAGTTTCCTTATCTGCTGGGCTCATTAGCCTCTAAGTATCCTTCTAACTCTATTTCTATGATGTTGAGCTTAAGATTTACATAGTGTTTTATGATTTAAAAATGCATTTCATGAACATGATTTTACTTCAGTTTCATAACAATGAACTAAGGTAATACGACAACTTTCTCCATTTGACATATGAGGAAACTGAGGTGCTAAGAGATGATGTAGCTAGTAAACGTCAAGGTGGGGCCTTGAACTAGTAAGTAGCAAAGCTGATACTTGAGCCAAAGTCCTGTGGCTTCAAATCAAATGTATTTTCTCAGTTTGCCAAAACATTTTTCAGTGTTAGTCACTCAACTAATATTAACTTGAATGAAAGAACACAGTTTCTAAGAGGTCTGTTCCACTTTTAGAATAATAAATGTAATTTTCTGATATAATAATAGGAGCTTAGACGTCACTATTCAGTATCTCTATCCCTGGAAGAAATAGAAACAAAGCATTTTTCATATTTTTTTATTGCTACCATCAGATTAGATAAAGTAAGTACTTTATTTTTGTTGGAAAAAATGTATGTTTTGACAATATAATGCATTATTTCTGGACTAAATCAAGACATTTGTGGAAATTTGAAGATTTGGTTATAAAAATGAGTTTAATTTGCTAACAGAAATTATACACTGTTCCATGTTGTTATCAGGATAAATCCAAAATAGTTTCAGTTAATTATTTCTGACATGGATGATTATCATTTATAAGAGTTTGCTTTGCATGCAATGGCACACCCTCCATCTCCACTCGCTAGCTTTGCCTATGCAATTGCTTCTCTTCCTTCAAATTCTAACAGGCTCTAGTGAAAACTAGGTTTGAAGCCAGAGAACAAAAATCAAATTCTGAGTCTGCTACTTACGATGAATGCAATCTTGGCACTGAACAAATCAATCAAAATATTTAATAAGCACCTGTATAGTGTGAACAGCACTTTATTACATATTAGGAGGGATGCAAAATTAATAAGGGATGATACCTGCCATCAAGAAGCTTGTAGGCTGATAGAGTATAGGACAGCAACACTGCAAAAATACAGAATATTACATGATAAATACACTAAAGAAATGAAAACTAAATGCTGCAAGATGTATGAGGGTGAAGGTTACAAATAAGGAGAAGTAGTTTAAAGAGAAGTATATGGGGAGAGATCAGGCAAAGTCTACTGGAATTCAGAGTATTTAAAGGACAGATAGGCTTCTAAGAGGTGAAAATGATGAGAGAGGGCATTCTGCTCTTGGAAAAATGCTGTGAAAAGGTAAGGAGACATAAATGCAATGAAAGCTTGGCAGTCAGAAAGTTATCCAGTTTGGCTGCAGCACTTAAGGAAATAAGATTAACCTGGAAAAGTGAGTTTTTATCTAATAGAAGAAGACCTAGAAAGTCAGGCTAAAGATGTTGAACTTTACTTGACAGTCAGGAGATGAATACACACACACACACATACACATACACAAACACACACACACACACACACACACCCTATATATGTATGAAAAATTAATTCTAGCAATAGGATAAAGGATGAATTAGGAAAAAAGAATAATCATCCAGTCAATAAATGTTTATTAAGTACCTTCTGAGCAGCGAGGTGATACAGTGGATGGAGTACCATGCCTAAAGTCAAGAAGACCTGAGTTCAAATCTGCCCTCAGACACTTACTAGCTTTTTTACCTTGGGCAAGTCACTGAATGTTGTTTGCCTCAGTTTCCTCATTTTCAAAATGAGTTAGAGAAGGAAATGGCAAACGACTCAAATATCTTTGGAAAGAAAGCCCTAAATGGGTTCACAAAGAGTCAGACACAACTGAAACAACTGAACAACAACAAAGCACATTCTATATTCCAGGCACCTTGCTAAATACTGGGGATAGAAAGAAAGATAACAGACAGTTCCTGTTCTTGCAGAGCTCACAGTCTAATGTGAGAGAAATCATGCCTGGAACGTAGTAGACACTTAATAAACCTTTCTTGATTAATAATAAACAGAAAAAGACTAGAATTAAGCGGGGTTAGGAAAGGAAATATGTAGAATGTGGATTTTAACTGAGACTTGAAGTAAGCTAGAGAAACTAGGAGGGAAAGATGAAGAGGAGCAAAAATTCTAGGGATGGATGATAGTGAAAATATCCAAAGATGGGTGATGAAGAATCTTTGAAGAACAGCAAAGAGGCCATGGTAACTGGGATACTAAGTATGTTAGGAATGAGTTATGAGGTATAAGAAGACTGGAAAGGTAGAGAGGGCAGGTTATAAAAGATTTTGAACAGAAAATGAAGGATTTTTATTTTATCCTCAAGGTGATCGGGATCAACTGGTGATTACTAAGAAGGAGAGGGATGTGGTCTGATCCATGCTTTAGGAAGATCACTATGACAGCTATGTGAAGGATGGATGACTACAATGCAAAATGTATAAGGCACAGAGTCCAATGAAAACACTCTTATAATACACAAGATGTGAAGTGATGAGGGCCTACACCAGGCTGGTGGCAGTGACAGAGGAGACAAGGAGGGATATATGAGAGAAATTACCAAGGCATTATCAAGAGGGCTTGGCAACAGATTATGTTTCAGGGGTGACAGGGTGAGGAGTTTAGGGTGACAATCCTAGTAATCCTGCATAATTGATATGGCAATATTAATCTCAATAGTAATAGAGTAGCCTAGTCAGGTAATGATCAGGCTTTAAATTAAGATAGTTCCAGTAGTTAAAAAGCGGAGACAGAAGCTATATTTGTAGCAGAAGTTTACTTGATGGAACTTGAGAACTGATTACATATGAAAAGGGAGAGAGAAAAAAGAAGGGGGAGAAAGTTACTGAATATGGAGACCTGGTGAAGCATGGTTCCATTGAAGGAAGGTCAAAAGATAACAGAAAGTATTGCAGGGAAGTTTTGGATCTGTTGTGATTGAAGAACCAGTGTGACAATCAAGTGATGCTCCACAGGACCTCTGAGATGTGGGTTTGGAGCAAAAAGAGAGACTCAAAGTAGAGATACAGATTTGGAAGTTATTCCATAGAGAGGCAGTTGAAACTATGGGAGTGAATCAAATTCTAAGGGAACACATGAACGAAAGAAGAAACGCCTTTTAACTTGATGGAAAAAGAAGAAGACAAAAAGATGGAAATAGTAGATTTAATCTGTTGAGGAGAATGAAGAGATGAAGAGAATATAGTATCTTTTTACCTTGGGGAAATAAGCCTTGGAACTGTAATTTTCTTATCTATAACATGGAATTGAATAGATTTTCTCTAATGTTATTGCCAACACTAAAATATCATGATCCTAATTTTTTTCATTTTCATAATATTTTTTTCTTTTCTCCTATTTCCCATAGTCCCCAGACCAGAAATGATTAATCCCTTATCATACTGTCCTAGCTCTTATCTTTGAAATTACTGTCTCATGGTTCATTTCTTGCATATCTGACACTTCCTCCATATTCTTTGTTGACTCATACTCCATCACATACATCCAGAGAATGTTCCCTAAGTTTCTGCATTAGTCTCTCTCTTCTCTTTTTACTCTATACATATTCTCTGTATATAATCACATTAATTCCTATGGATTTAGCTACCATATCTATGCATATTACTCACAGATAGAGTTATATATGTGTGTATACACACACACACACACACACACACACATCCCAAAATCTCTCCTCTTATCTTCAGTTCCTCATCACTAGTTACATATCAGACATTTGAAATTGAATGTCTCAGAGATTTCTCAAACTTTACATATCCAAAATTAATATCTATATCTTTCCACTCAAACCTCCTCTACTTCAAACTTCCTAATTAGTTCCCCAACTCTGTCTTTACTACTGGTCCTTGTACATGGGAAGGAAGAGATAGGGCTGGAAAGTTAGATTGAACTGACAAAGATAGTGGAATACTTTACTTGGTAGCTGTTTAGACTATATTCTCATAGACTAGATGAATATAAGGACAAAGAAGGAAGGAATTTTGGAGGTTTTTAATAGTCCTAGGAGTCTAGGATTTGGCCTATTTACATTTGTAAGTATGTCAATCCAATAAGTTTTTTTCCCCCCTCTTACTGGCTTCCCACTTACCATAGAGTATGTTGATAGCTTTAACTGATGTTAATTTACCAGTTGTTTCTGATTATGTGGATTGCATTCTGAATGCAGTTAAGTGCAATTTATTTCTAGTAAAACTACTCATTAACATTAGTGGGATCAGCATTTCCAATTTTTTGGAGGGGTGGAGATATCATACAAGGTCTAGGTGGTTGTTGCCAACTAGGGAGCCATGAGTAAATTTTGAGCCTGCTTCATTGTTCTAAGGATTGCAGAAAAAGGAGTACTCTACCATGGGCATTGTATATATACTCTTTAAACACGACAATTTTTTTTTTCATCCAGTAAATCAGAGGTGAAACATTGAAGAGCTTTATCTAGTATTTACTCATAATAGTATTGTGTTGTTTTATGAAGCAATAACACACCTCCCTGGTGTATTAACTGTGAACTTGATGGCTGGCTTTTCACCACTAGGATATCGAGTTATTGTCCCATAAAGCAGTGTAACAATGCAGTTATTGACAATATGTGAAGCCCTTGGAAATCAATTTTAACCTGAGTTTTTAAAAAATAGGAGTTTGCAAAAGAATGACACAGAGCTAGAAGGCAAGTATATGTGAAAAATATAATCAAGGTATGCTGGAAAAGAAGCAGAATTTCAAAGGATCAAAGTCAGTGTTTTACAGTCATTGACTACTTTGCTTTGTAACCACATTTTAAAATTTCACCTTAGAGGGATTCCAGAACAATGGATCAAGATTCACTTGCTGCCATATGACAAATATAATTAAGGGAAACAGAATTGAAGCAGACTTTGGGAACCAAGATTGAATACTGGTCTTGCTTTTTACTACTCATGTGGCTTCAGGCAAGACTTTACTGTTGAGTCCTTAGTTTCCATCTCTATAAATATTTAGACTAGATAGTCCCTAAAATTCCTTGCAGCATTAAATGCTATCAATCTAGGTATAGATACTGTAATCCCCCATATTCTTTCTTGCTCATCTCTCTTTTCCTGGTTTTCCAGAATTTCCATATAGGGACAATGTCTCTGCCATAACTAGGCTCATAAGGTATTCTTATGGAATCTCTTTGCCCTTTCAGTTTCTTCCTATTATCTTCTTCCTTATCCCTCTACTCTCTAGTATCTCAAGGGAATGGGGAAAGGAGAAATGGTTGTTACTTCTTCAAAGTTTAGAGGCTCCCCTGAACTAGAAAGTACTCCCTACATGACTCATTCTGTCAATTACTCATATTTTTTAGAGGAATCTGTGGTTCTGCTTATTTTTATTGTGAATTCTGTTTACTTGTTACTAATATCCTAACTGAAGTTACCATATATCATGGAAAGAGGTCTGGCTAAGGAGTCAGTAAAAACTGGGTTAAGCTCCTACTTCTGTTATGTATTAGGTGTGCATCCCTAGCCAGATTATGTAACATCTAAGTACTGCTCTATGAATATTAAAAAAAAAATGATAGAGGAACTAAAGGGAATTCTCATAATGGAAATATCCATATTAATTAAATCATAGGATTATAGATTTAGAAAGAGAAGTCACTTCTGCATCCATCTCATTCAATATCCTACTTTTATAGATGAGGAAACTGAGACATGGATTTATCCAAGGTCATATAAGAAGATAAGCATCATAAATTGGAAATGAATGCATATCCTCTATTTCCAAACACAGATTTTAAAAAAGACTTCAGGAAGAGGGAGGTTTTGTTATTTTGAACTTGAAATTGTCAACAAATATGAAATTTTCATAAGAACAAAAAATAACATTTTATATGAAACCCCAAATTTCTATTCCAAACACTCTTTTAAGCATAAAGTTCAACATATTAATTTCAAAGCATTTCAGCTCGTGTGAATTTCCATGTGAATATTCCCTCCTTTTGTAAATTTGACAATGCTTCACAGATCCTTCATTCCTTCCTTCTCCTTCTCTCTCTCTCTCTCTCTCTCTCTCTCTCTCTCTTTCTTTCTCTCTCTCTCTCTTTCTCTTTCTCTCTCTCTCCTGCCTTTCCTTCTTTTTTTTTTCCTTTATTATATTACCAAAATTCCTCTATTTGTGTCTATATAAGTGGCCTTATAGATCTTTTACATAGCTTTAATCATTTGGAATGAAATTTTACTTCCTGTCTCTTCTCATTTGGTAATTTTGGTTATATGCAACCAAAAATGCTAATGTTTTATGTGACCTTAGGTTTATATTTTGCTTCTTTGTGGGTTTATTTCATATCCTGCTATTTTCCTGAAGTCATTAATAGTTCCATTTAATTTTACTTGAGTTTCTAATGTACTCAAAGTAGACTACTGTTATCTACAAATAGAATTCTAAAGAAGTTTCCTCTTTGCTTTTGATTATTTCCTCAATTTCTTTGCTTTTTTCTTATCATTGTAGGTAGCCTTTCTAGAACTATATGAAATATTAGAGTGATAATGTAAGTCTTTGCCTAACCTTTGATCTTACTGGGGAGTCTTTTAGTGTTTTTTCACTTGATGTAATAGTGACTCTTGGTTCATGTACTATTTACCATATTAAGGAAATATCTACTTCTGCCAGTGCTTTTCAGTATTGTTGTTTCCTGCCAGGAATTGGTTTGGTATTTTGTTAAAAAATATTTTGTGAATCTGCTTAATAATAATTTAAAAATTTTAATAATATGGTCTACCAAATTATAGCTTTCTTAATAGTAAAACAACTTTTCATCCCTGGCTCAACTTCATCATATGATACTTTTAGTATATCTCTGTACTGTATTTACTATTTTATTTATTTTTTTTTGGTTTGGCATTCAATTGGGATATTAGTCTATTTTTTTCTTTTCTTTGAATCTCCCTGGTTTTAATAACAAAGCTATATTTTTATTATAGAAGGAATTTAGTAGGATCTATTAATTTTTTTTTTATTTCTGCAAGTTCTTTTTTACTTGCAATAAATTGTTATTTGAATATCTGTTTTAATTCACTTGTAAATACATCTTGTCCTGGCTGTTTTTTTCTTAATTCTCTTTTTCTGAGATTTGGACTTTGTTTATGGTCAGGCTATACTTTGTCCTTCACTATTGTATGTGATAGTTTCTATTTGGTTCAGAACTCAATTTCCTGGGTTCTTGACATTGTAGTGACAGTTGACTTTCTGTACTCTTGGGCTTTTGATAAAGATGCAATATTAGAATTTCTTTTTTGATTTCTTGAAATTAGGGAATCTCCTGAACTTTTTTAGGTCTTTGTTAAAGTACATATAAGTTCATTTGTGAATTATAGTAAATGTAAGTATTTTATTTTTGTTTTTATAAAAGAGGAAAGTATAACTTACTCTTACCCAATATTTTATACCTAATAAGCATGGAAGGTCTAAACCACCTCTGGATTTGTGTCCATGCACTTTTCACTATCCTGTTCTACGTTTTGCTGAAGTATTGCTTTACAATACTGAGATTAAGCTTCTGTTCTTGTGGTCTGCTAGTCTGTAATGTGACTTCAGTCACTTCACCTTTGGGAGCATCTGTTTTATCACCTGTAAAAATGATAGGTTTAGATAAGATGAGTTGTTAAGTTCCCGTCAGCTTTGACATTCTATGGTTCTAAATATCTGTTATAGTCTGGGAGGTTATATAAAGTAAAGCAAATTATAATACTTAACCTTGTGTTCATTTTATCTTGGGAACTCATAGAATATCATAAAGTTTTATCACCATAATATTCGTCCTGTGAGGTCAAAAGTATTCTAAGTACCAATTTGTAATGCAGTTATAGACTCAGATGCATCAAAGTAATATACTAAAAAGAATGCCAAATATTTCTACGGTAAGCTCTAAGAATCATAGTTACAGAGTTGAAAAGGACTTCAGTGGTTGTCTAGTTCACTTTTTTCAGATGAAGATACTGCGGTCTAGGGAAGTTAAGGAACTTTCCCAGTGTCACATGTGTGGTTGTAGCATCAGATCCAGATTGGAAACCAAATCCTCTAGTTTTTAGAGCCTACATTTTTTCCCATGTTCCTTCTAAATCACATGCTTGAAACTTTTTCTCTTTTTTTAGAAGTCTTTGACCAACTGAAATTCTTCATTGAATGTCATAACTACTCAAGAGGGCAATATAATGTGATGTTTGATGTCAGCTAACATGACAGTGATTCAGAATTAATCCTAGATCTATTCATCATAGTTATTATTATTATTATATTATTATTATTATTATATAGTTATTCATCATAACTATAATGAAGAAAAACTCTTCCCAACCAACTAAAACAAAACAAAACTTTTATCGACATGGCAGTCTAAACCCGCCATTCAAGTTCTCATTGTCTCATGTAGATAACCTCAGGTTCTCTAAGACTGAGCATTGACACTGAAAAAGAAGAATTAACTTAAAAGGCTTCCGGGTACTGATGAGACATTTCATAAGGCCATGAATGTAAAGCTCAAAGGGCCCTGAGGGCATTTTTACTCCAATTTTCTTACTTTATATTTGAGGAAACAATCTCAGCAATATTACTTCAATTACCCTGGATCATACATGTATAAGAGGAAAAAATGTGAACTCAGGTACAATGTCAGAACCAGCACTCTTTCTGTGTGTTCTACTCATTTATCTTGTACCAGGACAAGTCAAGGTAAATTTGGAAATTTTTTAATAAGTAAAACATAATCATAATTATTTCTTTGGACTCAGAACCAAAGAAGTCCATGATCTGTATCAGTGGAAGAGAGAACAACACTAAGTAGACCATAAGTAGTGATATTGAATAAGAGTGTAGCATTGTTTCTGACAGTGGCATCAAACGAATGATTTATGGGACAGTGTGGGCATTTTCTGAAGTATTAATTCAAAGACCAAATATATTCAAAGACCAATTAATTCCCATCTCATTTGTCTAAACAATATCCCATGCAACTGCCTTTTAAACTCTTTTCTCATGGAATCCCTAATAATTTATTTTACTTTTGTCCCTGCTGTTTTGATGTCAACTGGAAGTCAATTACTGCTACATGAGAAGAAAGTTAGAAAAAATTGAAAAATCCTCCAGTTTTCAAAGGAACTAAATTTATAGCATTGGGATCCCAAGCATCATAAAAATTGTGTATGTAGGTTGAGTATATATTTCTATTTGTTGAAGGGGTTAGATAGACTGAGTGTAAGAGAAGGAAAGGAATTTTGTGACTAATGGTTGGTCCCATCAAAAGATACAACCTAGGTGGTCACCTACTCTGCTTACAACACAACAAAATGCTATTTGCATTGAATTTTTTTGGGTTTCTAATGAAGTGATAAAGTAATGAAGTCAATCAATTTTTTAAGTATTTTTTTTTTTTTAGTATTTGCTTTGTACCAGGCACTCTTCCAATCACCAGGCATGGACAGGGAATAGCCTTCTTTGCCGTTTATAGTATTAGAGTCACCTAGATCTAGATCCTAAAGGACTTATCCAGGCTCACAAAGCTAGTCAGATCTTCCTGGTTCTTAGATCATCACTTTATTCACTATGCCACACTATATCCCTTTCTTTCCTTACTAGTTATAATTTTTCAGAGAGTAATAATGTTACAGAAGTTTTAATGAGAGAAAACTCAAGTTGTAAGTCTCATATAAAATGCCTGAGACTACACTGTGCAAAACATTTATAAGAAAAGGTTGG
Organism: Pseudochirops corinnae; assembly: GCA_028646515.1. Taxonomy (NCBI): domain Eukaryota; kingdom Metazoa; phylum Chordata; class Mammalia; order Diprotodontia; family Pseudocheiridae; genus Pseudochirops; species Pseudochirops corinnae. Next base: position 143,738,335 of record CM053585.1, read on the forward strand.
TCTTGGTGATCTTCAATTCATAGTGTCTTCTCTCCTGTTCCTTCCCAGATATTCAAAAAGCATTTATTAAGCATTATGCTGGGTTCTGAGCAAGTAGACAAATAGATAGATAGATAGATAGATAGATAGATAGATAGATAGATAGATAGATGGATGAATGGATGATATATTGTATATATGTATATGTACATATATATGAAATCTATACACATACTTATACAGAAATTCATTTCACACATCAGGAACTAAATTCCATGCTATCTTGGGGTCTCTCTCATGTTGCTATTTTGAGTTGCTACTTTTTATATTTACAGTCATTAATTTTATCAATAAATAATTATTTTAAGGCATCTGGTACATATTAAAAGCTGAACTATGTGATAGGACTGGGAGTACAAAGAATGATACCATTCATACATGAACAAGTTTATTGTTTTTTTTTTACCTGTATAGATTATAGAATGTTATTTTTTGTATTTTTAAACTTTATTTTATTTTCAATTCAGGAAACAAAACAAACATTTTCATAACACTGTGCAATAGAAAAGATGATTTCACATGAGATTGCAACTCTCTCATGTACTACTTGTTATTCCCTCCAAATATACAACAGTTATCCTGCAATATTTTTCCTTTTCTTCTTCTCTTTCCACCCCCCACCCTAGAGATGTGTCATTAGATACACACACATATACACACATAGATATGTATTTACATATGTGTGCATGTATATATATATTCTATACATACTGCTATTTATCAGTTTTCTTTGGATGCAGATAGTGTCTCTTTTTATGTCCTTTATTTTTAATTTATGTCTTTTATATTAGTCAAAATGACTTAGTTGCTCAAAGTCCTTCTTAAAACAATTTTGTTGTTACTGTATATAATAGTCTCTTGGTTCTGCTTACTTTGCTCTTCATCATTTTGTGCAAGTCTTTCCATGTTTTTCTAAGATCAATGAATTCATTGTTTCTTATAATACAGTAATATTCCATCACACCCACACACCACAACTCATTCAGCCATTCCCCAATTGATGGGCATCCCTGCAATTTCCAGTTCTTTGCCACCGCAAAGAGCTGCTATGAACATCCCATTCACATTCAAAGGTATAATTACTATTTTTGTATTTCCCCTTATCTTATTTTTACTCACTATTTCCTTTCTTAGCCTCTTTTTAACATGTCCCTGGTACCTTATTTTCTCCCCCTACTTTCTGAACCACTACTTCGCCCACACCTATGAGTCCACTCATCCCCTGCCCCTACCCCCAATGTCTCACACAACCCTCCAAAAGTCCACGTATCCTCTCCCCACCCTCCTAAATCCCTATTCACACACCCCTCTAAAAGTCTCTCCCCAACTCTGTTGCCCATTTTTCCCAAATCTCTACGCGTTCAGAAAACTTCTAAACCCTTTCAGATATACACATTGTTTCTTCTTCAACTCAGATGAGAATAAGGTTCTAATGTTTTAAGGTGCTTAAATTTTAATGAGAGAGATAACAAATACATACATACAAACAGATAGATAGATAGATAGATAGATAGATAGATAGATAGATAGATAGAGAATAAAACAAATAAATACAAAGTAGTGAAATAAAAGGTAATTTGGAAGAGAAGTTGGTGGAGTAAGAAAAGAGCCTCATACAGAATATAATGCTTGAGTTGCATCTCAAAAGAATGAGGGATTCTTTCAAGCATAAGTGGTGGGAAGGGAGTATTCCAGGCATAGGGATGGCCAATAAAGGCAGGTAGACAAGGGATGAAGTGCTATGGAAGGAAAATTGAAAAGGTTGATTTGATGTGATTGCAAAGAGCAGGGGGAGAGTAATCTTTGATGATATTAGTCCCCAGTGGCTTTACAAGATAAAGAGAGGTTTTGTATTTGATTCTAGAAGTAAGAGGGAACCACCAGAGTTGACTGATGAGGGCAGTCATCGTCATTTCTGCACACAAGCAAAATCCATGGAATAAATTAATAAACTGGACTAGAATGGGGAGATAGTTGAGTCAAGGAGACTGATTAGAAAGCTGTTTTATCATCTAGGCAAGAGATGATGACAGCCTGAATTAAGGTGGCAGCTTTGAGACTAGAGAACATACCAGAAATGAGATAAGTTTTTTTTAGGTTCAAATGATGTTTGTTAACTGAGTGGACATATGAGATGAAGGAGAGCAAGGACTTGAGGATAATACCAAGATTATCAACTTGTGAGAATAAAAGCATGGTGGCGACTTTGAGAGAAATAGAGAAGACTGAAGAAGGGGATAGTTTCTGGGGAAATAATTCGAATTGTTTTTGACACATTGAGTTTTAGATATCACTGGGACAATTGTAGAATATCCAATAGGTAAATGGTGACATCTACTTGAAAGTGAAGGTTATTTTTCATTAGTTTGACTGAAAAGAAGAGGAGAGTTTCACAGGATGATAGCCTACATGGATAACAGAGTAAAGTGAAAAATAAATTAAGGAGGAGGAAGATGGGGATATTTGAAAGCAAGAGGGAAGAGAGAAGGATTTAGAAGTTAAGAAGAGATTAAATACTGGAGGGAGTAAAGGAAGCAGGGAGGGAGAGCGAGAGGGAGAAGGAAAGATGAAAAGAGGGAGAGGGAGAGAGGGAGAGAACTTAAATCAGCTGGAGAAGATCTGAAGTGATGAGTTTAAGGGAACATATAGAGGTGCTGGACTTGTCAAGAAGAACCACCTCACTGTCAGAAACCAATGGAAAAAGAAGGCAAGGTCAAGAGATTTTTTTATTGTTGTTGTTGTTGTTTGTTTGTTTGTTTGTTTGTTTTAAGATAAAGAGAACGGGAGAAGAGGAAACATTTCAAATGGCTTCAATTTTCTTTATAAAGTAAGATATGACATGAGAACACAGATGAGAAGATAGGTAGAGGTGTGGAAGGGGAGAAAAGGTTTGAAACAGTTTCTGTGGGGAGCAACATAGGGAATCAATTAAAGAGGAATAAAAGGAATGTCTTGCTATAATGAAAGCCTGATTGAAATGGGAAACGAATTTATCATGTATCCTGTCAGCATAATTGTGTGGTTTCCTCAAATCAAAAAAGTGGGCAATTGATTGAAGAGAAGAAGACACTGTAGATCTGAAATAGCTTACTACAGGATTAAAACTGGAAAGGGAAGAAAGTGAAGGCAGAGCAGGTATTATAACCTGAAAAATACCAAAGAATGGAAGGTTTCTAGTTTATGAGGAAGGTGAAGGACAAATTTGGGAGGGACAATGAATAAGGAGTGATGGAATGACAGGGAATTTTGATCATAATGAAGAATATCTGAAATTGAAATTAAGGAAATGGAACATTTATGGGTAATCCTGATACAGTGATAGCAGTAGAGATGATGATAGAGAAAGAGATGTATAGATTTTTTTTCCCCAGATACTCACATACTCACAGGGGTCAGGGATTTCTTCAATCCAGGTGATCCTCTATGAACTTGTTAATTTAAAAAATTGACTACTATTTTTTAATGTAATTGGTTTTCTTTGAAATCTTTGTATAAGAACTTCTGCTTTAATGAAATATATTATAGGACATCTACTCTTGGCAACTCTGTGTAACTGATGACCATGCCTTCCCATAAATCTTACTTTGCTTTCTCTTAGCATTATGATACCCATGGAGTATTTAGTTGTTTGGATAGCATCCCTCCAGGTAGCCATCCTATACAATCTTCCAGATATACATTTCTCTGATATTTTTTTTTTTTTACTTCTTTTAAGTTTGTCACTGGTTATATGCCATATAATATTTTAACTTTGCATAAATAAAGTATCTGTCAACTGGGGTAGGGCCAGGCTGTCAGGAGAGGTAGAGAGGGTTGTGAGCCTATCCCAGAGTTGGCTTGAATTCAGAACCGGTCCATTACCATGGAGATCTTTTCATGGAGATATGAACTGAGATTATAGACTACAGAGAAAACAATATTGTATAGTGGAAAAAATAATTTAAAATGATGAAATCAGAGGATTTGTATCTGACCAAGTCACTTTCCTTCTTGGAGCCTCAGTTTTCTCCTCTGCACAATAAGGAGAAATAGAAGCTAGAAGACTTCTGTTTCCTTCCAGCTCTAAAGGAAGAAAAGAAGGAAGCGATGAAAGAAGAAAGGAAACATTTATCATGCACTTACTAAGTACCAAACATAGTGCTAAGTCCAGGGGATATAAATATAAGTAATTAGAAAGATAGTCCCTGCCATCAAAGATATTACATTCTAATGGGGAAGGAGGAAACTACAACTGAACACCTCCCACTGTCTCCTTACTCTTCTCCAGTGAGAACCTCACTCATTTCCTGCAGGTCTTCCAGCAATGCTAAGAGATACAATCCTTTCAAAAGTCACTTGGTGATATAGTGTCAGAGGTTCTAGAGCTGGGTTTTAGTGATGGGGAGGAAGAATTGCAAACAGGTGCTATTGCGTTTGTCAGGAAAGGAGACCACTGTGCTTTAGAGTGGCCAACCTGAGGTTTTTGGGTCAGCTTCAATTGGAATGCTTCTCTCTGGGCCTCCTCTTGCTGGCGTCCCAGTGCCTGGTTACTCTCCTTGTCTCGGGCTACTTGGTATTGGGGCTGGCATAGGGAGACCATAGCTTTAGCATGCTTCCTCACAGAGTCCTTCAGTCTTCCCTCCAACTCTTAAAGCTGTTCCCCAACTCCCGACTCCACTTCAGCCACCTTTTCTCGTATCTCTCATAGGTCACTGCCTTGATGTCTGTTCTTACACTAAATAAAGGATATTTTAATAGGGCGGAAATGAGGGAAGACTTTACATAAAAGGCAGCTGAAAAGAGAAACAAGGGGAAGGGGAAGGTGAAGGAGAATGAAAGGACCAGGCTCTGATGTATAATTGAACATACGTAAGTTCAGGAACAGGGATGGGAGGAAACTGAAAGCAGGCAGACCTGGGCTTCTCCAAAAATTGAGGTTTCAGGAGATATTCAGCAATACAGTTCAGGGTGAGCAGGAAATAGGGTTGCCAGGTTGTTCCAGATTAAGGAGGATCCAGGATTTGAAGGAAATCCCAGGATCAGTCAGCTGTAGAGGTGACATGATTTTAAAACCTAGAAAATTCAGTGATGAAGAACTGTACATAGGGTCAGAATGCACACCTTTGGTCCTCATTCCAGCATTTTCTAATTGTAAATATTGATGACCAATCCATTTTCTCTAGTTGATCCTTTATTTCTCCATTTGAAGAATTAATACTACTTACACTACCTCCTCACTTCAAGGTGATTATAAAGAAGGCACTGAAAGAATTATTATTCAGTATGAATTTCCATCCTATAGCATTTCCATTGTATAACAAAATGTGTATATTTGCATATTTAATTCACGTTTTAACTATTTCTTGTCCAAAATAGTTACCTTTCCCTGTCCTTTTAAATAGCGCAGCTTCTAAATTTTCCCATGTGCCATCTTTACATAGATTTTTACATGCCTTTATATAAATTAGTTTCTCATATTCCCTCATTTTACAAAAGAAGAAACTGATTTTCAGAAAGTTTGTAATAGTCCCCAAAGTGATATAGCTAATGAGAGTTTTTTAACAAAGCCAATGTATTTTCACTGAACAATAGCACCTGGAGCAAAATTTGGTGAGTGTGTTATCACAATTTCCCTCAAACTTCCTTGGGACCGCTTAAGGAGAGTTTATGTCAGTTCAAACCTAGAGCTCTTCCCAAGATCATTAGCTTCCTCTCATTTTTTATTTAAAAAACAAAAACAGAAACAACAACAACAACAAAAAAAACCCCTTTCCCTTTTGCCTTTTCATTGTTTCTAGACTTATAAATCCATAGAGCATCTCAAGAATTTCCTCTGATGATTTAAACCATGGATTATGCTGCACAGTGTGGAACCTATTTTAAAGGAGATAATCTGTATTTCAAATATACTAAAAATTTTATGATAAAAATAAAAGTTTAAACCAATTGTCAAAGAAACAGTCTCTTCCTCCCCCAAAAGAATTAAAGTTAATTCCTTTTGAATGTAAAGACTGACATGTTCATAATTCAGCTTTTCACTTCTGTGCTAGTCCCTCTTCCCTCTGCCTTTTGTTTTTGCATATGCTTAGGATCCAATTTCAATGAACAATATTTATTGAATAGCTACCATATAATAATAATAATAATAATAATAATAATAATAATAATAATAGTAATAATGATAACAACAACAAAAACCTCACTGTTACACAGTGCTTTTCAATTGCAAATCTATTATATCATTTGACCCTCACCAAGACCCTATGAGCTAAGCAAAGAGATTTTTAGAGATCAGCAAACTTAGGCTCAGAGGGATGATGGGTCTCAGCTATGCACAGGCAATACTTGTTGTTTTGTTTTGTTTTACTGTATCAACAATGCAGTATTCATAATGTCTACAGTAACTATAAATATGCTGATATAGTTATTAATCACAAAATACAGCAGGATCTCTACATGGGGACAAAGCTAGACCATTTATTCAAATACCAGAAAACTAGGTCCCCAAGCCAGAAAGTCAAAGCCATCACTGTAGCTATGGAGTTGGCACATGTAGTTAATGCAGTAAATACCCACATTTTCAAGCCTTGAAAACAGAACAGGCTGCCTCAGCCAAAGATCCTCCTCTCCTCACTTACAGCAACTGCTCAGCATCCCCATACCTTGCTACTAGCAGCTCTGGCCCCCAGTAGTTCCCATCTTTGGCAGTCCTCACCAGGAGTCCTTAGTAGAAATTCTGGCTGGCTCAAAAAAAGGAGTTTATGACAGTCCTGCCACCACTCATTCTAGTTACGTTGCTGGCTCTAGCTTGGCTCCAGCTTCCTCTTGCCCTATCCCTTCCTGGTATGTCAGCAAGTTCAAGGGGCATGGAATATCTTCAAATCCAATAACCATTATATTTACTTAGCTCAGTGCTTCAGACTTTAGTGAGTGCTTAATAAATGCTTATTCACTGAATGACCCAAAGTTAAAAAATTTGTAGTGGCAAAGTTAAGAAAAGAGCATACAAATAAATAAATACGGAGAGAAATGAAAGAAGGCCAGAAGAAAGGCATAAAGATAGGAAGGGAGCAAGGGAGGGAGGGAGAGAGGGAAGAATATTTATTAAAAACTTACTGGATACAAGACACTGTACTAATTTCTGAGTATACGGATATAAGCAAAAAGAAAACAGTCACTGCCCTCAAGGAACTTGTATTCTAATATGTTAAGACAACACAAAAAGAAGCAGAAAGGTGGGGGAAAAGGGAGGGGAAGGAGAATGAAGGTACAGGCAATGAAAGTGGCATGATTTTGAAGTTTGGAATTTCAGCAACAGGGATGAGAGAAAAATAAAGGCAAGACAGCCTGGGTCCTTCCACAAAATGAGTGCTATGGGAGAAACTCACTAACAGGAGAAGTGTGGCAGTTCTTGCAGAGAGATAGCTGGAGGTAAACTATCCCTCTCTTTGTCTGCCTGTCCCTCATATGTACACATATGCATATTACATATACACATATGTATATATAGTTGTAGTTATATGTTTGTCTTTTTTGTATATATACATACATAAACACACACATGCTTACATATATATATACACATATATGTATATGTATATATATTTATATTTATGTGTGTATATATATATATATATATATATATATATATATACATACATATATTCAATTCCCTTCTAAGTCTAGAATGTTGGATTTGGAACATATTATATATAATTTTCCCCATTCAAAAAACTATTTATTATAAATCTAATATACTTTCCAGTGTATCATGCCACCTTTCTAGAGAGCTTTCCTTGATTGCCCCAGAAAAAAAACAAAACAAATCAACAGTATAATGGAATGAATGGGAACGTCCCTGGATTTAGAATGAGAGGAACTGGGTTCAAATCCCAGCTCTGTTGCTTACCTTTTGTGTTATCCTGGACAAATCAATTAACCTCTATGGGTCTCAGTGTTCTAATCTACAAAATTAGGGCATTGGATGAGATGATTTCTTATCTCTTTCTCGTATCTGCATTACCATAAATTGAACCTGACTTTTAGCCTCATTGCTATAGAGTAATCCCTAACTTCGCCTGACACCAGAAGATCACAAAGAAGTCAGGAGAGAAAGGCATTGTCCCTCCTTTAAACATTTTTCAAATTCATTTCCCTGTGTCTGCTTTTCACATTGGTCCCACATACAACTTAGAATCATTGTTATTTCGATTTGTACTCCACTCTGCCAATGTGACTACATTTTAATGCAATCTCACTGAAAGTTCTCCACAGAATCCTTTCATTTATTTATTTATCTAATTACAATAAGGAGAAGTGGTGATGAAGCAGGATGCTCTAGCTCTCCACCCAGCTTCCAAAGTGCTCTGGTTGTTGATGAGCCAGCTCCAGTAGGAGATCGTTTACTTCTAAAGATAGTCTGAGCAGCAGTTTTTAGAGAGCTGAAACTCGCATACCTCCTGCTATCCAAATTTCTTATGACAGAAAGAATGGGTGGAGAAGTGAGTGCTCAGAGAATATAAGTAATTGGTCCAAAGTTATGCAGAATCCAGTTTAGAGCCAGGAATAGAAGTCCTGACTCTAGTCCGTTGCTCAAACCATTAGACTCTATGTTCATAGTCTCTGAGGGACAAGCTATTCTAAGTCAAGACTTTAACTTGGGATGTAGAACTCCTTCGCTCCTATCATCTGACAATGCAAAATTCTCCAGGCATCTTCATATTAAGGGCTTGAAAGAAATTAGTCTGGACCTCAAAGAAATCAAATTATAGACCTGGGAGAACTTTAATAAAAATGGAATTGGCAACAGGGCAATAAGGAGAGATTCTGGCACCTGGGACAAATTCAGCTTGAGTAAGAGGGGAGAGTGGTATTTCAGGTATGGCTTCTCCTGTACTTGAGCAAAAAAGACTGAGGAGAGAGCTTTTAGAAGTAGAGGAGAGTGAGGAACTGGGAAAATAGGGTGTGTGAAGGGAGCTGGGGTTGGGGCAAGAAGACTATTACGAGATGGGAAGGTGAGTGACATGGAGGCCCATATATGACAGCAACAAAGATCTGGAGAGGGTGAAGGAAACATTAAAAGAAGAGAGGTAATTGATGAAAATGGTGCAAAGCATTCTGAAAGTAGCAGTGGGGGATAAGTTATATGGCAACTCCTCTTGGCTCTGTGCTAAAGGACAGAGAGAGAGAGAAAGAGAGAGAGAGAAAG
>CM053585.1:143748060-143805537 GCA_028646515.1 Pseudochirops corinnae
CTCTCTTTTTGGTGGCAAAGAACTGGAAATTGTTATGATGCCCATCAATAGGGGAATGGCTGAATGAGTTGTGATATATGATTGTGATGGTATACTACTGTGGTGTAAGAAAGGATGAGTTGAATGATCTCAGAAAAAAACAAATAGACTTCAATGAAGACTGAAATGAGCAGAACCAAGAGAATGTTGTGTATAGTAACAATATCATTTTAAGAACAACTTTGGGGATGCCAAGTCAAGATGGCAGCATAGAAGCAGGAGAACTCCACAGCTCCCCCAATAACCATCTAAAATACATATAAAATATGACTCTAAACAAATTTTGGAGCTCCAGAAGCCACAAAATTACAGAAAAACACAACTCCCACTGAAGGATAAAGGATACTGGGATTTCAAGATTTTCCATGCCCCTTGAACTTGCTGACATAGCAGGAAGGGGTGGAGCAAGAAAACACCGGAACCAAGCTATTCTCTGTGCGGTGCTGACTAGAAGCAGTGGCAGAGGCAGCAGCTGCAGTTGTGGTGCGAACTTTTTTTCTTTGAGCCAGCCAGAATCTCTGCTAAGGACTCCTGCTGAGGACTTCCAGGGATGGGAACTGCCGGAGGCCAGAACTGCTGGGAACAAGCTGCCTGGACGCTGAGCAGTTGTGTGCGTGAAGAGAGGAGAATCTTTGCCTGAGGTAGCCTGTCCTGTTCTGAAGGCTTGAGAATGTGGGTGTTTACTACTTTAACTACATGTGCCAACTGTGTAACTACTGTGCTGGCTTTGACTTTCTGGTTTTGGGACTCAGTTTTCTGGTATTTGAATGAATGCTGTAGCTATATTTCTTATGTAGAGAACATGTTACATTTTGTGATTAATAATCATATCAGCATATTTATAGTTACTGTAGGCATTGTGAATACTGCATTGCTGATACAGGAGCCCAGAAGGTGGGATGGGAAGGGCTCGTCACAACACCCTGGTAGGTGAGACCAGTCATGGCTTCAGCCTCAGGGCTGCCACAATAGGCAGTAGCTGGAGCATTTGGGAGAGTAGATCACTGGTAGCTATGGCAATTTACAGAATTATGAACCCATAAGAAACAAAGACAAAGTGAAATGTCAGTGGAACAGCTAAATTTGGGGGAAAGAAGCAGATCTGGCCGTCTACCCCTAGGGCAAGAAAGCAGCAGAAGCAGCGACCCTGCAGCCACCTCCATGTGGCTGCTTTCAAAGCTTGCATCCAGCAGATTTCAGGGAGGCCAAGCGATCATTCAGAGGCTAAGTGCTCTTGCATTAACCTGCCTGGATGGGGATTGTGGTCTTGGGTGGTGGTCCTGAGGTGTGTGATCAGTGAGCCAAAGTGGGTAGGGGCTGCAGAGATGGCAGCCTCCTAATAGCTCTGGCAGCTGTGAAAACCCCATCAATTTGGGATAAAGCTCTTCACCTGGGAAGCAGAGATCTACTGTGGCTCAAAAATCAAGTTAATTGACTGGCAGCATGAGCAGGCAAAGGAAGCAAACCAAGCTCAGCAATCCAAATTTACATTAATCTTTTGGGGACAAAATGGATCAAAGCATGGAATGGGAGGAAGACAGCACAGTCAGATCTCCCACACCACATGCTTCCAAGAAAAATGTAGACTGGTTAAAACCATAGAGGAGCTTAAGAAGGATTTTCAAAACCAAATAAGACAAGTGGAGGAAAAATTGGGAAGAGAAATGATAATGGAACATGAAAATCATGAGAAGAGAGTCAACAACCTGCCTGAAGAAAATAACACCTTAAAAATAGACTAACTCAAATGGCAAAGGATGTCAAAAAAGCCAATAAGAAGAAGAATGCCTCAAAAAGTCAATTTGCCAGATGTAAAAAGAATCTCAAAAGCCCACTGAAGAGAATAATTCCTTCCGAAATAGAGTGGAGCAAATGGAAGCAAATGACTTTATGAGAAGTCAAGATACTGTTAAACAGATCCAAAGAAATGAAAAAAATATAAGACAATGTGAAATATCTTCTTAAAAAAAAACAAAAACAAAAAAAAAACCCACTGACCTGGAAAATAGATCGAGAAGAAACAATTTAAAAATTATTGGACTACCTGAAAGCCGTGATCAAAAAAAGAACCTAGAAATCATCCTTCAAGAAATTCTCAAGGAAAATTTCCTGGATATTTTAGAACAAGAGGGCAAAATAGAACTTGAAAGAATTCACCAATCATCTCTTGCAAAAGATCCCAAAAAGAAAACTCCTAGGAATGTTAGAGCCAGGTTCCAGAGTTTCCAGATCAAGGAAAAAATATTACAAGCTGCCAAGAAGAAACAATTTGAATACTGTGGAAATCCAATCAGAATAACCCAGGATCTAGCAGCTTCTACATTAAGGGATCAAAGGAGCTGGAATATGGTGTGCTGGAGATCAAGGGAGCTAGGATTGAAACCAAGAATCACCTACCCAGCAAAATCAAGTATAATGTTTCAGGGGAAAATATGGTCATTCAGTGAGGTATAGGACTTTCAAGCGTTCTTGCTGAAAAAAACCAGATCTGAATAGAAAACTTTACATTCATATACAAGAAGCATGAGAAGGTAACATGGAAAAGAAATCATAAGGAACTTATCAAAGTTGAACTATTTACATGCCAACATGGAAAAACGATAATTGTAACTTATGAAACTTTTCTCAATATGAGGATAGGTGGAAGGAATATAAATGTGTATATATATACACACATACATATATACACACACACACACATATGTGTGTGTATAAATATATATATGTATATATTATATATATGTATACATACACATATCTCTATATAGGAGGATATATATATACGTGTGAATACAAAAAAAAAAACCCAACTTTGAGTGACTAAGTCATTTTGACAATTATAAATACCCATATTATGAAGGAAGGCACTCTCTGAATCCAAAGAACTAAGAAATAGAAGTACGTAGAGAATAACTTTATGCACAGAGAAACACACACATTATACACACACACTCACACACAGAGACACAGAAAAAAGGAAAAAATAAAGTTACATAACAATATATATTTTAAAAGAAGAACAAGTTGTACACAATAAACTTGCAGTTACATGTACAATCTTCTTTATATTCTACTATGTTATGGAAATTCTTGTTTGATTTCTTAAGTTCAGAATAAAATAAATAAAATCAAATTTTTAAAAAACTATATATTTTTTATTGGACATGTTCCTGACAGAAGGTATAGACTCACACCCTGCACCATCTTTTCTTATTGCATTTGTGCTTGAGAAAAAAGGCTAGAATTTAGTAGCCTTGTCCTATGTCCTATGTGGACTTGTAACTTTTCTTTTTCTTTTTAATTAACTTCTGTTTATTTTTAGTGTACATCATTTTTATTCACGAGATTTTGAGGTAGATATTTTCTCCCCATCTTTCCCCTACCCACCACCCCAAAACAGGGATCCCATGTTTACCCCCTTCTCTGATGTGCTCTTTCCTATATCCTCCCCCATCACCCCTCTGACTTTCTAGTAGGGCAAGATGGGTCTCCTTACCCCAGTGCCTATATATCTTAATTCACAGTTACATGCCAATAATATAAATATACACATACATATGTATGGGTTGACCCATTCCATTTTGCCTTCCCATTCTTCCCCTCCATTGTAACAGTTATCCCTTCTCTCTTCTTCTTCTTCTTTTTTTTTCTTTGCTTTTAGGAGGGCAATTGGGGTTAAGTGACTTGCCCAAAATCACACAGCTAGTAACTATGTTGAGTGTCTGAGGCCAGATTTGAACTCAGGTCCTTCTGATTTCAGGGCTGGTGCTCAATTCACTACGCCACCTTGCCACACACACCCCTTGCCTCTTCTATATGAGATGATTAGCCCCATTCTGTTGCTCCTTGTCTCCTCTCTTATTCCTCTCCCACTTTTTGATTTCACCTTTTAAAATATCATCCCTTCCTATTCAATCAATCCTGTACCCTCTGTCTATGTATACATATATACAGACACTCACATATGTATTCCTATGCTCATATACCCTCCTGTGTAGACATCTTATGTGTATGTATACATATATATATACATATACATTTATATTACCTTCACCTATTCTCATACTGAGAAAAGTTTCATAACTTACAATTATCGTTTTTCAATGTTGGCATGTAAATAGTTCAACTTTGATAAGTTCCTTATGATTTCTTTTCCATATTTACCTTCTCATGCTTTTTGTATTTGAATGTCAAATTTTCTATTCAGTTCTGATTTTTTTTAGCAAGAACACTTGAAAGTCCTCCACCTCATTGAATGACCATATTTTCCCCTTAAGCATTATACTCCATTTTACTGGGTTGGTGATTCTTGGTTTTAATGCTAGCTCCCTTGATCTCCAGCACACCATATTCCAGGCCCTTTGATCCCTTAATGTAGAAGCTGCTAGATCCTGGGTTATCCTGACTGTGTTTCCACAATACTCAAATTGTTTCTTCCTGGCTGTTTGTAATATTCTCTCATTGATCTGGGAACTCTGGAACCTGGCTATAACATTTCTAAGAGTTTTCTTTTTGGGATCTTTTTCAAGAGGTGATTGGTGAATTCTTTCAAGGGCTATTTTGCCCTCTGGTTCTAAAATATCTGGGAAATTTTCCTTGAGAATTTCTTGAAGGATGTTTTCTAGGTTCTTTTTCTGATCATGGCTTTCAGGTAATCCAATAATTTTTAAATTATCTCTCCTTGATCTATTTTCCAGGTCAGTGTTTTTTTCAAGGAGATATTTCACATTGCCTTCTATTTTTTTTTCATTTCTTTGGATCTATTTTATAGTATCTTGGTTTCTCATAAAGTCATTTGCTTCCATTAGCTCCACTCTAATTCTGAAGGCATTCTTCTCCTCATTGGCTTTTTGGGCCTATTTGCCATTTGAGTTAGTCCATTTTTTAAGGTGTTATTTTCTTCAGTCAGATTGTTGACTCTCTTATCATGATTTTCTTACATCATTCTAATTTCTCTCCCAAATTTTTCCTCCACTTCTCTTATTTGGTTTTCAAAATCCTTCTTATGCTCCTCTATGGCTTGTAACCAGTGTACATTTTTCTTTGAAGCTTTTGGTGCTGGAGTTCTGACTGTGTGGTCTTCCTCCCATAACAGGCTTTGATCTTTTTTTTTCCCAAAAAAATGAATCTAAAGTTGGATTGCTGTGCTTACTTTGCTTCCTTTCACTGCTCATGTTGCCAGTCAATTACTTGGTGTTTTAGCTCTGTGGAACTCTGCTTCTGGAGTGGAGAGCTTTGTCCCAAATTGCTGGGGTTTTCCCAGCTGCTGGAGGTATTAGGAGACCATGGTCTCTGCAGTCTCCACCAGCTTTGGCTCACTCTTCATGTACCACCACCCAAAACCACAATCCTGATCCAGGCCACTTAAGGCAGCTTAAGGAACTTAGCCTCTCAATGATTGCTTGGCCCCCCTGCAATCTGCAGGCCAAGAGCTCTGAAGCAGCCATATGGAGGCAGCTGCAGGGCTGCCACTTCTGCTGCTTTCTTGCCCTGGGGGTGGACAGCTGAACCCATTTTTCTCCCCCAAATTTAGCTGAGTTCCCCTTACCTTTCACTTTGTTTTTGTTTCTTATGGGTTGATAATTATAGAAACTGCCACAGCTGCCAGTGATACACTCTCCTGAATAGTCTAGCTGCGGCTTATTCTGGCCGCCCTTGGGCCAAGCTGCTTTTTCAGGGTGGGTTGGTTTTGGCGACTAGAGCACTGTGATGAGCACTTCCTGTTCTGCCTGCTGAGCTGCCTTCAGTGGGAGCTTTGTTTCTCTATACTTTTGTGGGTTGTGTAGCTCTGAAATTTGTTTAGCGTCATATTTATAGGCATTTGAGTTGGTTATGGGTGGAACTGCATTGTTTTCCTGCTTGTATGACACCATTTTGGCACTGCTCTCTGTAATTTTTCTAAACAGCATCTTCTGGACTCATGGAGTAAAAATTATTAGTCTAGTCACTTTCCCAGGTTATGTTGTGTAAGTGATCTAATTGTTTAAATGGAATCTTGCCAAGAATTTATGCTTTGTTTCTTTGTTTCAAGTTTGAAGAGAGTAGCTAAAGAGTAGGTTGTACTCCTTAAACTAATGAAGAATAAAGACTATTTTTGTTGATATAATGTTGACCTCCCCACCTCCCTCGCAAAAAGTTGTCCAGCCAGATTATTCACTCTACTATAGTCTCCTATCTTACCATTTATTCTCTAAAAAGCATTTTCTGCTTTAAGTATGACCCCTAAAACCATCTTCCTCCTCACTAGTACTCACTCAACCACACAATCAAAAATATTTTTTAAGAGCTTAGTATGTTCCAGTGATTGTGCTGAACATATATGAAATAATTTGTGCTCTCAAGAAGCTTAATTCTGCTAGGGATCTGTACTATATTCATTGGTAAGTTAATTCATAATATTCGATGAGATTTCTTTAATTTCATGGATTTAGGGCTCTTCCAATGAGGAAACTCTTTCTATTAATGACTATTGGCACCCTCTCCATTCATTATTAGTCTTAGAGAATCCCTTGGATATACTTCCAAGTTTAGGACCTTTCTAGCATCATATAGCCAGGATGTGATAGAAGAAGAAGACCTTCAAACCAGGTCTTCCTGACTCCAAAGTAGGCTCTCTTTCCTCTACACCATGCTGCTTCTAAATTTAGAATACACTCATACACACACATAAGTATATATAATTCTGAAGGAATTTCTTTCTAAGAGGTATCTCTGTGTATAATCATACATGGAGATCGTGTTTATACATATATGTGTGTATATGTTGACACACGTGTACATATATGTATATATGCATCAACTTTGAGGCATTTATATTTATGTGTCTATATACATTCATTATCACATAAATATTTATGCCTACAAAAACACAGATATGTATATTATACTCACATGCATATACATATGTGTTTATCATCCTTTTCTCTGTTTTCACTGAATTCACTGACATAACATATATGTTTATTTTATTTCAGGAGCCCTTAAGTTCTTTGAATAATTTATTGACCTCTTCATCCTCTGTAACAGATGTTTGCATACATGTAATTAACTCCATGGTGATCTTTTTGCAAATGCTAATCATAAGCACTGTGACACAAGGAGGCAAAGATCCTATCAAATACTCATACTTCATTGCTTTAGAAATGTGATAATATCTAGAATTTCTTTATGTGCTTTTTCACGGAGAACTTAGGAACTATCTTTCCATTTAGCTGTAACTTCCTGTATTCTGCTATCATTAATAATGAATATATCACTATTGTTAAAAATCATTTCCCCAATTGTATGTCTACTTCATTAGTCATTAGAAAAGAGTTAAGTAAATATTTATAAATGGGTTAAAAACTGTATAATACTCTGTCCCCTTGTACCCTTTTCAATCACAGTCGCTATAGAAGTAGACTGTGCAAAAGGCTGTTATTTAGTTCTTTTCTTGTGATTTACATGGGTCAAAAATTAATTCTATTTGTGATGAAACACTTCATTCTTAAATGAGTTCATTCTTAGAAAGTAGATACGATTTGTTGTGGGGGCTGTGATCAAAATCATGACAATGTGATTGACCCTTCCATGCTGAAGCTGCAGTGAAAAAACCTTTGAGAACCCAAGGTCACCTCCACGTCATGATAAGGTAATGGATTAGTATGTATATAAGGTAATTTGTATAAAATACCTCAATTACCAAGATAAGAATGGAACTATAAACACACACACACACACACACACTCTTACATTCACCTATTTCTCATTCTTTTTTTTAACACATACATTTTGTAGACTTCTTTAATTGATTTTTTTAAAAATCCAATTGAACTTGTACCACAGTCACAATTCCAGATCTTGGTGGTTTCTAGAAAGGATATACAACACCTTTCTTTCTTCATTTACTAGTTAGTATTTATAGGCAAATATAATAGTTCTTCAGGTAATGGTTTCCCAAACTATATTGGAGCTTTATACTTTTCTCTTTGTTCACTTAATAGTATTTTTTTTAAGAATTACGTGTAAAGATAGTTTCCCAGAAGGGAAAAGAGTGAGTAAAGTTCAAACAATTCTCATCCTCTACCTTCTTTCCTCTACTGTAATAGGTTATTTGTACCTCTTCATTTGATGTAATTTACCCCATTCTGCCTTCCCTTTTCCTCTTCTTCCAGTACAATCCTGTTGTTTATCTCTTAATTTTTTTTAACGTCACATATAAGTCACATACACACTCTGTTAATGTATATTACTTCTAATTGCCTTAATGGTGACATAGTTCTCAAGATTTATATCATCTTCCCATGTAGGGATGTAAATAGTTGAATGTCATTGAATAACTTTTTTTTGGTTTCCCATTCACCTTTTTTTGCTTTTCTTGATTCTTTTTTTTTTTTTGAGGGGGGAAGTGTAACAATAATGCATTATTCACAATACCCATGGTGGTTATGAATATGCTGGTATAGTTGTGAATCACAAAATGTAGCAGACTCTCCACATGGAGGGTGGAACCAAAACCTTTATTCAAATAACAGAAAACCAAGTCCCACAACCAGAAAGCTGAGTCCCAGAACCAGAAAGCCAAAGTCATTACAGTAGCCACAAAGTTGGTACACGTGGTTAATGCAGCGAACACCCACATTCCCAAGCCTTCACAACAGAACAGTCTCCCTCAAGCAGGGATCCTCCTTTCTCACTCATGGTATCTCCTCAGCCTGGTTCTTGGAAATTCTCAGCAGAAATTCCCAAAGGAGAGGTCTCAGCAGAAGAAAGGTCTCAGCAGAAGTTCCAACCTCCAGATGCTTACCACAGGAAATTCTGCTATTCCCAGCTAGAGCTTTTCCTCATAGCTAGTCCCTATTCTGCCCCTTCCTGTTATGTTAGCAACTTCCTCCCAAGGTGTTAACTATTTCTGTGTTAATTAAATAGCTTAAAAAAAGGTGTCATCTTGAAACAAGGTGCTAAGTACCTGTTTACTTGACAATACAAAGGGTCATAGAACACCTTCCCATTCCATTAACATTACAGGAAGGTAGAGCAATTGGGGTTAAGTGACTTTCTCAAAGTTATACAGCTAGTAAGTATTAAGTGTCTGAGGCCAGATTTGAACTCAATAGCTCCTGACTCCGGGGTTGGTGCTCTATT
The DNA here is from genome assembly GCA_028646515.1 of Pseudochirops corinnae. Lineage (NCBI taxonomy): Eukaryota > Metazoa > Chordata > Mammalia > Diprotodontia > Pseudocheiridae > Pseudochirops > Pseudochirops corinnae. Next base: position 143,757,223 of record CM053585.1, read on the forward strand.
CACTGGACCACCTAGCCGCCCCCTCTCTTGAGTCTTGTATTTAAAGATGGAATTTTCTGTTCTGTTCTGTTCTTTTTATTAGGAAAGTTTTAAAGTCCCCTCTTTAATTGAATGCCTATCTTTTTCCCTGAAAAAAAAATTTCTCAGTTTTGCTTGCTAGTTGATTCTTTGTTTTAGTCCAAACTGTTTTCCCTTCTGTAATATCATATGCTAAATCCTCCAATTCTTTAGTGTAGAAGCTGCTTAGTCCTGTGTAATCCTGACTGTGGTTCCTTGATATTTGAATTGTTTCTTTCTGGCTGCTTGCAGTATTATCATCTTGACTCGATAATTCTGGAATTTGCTTCTAATATTCCTGGGATTTCTCTTTTTGTGATTGCTTTTGAGGAAGTGATTGGCAGATTCTTTCAATGCCATTTTACCCTCTGGTTCTTTCAGGTAGTCCAATAATTCTTAAATTGTCTCTCATCCATCTGTTTTCCAGATCAGTTGTTTTCCCAATGATATATTTTACAATTTCTTCTATTTTTTCATTCTTTTGATTTTGTTTCACTGATTCTTGATTTCTCATAAAGTCTGCTTCTACTTGTCTAATATTAATTTATAAGGAATTATTTACTTCAGTGAGGTTTTGGACCTCCTTTTCTATTTGACCAATTTTACTTTTAAATGAGTTACTTTCTTAAGTGGATCTTTTCCAATTTGGCCAATTCTGATTTTTAAAGATTTATTTTCTTCAGTCAATTTTTGTGCTTCTTTTTCCAAGTTGTTGACTTTTTTCATAATTCTCTTCTATAATGCTAATTTATTTTCCCATTTTTTCTTCTATTTCTCTTATTTGACTTTTAAAATTCTTTTTGAGCTCCTCCAAGAGGACTTTTTGGACTTGAGAATAACTTATATTCCCCTTTGAGGCTTCACACGTAGGCTTTTTGACATTGTTTTCCTCCTCTGAGTTTGCGTTTTGGTCTTCTATGTCTGTTAACATAGTAGCTTTCTGTGGTCAGTCCTCTTTTTGTTTTTTTTTGCTCATTTTTAAAGTTGAACTCTGCTTCTGGGGCATAGGGGACACTGTTGCAAGCTTCTTGCGCTTGGTCATGCCAGGGCTAAAGGTACTTGAGGCTTTCCCACTGTGCTGAGGTGGCCCAACCTAGTAACACCTTTTGTGCCCGGATTCTGGGGCTGGCAATTTGCCTTCTGCATTGGTGCTGGTGTCTTTAGATTTGGCCTGCTGTCCCACTAGCCTGTTGAGCCAGAATCAAGATTTCTTAGCTACTAATCTGTGCTGTGGCTAAGAGCTTTCCACTGCCTTGCCTAGCCACTGCCTGCTTTGGAGTATACTTCCACTGTACTCAAGTGAGACAGAATTTTCCTGAAGTCTTTTTAAATTATCTTAAGCTAGAAAATTGTTTCACTCCATCTTTTTGGTGGATTCTGTTGCACCACCATCTGTTTAGAGGACTGAGACCTCAGGCAATTTCTTGACTCCTCTCCATCATCTTGGCTCCACCCTCTGCCTGTATTAGAACTTTACACAAATCATAAAGTCCTATCTCTATTAGGTCTTCCTTTGGGACTATGTAGTCATTCCTTCTTTCCACTTTAAGTGCTGAGCTTCCCTTTCAATAAGCAGTCACTAAAGAGCCCTTTATCTATGGCCCTTACTTTCTTTGGTAATGAACTCAAAGCCACACCTTCAAAGATAGATGGGAGGCACTGGAGGCCAAGAGTTCTGGCTTTAGATGAAAATATTTGTTGGCAGAAGAAGGCAATTCATTAATTTATTATTAATAGTTTGCTCAGCCTTTGTTCTTCTTCCTAATTAGGAGAGCCATCATCCAGATGCTAGAGCAAGAGATGCCAGGTAGATATTTGGATACATGAAAAAATACATGAGGAATGAAGTATCATAGATCCTTCAAATGAGACAAGTGGCATCTGTTGATTGTGGGAAAGAAATACAGCTTTTGTTGTTGAAAAGAAAGAAACAGAGTGGGTGTTCTACATTTTCCCTGTGATCATGTAAATGCAGAAGTCTCTTTGATGAGATTCCCTAAACAATAATTTGCATATTATTTATTCTTATAGTAGTTTGTGGATAGAATTTATATCAGCAGTTCTCAATTTCTGGGTTATGTTCAAATTGTAACAGTGAAAATATAACCTGCATATCATATATTTACATTATGATTCATAACAGTAGCAAAATTACAGTTATGAAGTAGCAACGAAAATAATTTTATGTTTGGGGGTCACCACAACATGAGGAACTGTATTAAAGGGTCATGGTATTAGGAAGGTTGAGAACCACTGATTCAGATGAATAACCACTGTGGACAAAATTGAGACCTAGAAATTAGTTAATAAATGATACTTTTGGGGGGCTAGTTTAAAGGATAAGAAATGAAATTGTGATTTCACTGATGCATAGAGGTCCAGATAAGGAAAAGTCTTCTACTAAGTCAGGCTGATATCTTCTTTGCAACCACAAGGCTTAATTAGTTAACTATAATTCTGACAGGTCACTTGACCAGGGATAAAGAACATTTTTTACAGTTTTGACATCAACCAATTAAATATATATATATATATATATATCTCAACTGTACAACCATGTTCTGTTTTTTTTTTTAACTAGTATAAAGCAGAACTTAATTAGCATAAGAGCCTACTAATTCCACATTTAGTGTACTTTCTGCAAATCTACTTGGCATCTTTTGCTCTGCCATATGGAGAATGGCTCATAATCAGGCAGAACAAAGGCTGAGAACACTATTACACTTTGTTTGTTTCTTTTTTAATGTTCATTTTTAAAAAAATTCATTTAAAAATCCTCTTCATCTCTCCAGTCCCTTCCCCAACCAATTTAGAAGGCAAGCAATATTATGTGACTACTATGTGAAGTCAATATGTGTGTTACCTACATTCTACCAAAAAAAGGGAAGAAAAATAAAGTAAAAAAAAGTTTCTATCTGCACTCATGGTTCATCAGTTGTCTCCTTGGAATTAGATAGCATTTTTTACCATAAATCTTTTGAAAGTGTTGTTGATCATTATATTGATCAGAATAACTAAGTCTTTTACAGTAAATTAACATAACAATATTTCTGTTAATATGTACAATGTTCTCCTAGTTCTTCTCTCTTAACTTAAAGCAATTCATAGAAGTCTTCACAAGTGTTTTTTCTTCTTAAACCACCTCCTTCATTATTTTTTATACCACAATAGTATTATATCACAACCATGTACAACTTCTTCAGTCATTCCCTAATTGATGGGCATCCTGTCAATTTCTAAATTTTGGCCAAAACAAAAAGATCTGCTATGTACCTTTTTTTTTTTTTTTTTGTATATGTGTGTTCTTTTATTTTTTTTTCTTTTAATCTCTATGGAATACATATTTGGGCCAAAGGCAATGCATATCTTTATAACCCCTTGGACATAATTCCAAATAGTTCTCCAGAATGTGGTTGGGTCAGTTAACAATTCTATTAGCAATTCATCAGTGTGTCTCTTTTTCTGCATCTCTTCTGGCATTTGTCATTTTTGTTTTCTGTCATATTAGCCAACTTGATGAGTCTGAGACTTTACCTAAAAAGTGACATTTTGCATCTCTGTTAGAGATTTAGAGCATTTTTAATTTGACCATTTATAGCTTTGTTTTCTTCTACTGAAAATTTCATGTTCATATCATTTAACCTAGGATCAATGGGGAAATATCTTTCATTTTTATAAATTTCGTTTATTTCTATGTATGTGTGGGTGTGTGGATGTGTGTGTACATGCAGAGAGAAATATAGATTCACACATGTGCACATATTGCTAAATCTCAACTTTTCCCTCAGTTCCATATATACATACATATATACACATATTTGCATGTATGTGTAAAACATTAAATGAAACTTTTATCTGAGAAATTTGTTGTAAATTCCCCTCCTACCCAAGTTTCTTGCTTTCCTTCTAATTCTGGCCACACACTTTTGTTTTGTTTTGAAAACCATTTTAATTTAACATAATCAAAATTATTCATTTTTTTCTCCTGTGTTCCTCTCTGTCTCTTGCTTGGTCATAAAGTCTTTCATTATTCCTAGATATGAAAGAAAATTGCTTGTCCTTCCCCAATTTGCTTATTATATCATTCTTTATATCTAAATCATGGACCTAGTTTGAGGTTATCTTGGTGTGCAGTGTGAGATATTGGTCTACGTCTAGTTTTTGTCAGAATTCTTTCCAGTTCCCAATTTTTTGTTTTGTTTTGTGAAATAAGTCCTTGTCAAAAAGCTTACATCTTTTGGTTTATCAAACACTATATTACTGTGGTCATTTGCTGCTAAATATTGTGTGCTTAATCTCTTCTATTGACTGATCATTTTGTTTCTTATCTAGTACTAAATTGTTTTGATGATTACTACTTTGTAGTATGCTTTGAAATCTGATACTGCTAGGCTTCCTTCCTTCACTTTTTTTTACATTGATTCCCTTTATAGTCTAGAGCTTTTCATTTTGCTGGTGAATTTTATTATTAGTTTTTGTAGTTTTACAATATAATTATTTGTAGTTTGTTTGATACATCATTGAATGAACAAATTTATTTGGACAGAATTGAAATTTTTATTATATTGGCTTGGATTACCTATAAACAATTAATATTTTTATAAGTATCTGGATGTATTTATTTCTGTGAAAAGTATTTTGTAATTGTGTTCATACAGTTCTTACATGTATCTTGGCAGGTAGATTCTTAAGTATTTTATAGTGTCTGCAATTATTTTACATGGGGTTTCTCTTTCTATCTCCACTTGCTGGAATGTATGTGTGTGTGTGTGTGTGTGTGTGTATGTGTGCACACATGTGCTTGTGTGTGTGTTTAATGCTGATTATTTATGTACCTTTATTGTATTACCTAACAATTTCCTAAAGGCGTTAATTATTTCTCCTTTTTTAAGTTGATTCTCTACAGTTCTTTAAGTATACCATCATATCACCTTCAAAGAGTGATATTTTTGTTTTCTCTTTGCCTATTTTTATTCATTCTATTTCTTTTTTTTAGTCTCATAGCTATACCTGGTATTTCCAATATAATTGAATACATTATTACTAATAAATTAATGGAGGTGATATCTCTAGAATATGTGATTTTGGAGACCCTTTATTGTATGTCGTCCATATTTCTTGGATTTCAGAATTTCATTGAAAATCTCCTTATCTAGCCCTTTCTGATATATCTTCATGTATCTCATTTGAGGAAATTTCACAAGAGCAGAGCCATATACATAGGGAGATTCTTTTACATTGTTCCTGCTTAAAACAGAAATGCCAACAACCACTCAACACAGTAAAAACACAACTTCAGTCTTGAAGACTCAGACACTAATTAGTGTCAACAATAGTATTAGCTTGAAGAAATACCTTTCTCTCTCAAATTCAGTTTCCCTAGCAGTAAAATGGCAGCATTAGACTGTGTTTTCTTTAGGTCTCTTCTATCTTTGTCACTTATGGTTCTCTGATTCTATTCACAGAATCCCACACAATTTCCAATGCAAGTGGAATTTCAGAAGTGGTTTAGTTCAACCAGTACCTACAAATGACATGATGAATATCCTTAGTAAGTGATATTCAATCCATTTGAAACCTCGAATGAGGGGCACATAGGTGGTGCAATAGTTAAAGGGGCAAGCCTAGAGTCAGTAAGATCACACTTCAAATTTGACCTCAAATGCTCATTAGCTGTGTGATCCTGGGGAAATGATTAAACTTACGTTTACCTCAGTCTCCTCACTTGTAAAATGGGAGTAATAATCCCTACCTCCCAGAATTGTCGTGAGGAAGAAATGATATGATAATTGTGAAGCACTTATCACAATGCCTGGCACAGAGTAAGTACATTCAAGTTGTTGTTGTTATTTTTTAATTAATTACTTTATTATTACTTGCTGTGGCAGTCTATTCCATGTCAGGATGGTCCTTAACCAAAATATGCTTCTCTACAGCTTTCATTCATTGCTCTTAGCTCTGCTCTCTGGGGCAGAATGAGTTTAATCTGCCTTTTAAATGAAAAACAACAGCTATCTTGTCACATTAAGTCTTCTATTCTTCAGGCTGAAAATCTCTGATTTCTCCAGTTCATTCTTTTATGACAGAGTTGGCAGTTCCTTCACTATCCTATTTACCATCCTCTGGACTAATTCAGGTTTATCCTTGTCCTTCCTAAAGTCTGTCACAAAGATTTAGACACAATAGTTCACTTAAAATTTTGGGAGGGCAGAGGATAGTTGTTAGTGAATAAGAATTTCTCAAGTTTGTATTGTGTGCCAGGCACTAAGCTAAGGGCTTGGAATACAAATAAAAGCAAAAAAGAAATAGCCCTTGCCCTCAAGGAGCTACCATTCTAATGGAAGAAAAAACACATGTAAGATAAATGAAAAATGGAGTGTGGGGTATGGTTGTGAAAACGGAGACAGCACAAGTCCAACCTGGTGCTGAGCTAGGGCTGGTTGGTGTGTGCTCATGCAAGGTGAGGTCTTTCTGCATTTCCCAAGGGTTACACTGAAGCTAGAGGTGTGAGGTGTGGGGGAAAAGGTGGTCTGGCCTCCTCTTCCCCTAGGGCTACACTAGAGCACAGGTAGGCTTAGCCACTGGTGGATACCCATTCACTCTGGTGTCTGCCAGTTCCCCTGGTTGTGCAATAGCACATAGGGGTCCTGGTATTGGTGTTTGTCAGCTTCACCACCCTGGGGCTCAAGATCTCCTGCTGTTCATTTGAGATGGGGCTTGTGGCTGGCTTACTGGGACGATTCCCATCCTGTACTGGTCCCCTTCAGTCACAGGAAGAGGAACCTTTCCCATTAATCTGCCTAGCCTCCTGAGCTAAAAGCTTGCATACCCCTTCTTCCTGGTGGCTCCACCAGGGATTTTTCCGGGGGCAGTACTCTCTGGGTTTTTCAAGGTCAACAAAGGAAGGTGAGAGTAACTTATTGTTTACTCCGACATCTTGGCTATTGGAAGTATAACTAGTTGACTTTCAAACATTCAGTCTGTGGGCTGATAGTCCCAGGAGTAGCCGCTGCTGCTGCCACAGGCCCTGCATAGGACTGCACTTCTCTCTCACCCACTACTTACAGATCCAGCCTCCTGCATTGGGAATTGCCACTGCAGCCAGGGATTCAGTCTACTGGTGTCTGCTCCATGTATGATATGGTCAAATCTGTGCTGGTGCAACCTGCTTGCTAGACGGTGCTCCTCTCCCAGCACAGTGCAACAGATTTGAAGATAGAAAAAAACCAAAATTTTGAAAAAGATTGAATATGTGGAATGAATGACAGAAAAGCAGAAAATGGTACCAATGGTGGTACTGTAAGAAAGGTAAAGTTTTGCTTTGAAATTCCTATGAGATATGCAGCGCAAGAGGTTTAAAAGGCCAATGGCAAAATGAGGCTGGAGCATAGAAGAGATGATGTTAAGTTTGAATATAGGAATATGTGAATCTACATGATGATCAAAATAGAAACCATGGGAGCTGCTGAGGTCACCAAACGAGATAGCATAGGATGGGAAGTGGGCCCAAAACAGAGACTTGGGAGATACTTAATGTAAGGGGACCTGAATGAAGAATTAGTCAAGTAAGAGTAGTAGGAGAGAGTATGGTCACAGAAACCTGGGGATAGGGCATCCACCATAAATGAGTAATCAACAATGCTAAACGTTACAGAAAAGTCAGGAATTATGTATATAAGGAAAGGGCCATTAGATTCAACAAGGAAGAGATCACTAGTAATTTTGGAAAGAGAAGTTGAAGGAGAATGAGGAAACTGGAAGCAAGATTGCAGAGGTTTTTGAGTTAAATGAGGACAGAAATGAAGGCACTGTATCTAGGAGCTTTCTCAAGGAGTTTAATCAAGAATGGATGAAGATATATGTAATAACTAGTGGGAAAATTAGATCAAGTAAATAATTTTTTAAAGTAAATTAAGGAGGGGGGAACAGGGTAGAAATTCATTTATTTCATATAACTGAATCTAATAATAAGCATTTAGTACAACCCCTTCATTTTATCAGGAAACTAATCCCCACAAAGTTTGAATGCTGTCACAGTGGATGAAACACTCGACCTAGAGTTTGGAAGACGTATATTCAATATCTAAAATGTTAGTCATATGAACCTCAGAAAGTAATTTAACTTCCTTCTATCTCTCTTTCCTTATACATGTGAGGGATAATTTATAGTGAAGTTTCCCCATTCTGAAAAATCAAATCTGGAATGGCTTCAGTATTCAATAGGCCTAGGGTTAGATCATCTGACCTTCAAGCAATCTGGGGTTTAGAGCAATGGAGACCCTCCCCCAGAGCCAACTCAGCAGAAGATATGCCAAATAAGGTTAAGACTGCTTTCATTGGACACCCACATGTTTCTAGGTCCTTTGTCTCAGAGAGATTCCTGCACTTAGGTTGTGGGACAGACCCCCTACCAATAAGAGTTAAGGCCAGTTGGGGGGGTTGGGTTTCTTGCATTGGAAGATTATATAATCATGGGCTGGCTTCTACCTGTTGCTCTTTCCCTGCCGCCATCCGGGTGATGGGGGCAGAGGCCTTTCTCATGAGAAAGAATAAAGACCTTTTCTGATCTTAGATCCAGACTATGAACTCTTTCATCTCACACATACACAAAATGGGGTTAGTAATAGTGCATTGGTTATTGTAAAGATAAATTGAGAATATATTTATAAAGGTCTTTGCAAACTTTAAAGGGCTTTATAAATGCTATTTATCATCATCAACAACATGATCATCATTGTCTTTTTTATGTAATTCGATCAAGGTTATTCACATAGTAAGTATAAGAGTTAGGATTTAAACCCATGTCCTCTACTCCGAAGCCAGGACTCTTTCCACTGTGCTGTGCTGAAAAATATCAGTGAATCTTAACTTGAAAAGTTGGTGATTACAAAAAAAAAAAAATGACTTGCCCATACCTTTGTTTGTTTGTTTTTAATTTTTTTTTTTCTTGTCTATAGTTCTGGTGAGTTTGTGAGCAGAGATAAAGATTCAGCGACTTGACTTTGCAGTAATCTTCTTGCATTTTATATTTTGCCTATTTCAGATGAGCCTGCTGGTTGGTTACTCTCTTTCAAGTCTCTCACTGCTAGTTTGTCTCCCCGCTCAGATGTCTAATTCATCTTCTTAAAAGTCAGGTCTGATCGTGTTACCTCCCAATTCAATAAGATCCAGTGGCTCTTTATCATTTCCTAAACAAAATATAAATTTTTATTTGTCATTCAAAACCATTCACAACCTTGGTCCTTTCTAATTTTCCAGCCATCTTACACTTTCCTTCCCTCCACACACTCTACAATCCTATGAAATGGGCCTTGTTGCCGTTCCTTGAAAACAGCACTCCATTCCCCAACTGTGAGGATTTTTGCTGACTGTCCCCATTCCTGGAATGTTCACTCTCTTTATCTCTGCTTTCTATTTTCCCTGGCTTCCTTCAAAATCCAGAAAAAAAAATTTGATTTTCTATAAGAAACCTTTCTTGATGACCTTGATTTCCCTTCCCTCTGAGATTACCTCAGATTTATCCTACGTGCAGCTCATTTTACATATGTGTTTTATGTTGTCTCCCTCTTTAAAAAGAGTTACCTGAGAGCAGGGTCTTTCTTTTGCTTTTCTTTGTATCCCCTGAGCTTAGCACAGTATCTGGTACATAATAGATACCTAATATATCCTTATTGACTGTCTAACCCTCCCCTTGTATTAATCGAAATTGTTTTCTTGGAATATAATCTGTGTAATCTTCATTCTGAGAACACTGTTTCACTTCTGCCTTCCCTGGAAGAGCTGTGAACCTAAACTTTTTTGGCAATGTCTCCATTAGTAACTAAAGAAAATAGAGAAGCTGAGTTCAGTTGGTTAGATTAAGAAGGAAGGTCATTGATGAGAATTGACTATGGCCTGTTTGTTTCTGTTGTTCTTTTTCTTATGAAAGCATAACTCTGAATACCCCTTTAACTTATGAGTGCAGGTGATAAGACCTCACCACTCTCATGCATATTTCCCTTGTGGCAAAATGGGAAGTTTTGGCAGCTCTCACTTCATCATCAGACTCTAGACCTGACCCAGTCTTCAGTTCCAACCCAAGGATTACATGGGGGAAAAGGGAAGTGAATAAGCATTTATATAACATTTACAAGCATAGTTCTTTAAATGATTTACAAATATTATGTCATTAGATCCTCAAAACAACTCAAGTAGATAGGTGCTATTATAAACTCCATTTTACAGGTATGGAAACTGAGGCAATCAGAGGTTAAGAGACTTGCTCAGAGTCACATAGCTAATAAATATCTGAGTCTCCAATTGAACTCAGGTCTTCTCAACGGCAAGTCCAGAACTCTATTCACTTCACTGTCTAATTTCTGATGAAGGCTATGAAAGCATTTCCAGATGAAGGAAAGCTGACTGAGGGCTGTGTATGATAGTGTATAAAATCAAGACGAGTCAATTTGACTCTATGAGCATAGAAACATAGGGTATAAGTTACCCCTGTCTAGGAAGCTATAGCAGAGAAGTCAGAAGGATCAGGTTGCTGGCTGGAGAAAGCAAAGTCTCATAGGGAACACAGCATAAGAAATTACTACTGGGATACCAGCATTGCAAACTTTATTAGATATTTATGGTCAAGGATTATTTCTTTTAGTCATTTTCTTTTTTTTTTTTAATTCAATATTTCTCTGAGGGTATTTATCAACTGTGTGCTTGGAAATCAAGATTTGTTTCAAGCATCCTGACTATCTAATATGGAGAAATATTCCATTTCTTGGTAGACACTTAGGTCCTTGTTGGGTAATAAGATACTACCCAAAATATAAATCTATTTTCATGTCATAGGAGACCCTGATACAAAGTTTACATTTATCTACTCTTTTTATCTTCCCTACCAGGTCAAATGAACTTTTTGGTGCATTTCAGTCAATTTATCATCTGAATATATGATTATACAGCAGTGGAGTGGTCACTTATGATAAATGTCAGGTTTCTAGATAACCCACAAATAATTCATCAGGCTGAGAAGTATGTAAAAACTTAAGATAACCTTTTTTGGCAGCCAGGAAAGCAGCAAATTTTATCACTACCTACCTTCTCACGTTCTGTTTAAAGGTTATGTTACTAAAATAATCAAGGGATCAATAACATACACTTCATTGCATTTAGTAGAAAATCAGGGATTCTATGTAATTCCTGTTTTCTCAGGAACATGGAGTGGACAACTCAAGGTCAGCCTAAACAAATCAAGGTTAAGGCAAAACTTGTGGAGTCACACACTGGGGACAGCAGTTTCCTAGTATCACATTGGCATCATCAGATGTAATTATCCTGCTGAAAAGCCACACTGCCCAAAGTTGGCCATAGCTCAATGCACTTACACTGGAAACAACCCAGCATATTAGGAATTGAAAGGGAGCAGATAGGGAAGAGAAAATTACTAGCCAAGGGAATATTTCTCCCTGGTTCATTATAGCACTGTGGCCATGTGGACTTTGAATCTGCACCATGTATCAACTGGTGTTGTGGGCGAATTTGGTTTCTGGTGCTTTAGGGCCTGGAGCATAGAAAATGTCTAGAGAACAGAACTTCCTATAATTCAATTCATCAAACATTTATTAAGCATCTACTATGTGTATGGGAGGCAGCATGGTGTAGTGGATAATCTCAGTGCCAGGAAAACCTAGGTTTAAGTTTTAATTCTGGCGCTGAATGCTAGTGTGACCTGGAGCAAGTTATACCCTATCTTCATAACTCTCTAAGACTGTAAATCACAGAAAATGTCCCAATCTACATTAGTTTCACCATCTAAGACATCTCCATATCCATGAAATAGTCATTTATGTTTCACTTTGGAAAGAGTTCTGGACATGAGAAGACCCATGCTTAAATCCTGTGTCAGAAGTCATTCAATCTCTCTGTCAGACTTAGTTTCCTTGTCTACAAAATGGAGATAATAATAGCATCTTCCTCATAAGTCTGTTATGAGATCCAAATAAAATGATATTTGTAAAGGGCTTTACAAAACTTACAAAGCTAAATGAATTCTACGTATTGCCATCATCATCATCATCATCATCATCATCATCATCATCATCATCATCGTCATCACCCTATGGGTCCACTTCCTATCTCTCTCCTACTTTGGGAAAGGCTTCATTCTAGGTGCTGGAGATATAAGAAATAAAAAATAAAAATAATCCTCTACTCAAAAAGTTTACCATTTACAAGGGAGGAGAGCACAAGTATATAGAGAAGTAAATACATACATACATACATACATACACACATCTTATATATATAACACATACAGAAATTGAGAGAGACAGAGAGAAGGTGACAGAGAGAGACAGAGAAAGAACAACTAGATATAGGAATCAAGAAAGGACTTATGGAAATTAAGAAAAAAAAGTACTTATGTGACAACTGAATGTAAGATTAATGGGATATAAGAGCTTCCTTGCTCATTAATATGTCTCACTTGGAACCCTGACCCAGTGTTGCTTGGAGGGAGAGGTGTGGATGGGGAGATGTGAATCAGATAGACAAGGTCTGAGCGAGAGACAAGGGCTGAGAGAAAAGCAGATGGAGTGAAGTACTTGCATAGGGGAACTTGCTTGTCAGGTAGGCTTGACAGAGAGAATAAATGCAATGTTGGTGCTATCTAGATTGGTGATGACTATTTTACTAAACCTTTCTTTCTCATATCCTTATAGCAATGTCCCAAATAAATATTTTGGTTTTGTCTTGGAGGGGGAGGGTTTATTATATTTTGCAAACAAACTCTGGAAATACATATGCATATTCATAGCAGCTGCTATGGGTATCGCATTGGTGTTACACTGAGCTGCTTCTACACCAGAAAGCTGAGGGGAGAGTGTGAGATGACATCTAAGTATGGAAATGACCCAGGCCTGTTTGACAAGAATGGAAGGTGCATGATATGATATAACAGTGATGTGAAAAAAAAAAATTGGAAAGATAAATGAGAACCAGATTTTGTAGGCCCTTTAATGTGTTTTTTTTTTTTTAAATTATAGATTGCTAAGTTTTCTACCTGAGTGATGGAATAACAAAAACTTAACTCACGGCCAATTTTATGTGGATGGAATACAGGTAACTACCTGAGTAGCATTATTTCAATTATACTAGGAAGATTTCCATATATGTATGTGTGTATGTGTATGCACATACACATGATACACATGCACATGTATACATACATATGTGTGTGTTGTTTGTGTATATACACATACATACATGGATTATATGTGTGTATGCACACATACTAGGAAGGCATATATGAATACATACATGTATGTATATACATATATTCACAAATATATGTATACACACATACATACACATGTGTGTGTGTACATGCATGCGTGTGTATCCAGAATCCTTTCCTTGGTATATAAGTACAGTTTTATAGAGATTCTTTTTTTTTTTTTTGGTGGGGGACTGGCAAAAGGGTGGAGGGGTGTAAGACATTTTTCTCCCTCTTGGGTCTCTGAGCAAATATCCTTGGGAGATGTAACATTAGTAGAAGAAGAAATGTTAAAAAGTTTATCTTTTGACTTTTCTCCGTAATTGTCTAGGCCCAGAAAACATGGATTCCCTTAAGGAATTTCCAGAAGGTAAAGGAGAAAATCAAGAAGAGACACTGCAAAAAGGAGAATAGGAAGGAAAAAAATGCTTTTCGAAATGACGTTCTGACAAAGTTGCATATTATTGAAGTGATTTCTAGCAACATTCATGGATGCCACAGGATAACTGTACCTAAATTGACTCCAGAATCAGATGTTTATGTGAAAATAGTGTATTTGTTGTCCACCTACACAAAAGCAAAATCCACATTATGGAATGAACAATTGTGTAGGAGGACCTTCTGCACTTTGAAAACACTTTCTTCAGGTTTCCAGATTTTCTAGAATTCTGCCTTGCCATGTTATGATCTGATTCAACATGCCAGCAACTGTCTCCATAGCAACTTGGAAGATTTGGTCAGGCAAAGGTCCTGATAGTATTAGTTGGTTTCAAGAGAGTAGGAAACATCTATTTATTGCTTTAAGGAATTTAGTTTCAGGGATCAGCAACTCATGCAGAAATAATCCCAATAAGATTGTTCTGGCATCAACATTAGTATTATAAAAATGACTTTGAAGAGCAGATGTTATAAATCCAATATGCTGGGTCAAGACAATGGCTGCACCAATATACTACTGATTTCCACTTTGACATATCCCTGTCAAGTATCCTGAAGAGAAGCATTCAGTTAGTAAAACAGATACATATATCTAATCTACAACCCAGAACAAGTTAGGTATAGGTGCAAGAAGGAAAAAAAAAAGTCTGATAGGGTTTGCTGAAATTCTCTGTTTTGAGGTGACATGATATCATAAAAAGAGCCCAGGATTTTGAGTCAAAGGACCCAAGTGTAGGTCTTCCAAATAGTAACTGTTGGAAACTAGGGCAAGTCATTTAAATTTTCTGGATCTTAGTTTCCTCATCTGCAAAATAAGAAATTTAAATTAGACAAAATGTATTACCTCTTTTAGCTACAGATTCATGGTCATTTATGATTCTATGAAAGTAACTCATTAGAAAGCTTATCTTCCCTCAAGACTGAAATGAAACAATTTGGACAATAGAGTAAACCACTGGGTCATTGCTTTCTTTCTTCTTTCACATTGGACTTTTGACTTTTCTGTCATCACACCCAAAAATTTCTCCTGAACTCAAAATACTTAGACTAAAAGAAACCTTAGAAGGTAAATAGTCCAAACCTGTCATTTTATTTGTGGGGAAATTGAGGGCTCAATAAAGGAAGTGGATTTCTCAAATAACAGACAACAAATAGTTAAGTAGATATTTTAAGGATGTTTCCCCAGTCTTCAAATCTTAATTCTTAAGCTGCTTGTTTAGATTTGGCTTGCCACAAACATATACTCTGTTGTTGTGCTTAAGTCAGTTTGTTTATTTTTGTCTTCAAAATAGAACAGTATAAAAAAGAATATATTGGAAAAGAATCAACAAAAGGAGGGCAATAAAATTAAGGAGGATAGGAAAAAATAATTGCCTGTAGGAGATGAGAATTTAGCTGGGATTTGAAGGTAGCCAGCAAGAAGAAATGAGAAGGGAGAACATTCCAAGCATGGTGGAGTGGGGGTGGGGGAAATCAATAAAAATGAATAATTGTGAAATGTATAATTTTATTGGAGAAACAACAAGGGAGCCGAAGTCACTTGATTACAGAATATATAGTAATGGGGTGGGATGTAAAGTATAACCAAACTGGAAAAGTGGAGGGAAAAGGTTATGAAGGATTTTGAATACCAAACAGAAGTTTATATTTCATCACGGAAGTGACAGGTAGTCAGTGGATTTTATTGAATAGGGAGGGATATAAAATGGTTAGATCTGGGTTTTAAGAAGATAGCTGAGTCAAGGATGGACTGGCATAAGAAGAGATTGTGGAAGCTTTATTTTAAAAATAAACCAGGCACTGAATAACAAGGGCCTGCATTAGAGTGATGGCAGTGTGTAAAAATAAGTATTTAAAGATCTTCCCTGCCCCCTTAATAAACCTAAAGGAATTTGAAGACTTCCCCTGTTTTGAAAATAAACTCTGCCTCCTAATAGGCTGAATATAATCACATGGAGCCTGTGGTGGGAAGAGTTTGCTGAAGGGTAGAGCAGAGCCCCTTGGAAACTGGGAGTCAGAACCAGACTAGATAGTTGGGAGGAGAACATGCTTAGCAGGGAAACAGATAAGTTTGTGAGTAAATGTTGGTCTTATATTGTTTTGTTGGAAAGTTAAAGGATGCTGTGGCCCTCTGTGTTGTTGTGGTTTATTAACTTCTTTGCTACACTGATGGAATCAACTTACTGGTTTGGGGATTTGGTTTTCTAGTGTCTGAATAAATGTTTTGCTTCTCTCTTCTATATGACGAGTCTGTTATATTTTGCAATTGAGCACTAGGCAGGTATATTTTTATAGTGACAGTGGGCACTATGAATATTGCTTTGACCCTACACAGTGTTAGAGAAGGAGAAGGGGAATATGTGAGATACATTATGAAGGTAAATTTTAAAGGACTTGATAAGTTAGATACGAGGGGCAAAAAAAGAGGAAGGATTAAAAAATAACATCAAGGCTGCAAATTTAGATAACAGGAAAGATGATGTTGCACTCAACAATAATAGGGAAGTCTGGAAGGGAGAAAGATTTAGACAGAAATGTTAATTCAGTTTTGGATATGTTGAGATTAAGATGTTGACATGATATCCAGTTTCATCCAGAGAAATAACACTGAAGAAGAAAAGAGGGCATAAAAAAGAGCCTTATGGGTTGCAAATAGTTAGACCTAGATGAAGATCCAACAGAGAGAGAGAGGATTGGGTTCAATCATTTTTTAGTCATATCTAATTCTTTGTGACCCTGTTTTGGGGTTTTCTTTGCAAAGATACTGGAGTGGTTTGCCATTTCTTTCTCCAACTAATTTTACAATTGAGGAACTAAGGCAAACAGGGTTAAGTGACTTGCCCAACTAGTAAGTGTCTGAGTACAAATTTGGACTCAGGAAAATGAATCTTCCTCATTCTAACCCCAGTGCTATATCCACTGCACCATCTAGCTGAAGGAGAAGAGGGCGTCAGTAATTTCAGAGAGGTAGAGGATGATGAGAATTGAGAAAAGGCCTTTAGATTTGTAAGTTAAGAGGTTTTTAGTATGATTGGTTTAAGCACTTTAAAAAAAATTATTTATTTTTAGTTTTCAGTGTTCATTTCCACAAGATTTTTGACTTCTAAATTTTCTTCCCATCTCTCCCCGGCCCCCCACACCAAAATGGCAAGCATAGTGAAGCATAACCCTTCCACTTGTCTGCCCTCTGTTATATTCCCCCCTTCCCCTTTTACTCCCTTAACCCTTATTTTCTTGTAGGGCAAGATGTATTTCTATACCCTATTGCCTCTAGATCTTATTTCCCGGTTGCATATAAATTTTTTTTTTTAACATTTGTTTTTAAAACTTTGGATCCAGATTCTCTCCCTTTTTCCCTCCTCACTCATCCCCACTGGGAAGACAAGCAATTCAATATAGTTTATACATGTGTAGTTATTCAAAACATTTCCATTGTGGTCATATTATGAAAGACTACCTATATTTCCCTCCATCCTATCCCACCACCTCATTTATTCTATTTTCTCCTTTGACTTTGACCCTTTTCAAAAGTGTTTGCTTCTGACTATCCCATCCCTCAATCTGCTCTCCCTTCTATCATTCCCCTCTCCCCTTCCCTCCTTCTTTCTTGTAGAGTAAGATACAAAATAGCATTTTTGTTTTTATGATAAAGTTGGAAGTCAGACTCTGAAGAGTTAAGAAGAGAGTGAGAGGAAAGGAAATGGAAACACCTATTATAGATTGCCTTTTTGAGGAATTTAGTTTAAAAAAGGAGAAGAATAATAGAAAGATGGCTATTTGTGATGAATGTATCAAATGAGGGGATTTTGTAGGGGAGATGGGGAAGATAGGGACATGCTCATAGGCAGTAGAAAAGCAACCTGTAGACAGTGAGCTATTGACAATATGCAAGATAGTACAGACAATCACAAATCATCAAGTAGTATCAATCTGCTGGAGAAGACAGAACAGAGTCTTCTTAGTTGTTCATGTAAAGGGCCTTGCCATGGCAAGGAGAAAGGTCACCTCATTATATGATCTACAAATGAAGGAAATAGCAGCAGAAGATATCTGGGTTATGTGAGCTGAGGAGGAGAGAAGATGGAGCTTTTGATAATGACATCAATGTTATTTCCTTGTAAAATATGAAGCAACATTCTTACCTGAAAGGATGGGGAAAAGGAAATCCATGTCAGGTAATAAGAGGAATAGAAATGTTTGTAAAAGTTGCTTTGGTGAATGGGATAGTAAGGTAATTATGGAGTTGTAAAAAGATTGTCTTGCATCAATGAGGGCCCACATGAGGCTATACAACATAAATTTGTAATAGAGCTAATCAACATTTTAAATGCTGTTCTAGCTTTATTTAGCAGGACACATTTAAGAAGACAGGCAATGAATGCTGGGAGTAAAGTAAGGTTAGATAATTTTGATGATACAATAAAGATACAAGTTTGGTGACACAGAAAAGGAACTTGAGAGAAGAAGGCAGTATGTAGTGGAACTGTTTCCCTGATGTGTTCATTATGGAGAAGGGAAAGGAATGTAGCTGATGCAATGAAGACCTAGGAATCAAGGGTTTGAAGGTCAGAGTGTGAACAAAGAGCAGGGTTTTATGTTATAAGGCAGAGGGAAAGACAGAACAATAGTAAATTTTAATCATGCAAGGGAACATAAGAATTCATGAACATGAAAATGGATATATTTGTGGGTGATGGCAAAACCAAAGTTATGATCATTTTTGTGTATCACTTAGCCGGGATGGAGAAGTAGATCATGAAAAATGATTAAAATTGAGGAATTGATAGATAACATATAACCACTAAAGATGATTGAGGAGAGAGTGTTGTATTCAGATCTATGTTTAAGGAAAATTACTTTGGCAACAGTTTTGAGGATGAATGGCTATAAAGTAATATTGGAGACAGGGAGATCAATGCAGAGACTGTTACACTGATGTAAATAATGGCAATGAGGACTTGAACTAAGGTGATGACTATACGAGTGGAGAAAAATTAAAATTCAAAATATATTATGGAGATATAAATACCAGGCATAATCAAGTGAATGATCATATGGAATAAGCCACAGTGAGAGACAGAGGTTGAAGAAAAATGGCGAAGGGTACTAACTTGAGAAACCGCAAGACCGGCAGTGTTTAAAATAAAATAATGAAATTTGGAAGATGACTGGATATGGGACAGGTTTTAAGTTCAGTTTTGAATATGGTGAATTTAAGATGTCTTCAGGAGAGCCATTTGGACATATTCAGTAAGCAGTTATTTTGTGGAACTGAAACCTAGGAGAGAGACTGAGACTCTGGGGCTATGTGTATTGAGGTTGGACAGAGGTGGGGTGGGGGGGCACTGGTGCAGTGTAGGGTGGGTGGGTGTATCATCTTCAGAGGACTGGTGATTAAATCAATGGGAGCTGATGGAGTCACCAAGACAGGAAGTGTAGAGAAAGTAAAAGACAATCCATTGTGGCAGATATACATTTAGCAGGATTCAATATAGATGATGAATCAAGAGACTGAGAAGGAGCAGTCAGGAAAGGATGATATCCAGAAAAAAGTAGTGTCACAAAAATTCAGAAAAGAGAGAGTATCCAGAGAAAACTCAAAAAATGTCAAAAGTAGCTTATAATTCAAGAAGGATGAAAAAAAACAGAGATTGGTAAAAGAGAACTTTTGAAAGTGCTATTTCAGTTAAATAAATTCAGAAATCAGACTGCAAAGGGTGAGTGAAAGATAGAGAAGCAGGGACAACAAATATTTTAAAAAATCTTTTTCTGTGAGTTTGGCTGAGAATGGTAAGACAGATGAAGAAGATTATAGAGCACAGTGAAAATGTATTTTCATTTGTTTATTTAAGGATAGCAACAATTGGGGCATAGTTGAAGGCTGCAGAGAAAGAACCAGGAGATACTAAGAAGGAGAGAGGAGGAGAGGGAGTGGAAAATGGGGAGAGGGAGAGAGGGGGAAGGGAGGAGAGAGGGACAGACAGAGAGACAGAGAGACAGAGAATGATAATGATTGAGGTTGAAATCTGTTGGAAGAAATGGGGGGGGATGAGAATCAGAGAACATGTAGAAGAATTGGCCTTGGAAACTGTGAAGGGTCACTTTATTATCAGAGACTGGAAAAAAATGCCTCATTGTGATATGGAGGTGAATTTTTAAAAACTATGCCAGCAGAAAATGGCCTGATTTTTCCTGTTAAGTTGCAAAGGCTTCAAATACTATGTTAGCAATAGACCATGAATATGTCATTTGATGACCAACATAGTTAAGTGAGAAGAGGTTCATCACTAGAAGACTGGCCACAAAGGGAGCATTTTATTTTAACCACAGAAAATAAGAAAGACTATCTGCTAAGGTGTGGTGGGTAAGTAATTCACTTTAGGGAAAAGAGTGCTCATACTTAAGAAATTCGTAGATATTTGAAATATTGAAAGAAATTTTTAAGTATATGTTTGGGATGAAAAATACCCTTCATCCTTAACTTAGTAAAAAAATAAACACAGAGATCTCTTAGGATAAGAACAGGAGTTTATTCTTCCCCAGGAGAAGAGGGTGATATTCCCAATGACTCATCATGGAGAAGAGGCAAGTTACAAAAGACAGTGCAGGAATTTGTACCTTAACTTAGTCAAGCCCTCTGTTTCCTCTCTCATTGGTGGAGAGGCATACTTCACTAAATTCTTCCCCAACTGGGACAGCAAGAAAAGAAGGGAGGAGGGTCCCACCAAGGCCAGAAAACAAAGGAAGATAAAAATGATTGACAGCAGCAATGGAAGAGGAGGGAGGAAGGGAATGTTAACAATCCCAAATTGAGAAGTTTTCACTCATCCCATACATATATCATATAGAATTAAACTTAAAGTGTATTTTACAATTAAATTCATTGATACAGATAAATGTGTAATTACTACTATTAACGATTCATTATTTTTTACTTATAAGTATCCAAATCTTTACTACGCAAACTAAGGTTTTGCTAAATTGATAGGATTATGTTCTTTCTCAAGTGGAGCATTACATTCACACGTTAAATTCAGATAATTGTACTCAGCAATGATTACAAACTGAATATAAACCAGGGCTAGATTCTTTAACAAAATTACATATTTAAGTTATTTGATTTAAGGTATTAGAGCTTATTAAGCACAGAAACATCAGTTATATGGACATAAAACTAGCCATATTGGATAAGCATATTCTTCCTGTATTTGAGGCTTTAATTTTTAAAATAAATGGAAAATCATAAGACTTTTGACAGCTTCCTGGAAATTTCAAATAGTTAGAATGACACATACACACGCATATACACATACACATGTATATCTATGATAAGTCTCTAGATAAAGGAAAAATAAGAAAAGAAAAAAGAGAATCTTTTGTAACTAGGAATATTAGATTCCAAATCCCCACTTCAGATAAGTTACTAGCTCCGTCTGCTGAAGCAACTCACTTAGTCTCTCTAAACCTGTTTCCTTATGTGCAAAAGAGAAATGATAGCACCTATTCACAGGGCTTTTGTGAGGATAAATATATATATATATATATATATATGTATATGTATATATATGTATATACATATACACACGCACACACACATACATATATATATATAAACACCTGTTAAAACTTTAAAAACTTAAAAATTATATAAATACTAGCTAGACTAAACTGTACTATTAGAATAACTTTGTCAGTCTTCCTGGCTCATCTTTCTTCTACTCATTTATCAAAGAGATCTTCATGAATGTCAGAACTGAGCATGTCACACCTCCTCCCCTCAATTCAGTGAAATCTAGTGCCTCTGTATTACCTTCAGGATTAAATATTGTTTGGATTTTAGAGGTCTTTGTAAACTGAACCTTTCCTGCCTTTTGAGTCTTTTTATACTTTATCATGCTCCAAATCCTAGATAATCCAGTGTCATCTTCCTCCTTACAGTTTCTCACACAAGGTAACTCCATCTCCTGAGTGTAAGCATTTTCCCTGATACTCCTTCACATCTAGATTTCTCTCCCTCCTCTCTATACCTCCTAGCTTCCATTGCTTCCTTCAAGCCATAGATAAGATAAAGTTTTTTCTTCTTTTATCAACGTTTTCCAATTCTTCTGAATCCTAGTGTCTTCTTTCTGAAATTGTCTCCTATTTAGTCTGTATACACCTCATACTACGTAGTTTTTTACATGTTGTTTCCCCTGTGAGCTCCCTGAGGACAGGAACTATCTTTTGATCTATTTTTGCATTGTCAACACTTAGCACAATGCTTATATTCTTATTGACACTATTTATCAATTAACAAAAAGCAAATACAGCCCTAGACTTAGCAAAAGCTTTCAATAAAGGATTATGGTCATAAATTCTAGAGTTAAAGACTTCAGATATCATCTACCCAGCCCATTCATTTTACTGAAAGCATAATTAAGGGTCCATAGATTTAAATCACTTACACAATGAAAAAATGGTAATTAAGTAGTAAAATCAGGATTTGGATCCAAGTCCTCTAACCAGAGAGTGTTAGTTTTCTTTGCATTATGCAAATTCTAATTTATAGTGTTTTGAGCATATTTTATCAGTGTAGTTTTTTTTTTTCCAGAAAATTTATATATGTAAAAGAATATTGTGAATAGTATATTAACTTATACTGGAGGTTTGCAACAGGCTATTGCTGTTGTTGTTGAAAGAATCCTCAGAACGACAACAACAAAAAAAATTGGGTACCACATGAGGCAATTATTTCTGACATTCTTTATAGTTTTAGGTCTATTATTCTCTAGTATACTTGCATGGGTTTATATGGTCTGATTTAGCTAGCTTGTTTTTACAACACAAATGAAATAACAATTGAATATTCTTTAAGAATCATCAAAGAGTACATTGGGTAACCAAGGGTTATTTGAAAAATCTCATACTTGTGACTTATGGGTGTAGGCGACTATGTAATAAACAAAGGAATAGATATTCCGTCTGATAACTTCTGATCATAACCAAATAATTTCATCTTGATTAAATGCTCACATGCTTCAAGGTGATGTGAATGAATATATATTTAAAACATTCCCCCTTTATTCCTCAGTCTCTACTGTTGCTTCCATGGAACAGATTGCTAGTAAGTTGATCATGACTAATTTATATAACTAGTACTGATTTTTCTAAAATCAGTGAAAATCCTTTCTTAGCACAAAGAATACCCAAAGAGATAATTCATTTTTTCTTATTAAATACAAGAAAAATTATCTAAGTGGCATTAACAGACAAAGAGTTAGAATAAATTAGTTTCACTTAGAATGGATATACTGAAAGGTAGAACTGAAAAATTTTTATCTGCTCTACCTCTTTTGATAATCTTCCATAAATTTTTCATGCTGATTCCTCATCATGGTGTGGAAGTGACTTATAAGGTTTCACACCAGTTGCAAATCTAAGGAAATGTTTATGTTAGTGAGCCATTTTATTAAAATTTCTTACAAAGAAATTATTTAAGTTCTGTACTTTTACTAAATATTTGCTCCTGACTGAATAGAATTATTTAATTAACATTCACAATGACTCATCTACTGATTGGAAAACAGGTGTTAGATTAGACATTCAATAGATAGGCAAGGCAATAAATAGCTGCTCATTTCCTCTCCCCTAACCCTTTACCCTCCCCTCACCCCCCCAAAAAAAGGAGGAAAAAGGAAGAAGCTGAAAATCACTCAGGACATAAAATAAGCAACACTATCACCACCCTAAAACTATTCCTATCTGATATATCTCTTAAACTGCCTTCAGATGAATCCCATTACCCTGCTCCATTTCTCTAAATCCTATATATCCTTCTAGACCTGGCTTAAATTGTATTTCCATTGTGTAGGATTCATTCCAGGACTACATAGACCCCCTTTCCCTCTTTTTCAGCAATGTCTTGAAGGAAAAAAGACTTCTAAGAAGTAGAGGTAAAGAAGAAAAAAAAAATTCAGGTATGGGCAAAATCCATTGCAAAGGCACTGAAATGATAGTGTTTTCTGTGAGGAGCAACAAAGACAATGTGGCAGGTCTATGGCTCCCTTCTCTCCTTGTTGATCATCTCCTAGGGCAGTGGTTCTCAACCTTCCTAATTCCATGACCCTTTAATACTTGTATGTGGCCGTATCTGCATGTGGGCGGGCCCATCTGGAGACTGATAGAGGAGCGGTGTCTCAGTTGCTAAGACCATTGGAAACATGTGTTGTCGGATGGTCTTAAGCAACCCCTGTCACCCCTGTGAAAGGGTCATTCGACCCCCAAAGGGGTCATAACCCACAGGTTGAGAACCACTGTCCTAGGGAAACTGTATTTTGAGGTAATATTCAGATCAGCCATGCTTCAATTTCTTGTCTTCACCATTGACTATTATTCTCACTAGTGAATAATTGGTGAATACATATAAATACATATATACATGTATAATAGATTATCTATTATATATAAAATATGTCACCAGAATTATATAATATGTAATACATGTATAATCACCACAATTCTAGAGAAGAAATGATTTGCATTATTTATTATATAGGATACTACAATTTTATGCAATATATGACTTGATATAAAACAGATTATCACCAATTACAAAAATATATAATATGTGACATTTATATAGCGCTTGCAGGTTTGCAAAGCATTTTACATTATTTTATTTGCTCTTCACACCAATCTTGAAACAGCTGTTATTATCTATTTTTAAGATGAAGAAAGTGAGGCAGAGATTGGGTAAGTATTTTACCCAGAGTCAAGTTAGGTGAATAAGCTTTTATTTTGTGCTTACTGTATACCAGATATTGCAGTAAGTACTGGGGATACAAATACAAGTAACACAGTTTAGAGAGTAAAGCATGGCTAGTCTGGGGCCACTTCAAAATGGAGGCTCTACGAGGAGCTTGCCAGAGGGAGAAGGAAGCCACAGGTGTGGATGGAAGGGATGTCTCAGTGCTACTAGGAATTTGTCACAGGACCCCAATTCTGCTTTTGCTGATTCTGCATCAGATAGTCTATACATAATAACAAGCAATTTCCTACTCCTTGGCTATTTCCTCTCATCTGCTTCTTGGAATCCTGGCTACCTCTCTTGTTCCTCCCAAGTGTGAGCCCCTTCCCCCAGGGAAGATGTGAAGCCTTGTTTGATTCCCCAGTTGCTGACATCCTCCCACTACATCCTCCAGATCAATTTGTATAAACTTTGCACATATGTTGTCTTTATTTATCTGTCCAACTGTTGTTTCCCCCAGGTAGAATTTAAATCCTTGAAATCAGCGATTGCCTTATACTTGTCTTTATATCCTCAACCCCAACACAGAGTGTAGTAGATATTTAATAATTGCTTATAATCAATTTAATTTGGTAAATATTGATTAAATACTTAGACACTGTGCTATGTTAGCCATTAAAAAGCTTATATTCTGGCAATCAGAAAAGGTGCAAAGCATTAAGAAAATATATATTTCATACAAAGTAATTTTTAGATGTGGGAGACTGGGGAACTAACAGTGGTGGTTGGGGAGGGGGTGAGGAAGAGACTCATATGGCAGGTGTTCCTTAGGATAACTTATGAAAGGAACTTTTGATTCCAGAGGCATAAAGGACATAAAGAAAGACGGGAAGGCAAGAGACAGAAAGTTGTATCTGAGGATAAGCAAACAGCTGGTGTGAGTAGAATATGAAATAAAGGGAAATATAAATGATAAAATAAATTAGTGATAGATGATCAGTTGATGAAGATGAAGATGATCACTTCAAATGCTACATAGCAAAGTCTTTTTTAGTTCTAAAGACAAGTAGAGATATTGAAACTTCTGAAGAAGGGGAGTGACATCATTACATCTATTTTAGGAATATATGATTGGTGGTTCTGTTGAACATAGATGAGAAAGTTATGTGTATGGAAGAAAAGAGATCAATTTTAAAATTACTGCAATATTCAATATTAAAAGTACTTATTTGTAAGACTCTGAAGTGTGTCGGCATCTCTGGGAGTGGGCAGATAGGATAAATCCAAGTGATGTTAGGGAGCTGTAGTCAACAGGGCTGGGCAGCTGTTTGGATAAGGGATGATGTGAAGAAGAGGAAAAAGTTGAGGATGACTACATTGTTTTGAGCATAGCTGACCAGAAAGATGATAGTAAAAGCAATGTAAGTAGGGAAATTAGGAAAAGGAAGCAGATTTTTTTTGGGAGAAGGGTGATTGTATAATGGGTTCCTAGATAGATAGGTAGATAGATAGATAGATGATAGATAGATAGATAGATTTTTATCAGAGAGAGTGGTAGAACAGTGACATCAATTTCAAATGAAATGGATTCCTGTATGCTTCAATATTGTCTTAAAAATCACAAAAACATTAGTTACATTGTATTATATTTTTATTTAATTAGTTCAACATTTTTCAGTTATATTTTAGACAGATTTGGTTCCTACTCAAGAGTTTGGCCCTGACAAGAAGAAAAGCCACAGTTTCCTAATGAAATGGAGCAAAGAAGAAACCTAGGCATGTTGAAGGGATCTGTGCTATGGAATTGGGAAGAAGAGGGAACCCACAAAAGATAACTTTGATTTTCATGGTAAAACATAAGGATTCCATGTTTATAAGAATGTAGTGGGTTTATAGATAGAGAAAACAATAGATTTATAACAGTTTTTCTGGGGTTGATATAGGAAGGCAGTCAGGAAAGAGTACAAGGATTTTTGTGTAACAATTTGGGCCCAGTTGAAATTAGAGAACAGTAATTTGTAGTGGACCAAAGTATTGTAATTGTGACTTTTATAGAATCATAGATGTTTAGCTAGAAGGAACTTTAAAGGCCGTTACACTAAGCCCTCTCATTTTGGAGATGAGGAATCTGAGACCCAGAGAGGTTAACTGATGTGCCCAGGTTGACAAAGCTAATAAGTGTCTGATGCAGGATTTGAATTCAGGTTTTCCTAATTACAGGTCCAGGTCCCTTTCCACTACATTATGCCACCTAATTTTCCATCAGCATTCACAGTATTCAAGTAGCAGTGCAGAAGACAAGTAGGGGACTGGACTTTGAAAAGTAATAGCAGACACAGGCCAATGAATCAAAAGATCTGAAGGGGAAAAACTAGAATAAAGATTAACTGATTACCTACAGGTTCATAAATTTGACTTGAGGATAGTAAGGAAAGATTAGAAATAGAACAATGCATAGAATGGTTTTACATACATATACTTTTTTGTCTAATGATAGCCATCTCTGCGATGAAGAAGGGAAGGGGAAAAAAAAAAGAAATTTACCTGATAATTTTATTATATATTTAAAAGTAATAGCAAATTTTACATAATAAATTTTCAGTTTCACAAGCAATTATTTTTTATTTATACCATGTTATAAAAATCCTTGTTTTATTCCCAAAAAATGAAGAAATTTTTTTTAAGATTAGACATAATGCCTAAGGATCAATAAATAGGTCACAAGCAGTCAAATGGTGTGATATAGCTGAGCAGAGTTATGTTCAAAGAAAAAGTTTTCTGAGAGATGGTAGAAAGGAAATGAGCTGGCCAGGACGAATAAGGAGGAATTCTGTGCCTCTTACTTCACCATTGTGTCAGGTTATATGAGAGAAGTTCTACCTAATACTGGAAATGATGGCTAGAAAAACGAAGCACCTTCTGGGGGAAATCAAATTTCTCTGATTCTAAGATGGAAGGAGTATGAAAGGAAGATATTCATGGGAGCTTCAAAGTACACAATGGAAAGGATAAGTGGATCAGGAGAGGGTTGAGGAAGGCGGGTATTGTAGTGACATGGGAAATGGAGTAGAAATTGGTACAAGGGAGAGGAAATGATCATTTATGTAGTTTAAATCATCCATATCTGAAGGAGTAGTGAATTTGTAGCTATGGAGAAGAGCAAGCAGAGTTGTTCCACAGGTCCCATGTAGGATTCTAATTTGTTATTGTTGTTGTTGTTTTTTCCTACCAGAACAAAGAGGGATGAGTGAAGGCTAAGGCTCTGGTCTTTTGCTGGAAGGTAAAATGTTTTGAGGTTGAGAGACCAGTTGAGAGACCTGGTATCTGAGTAGTAAATAGCTGATATATTTACTCTCTGTCTGAGGGTTACTCATCCCTTTATTAAAGTCAGATCTGACCTCTTTACTGCCATTTCTCCTCTGTAAGTAAGTGATCATTAATAATATATTCTATAGTGTACTTACACATACCATGTGTGTTTCTATTGACTTTTGAGTATTTACTTGAAGTTTTATTATTTTTGACAGTTTAGAAATGTGAACTATACTTATGAGTTTATTGGTATATGACTCTCCCAGGAGAGGGAACATTCTCCACCAGTAAATGTCAACATCTCTGCAACATAGTGTTATCTAGAATAATAAAATGTTTTTTAAAAAATTGTGCAGTCATATACATAGCATGTGTCAAAAGTGGGATAGAGTTTTTAATGAAATTAAATTTATTTAATAAATAATTTAGCAAATCCTTGCTAAATTGAATTGAATAGCATTTCATTGTTATAGATATCATTTTGCAGAATTTTATAGCTCCCTTTAATTAGTAAAATGGAATACGTGAAGAGTATATTTAGAAAGCTCACCATTAATAAGAAATTATTCCTTTGTCTGTACTTTATATAGGACACTCATGTGATGTTGGTGAATACAGACCACCCTCCCCTCAACCCTTATTTAATAAGTCACATTAAATTTATACGCAGTGGATCATTAAGTAATTTCCTCTCCGGTCACATTTGCCACAGCATTGTATAACCTTAGTTCCGTACTAGGTATAAGTTTGAAAATAGAATGTAAGAGACTTCTCCCTCCTCTGGCCCTCACCTCTAGAGTGTAGACATTTCTGGCTGGGTCCAGCCACACCTTTGATTCTTTCAGCAATCATGATCTGTTTATCACTGCCATTGACTCCAGCCTTGTAAGGAGCTTTCTCTACTCATGCATAGTTGATTGGTTGGTTGTTGTCCTTTGTTCTCAAAGAGGATCAAAATGACACCACTATATTGGAGTTAAGGTACATGTGTGAGACTGTGACTGATCAAACAAATTTGAGCTCACAAGGCTTTACCACAGGTTGGGGACAAATAGTCCATATGAAAATTTGGAGTAGAGATGTCTAAATTTGTACATCTCCTATTTCTATTTGCACATCTCCTATTTCCTACTGCACTTCTCCTTTGTTTATAGAGTATATCACCTTCATTGATATGAGCATGTCATGCTGGACCATCCATTGTCAGTGTCTTTCATGTCACATAATTGATTTCAAAGTTCTTCAGAGAGACCTTAAGAACATCCTTTTATCACTTCTGACTACTGTGTAAGCAACTTCCTTATATGAGTGCTCTGTAAAATAATCTTTTAGGCAAACATATGTTGCCATTTGAACAATATAACCAGTACCAACTCTCTCTCCAATTTAATTTTTGCTTGTAGCCTTTTCAAGAGGCTACATTTATTGTCATTTACTGTCAATGTGGTAGCTGACCTTGATGCCATGGTCATCATCACTGAAGGCATCTAACAACACTGCCTTAAACATCATGCTTAAAAGCATGGGAGGAAGCAGATCACTTGTTTTACTCCATTGAAGACTGGGAAAGTACAAGAGCATCTTCCATCATTCAGAACCTGGTGAAGTGTACCTTCATAAAATTGACATAGAATACTATGTGAACTTTTCTGGGCAATAAAATTTTGAGTTAATTTTCCATAAACCCTCACAATTAGCAATATTAAAGGCCTTACTCAGATTGATGAATGTTCTATATAGACCTACATTCTTCTCTTGACATTTCTCCTGGAGTTGTTCAGCAGTAAACAACATGTCAACTATTCCTTGACCCTTTTTGAAGCAAGACTGCTTCAAATAGATAGCTATCTTCCAGGTAAAGAATCCATGTAGGAGCAGCTAAGTGGTGCAGTGAAAATAGCGCCAGACCTGGGGTCAAGAGGATCTGAGTTCAAATCTGATCTCAGATACTTGACACTTACTAGTTGTGTGATCTTGGGCAAGTCACTTAACTCCAATTGCCCTGACTTCCCCCCTCCCAAAACAAAACACAAACAAAAGCAAAAAGAGGAGAACTCTAGCAAGAATCTTGCCAGCAATGACTAAGGAGACACCTACCTGCAATTGCCACAGAATAATCTATTTCCTTTACCTTTAAAGAGATGGTCAGTTGAGGCATCTTTGGACTCCTGGAGGCTGAGCTCCTCTAGCCATAAAACCCAGAAAATTTCAGTCAGTTTTTGTATGAGCAGAGGACCCATCCCCACCATCTTAAAAATCCCAATTGTAATAGAATCAGCACCAGGAACTTTGCCATAGGAGAGGGGACTAACAGCATTCAAAACCTGTTCTTCAGTTGAAAATTCAGCTAGAGAGGGATTAACTTCAACCTTAGGCATATAGTCAATGACTTCAGCATGGATTGATGACAATCTATTGAAAACACTATGAAATGATTCAGCCCCTCTCTACAGGATCATGTCCTTATCACTAATCAATATGGCTTCAACAGCACTGAGTATTTGAGATGCACCATAGGCCTTTGATCCGTAAACAGGCTTCAGGGCATCATAAAAATTACTTTGGGTTGTTACTATCAGCATAAAATTGAATTACATCTGCCTTCTTACTGAGCCAAGAATTCTGAATCTTTGTATGTTTCACCTGTACTTTACTTTTGATATAGTTAAACACTTTCCTTATTAGAGATGTATGGACTATCCTACTGGTGAAACCTATGTAGTTCTCATTTTTCATTTAGCAGCTTCTGAATTTCCTTATTATTTTTGTCAAACCAATCTTGATGTTTGTGAGTATTCTAGCTCAGATGAGTAAATTCTGGACTGTACAACAAATTACTGAAAGTTGTCCACTCCATTTCTGCTTCACTGTTGCCAACCATGGTTGACTCAGCTTCCTGTTAGTCAAAGTTAGCAAAGAAATGTTTTGGCTCAAAGAAGCTCTCTAAATCTCTTGACATTAAGTCATCTGGTAGTACTCTTGCCTTGGGGCCACTTCTTTTGTTGAATGGGAATATTTAGCCTGGAGAGGATAAATCTATGATCAGTTCAGCACTCAGCCCCACATATCACCGTCATCCTCAATCTCACAACCTGTTTGTCCCTTCTCCTTGTGATGATATAGTCTATTAAATATCAATGTTTGCTACAAGAATGCATACATGAAGTTTCATTGCATTTGTGTAGATGGAAGACAGTGTTTGTGATGAGAAGGTCATGAAATACACAAGTCTTCAGCAGTAGTGACCATTGCTTTTTTCTGCTTCTGACTCCATTTTTCCCAAGGACTCACTGTCATATCTGGTAATCTGTGCCTAATCTTGCATTAAAAGTTGCCCATAATTATGTTTGTACTCTTTCAAAACATTGATGAGGGTCCCCAGTCTTTGTAATTTTTTTTTCCCCCTTTGGCCTCATCAAGGCTCATCATGGTGGGAGCATCTGTACTGATACCGGTAGTGTGACACTTTTCTGTTAAGTGGCAATCATATCCTCATGAACCTGTTGTTTACTTCTTTTGGTAGGCATACAAGCATGTTGACTAGATTAGTTTTAGTTGCAAAACCTACACCAGCTTCACAATGCTCCCCTTCAGTGTGGCCACTTAAAAATTAAAAAAAAAATGTATGTATCCAGCTCTCACTTCTGTAAACTGGCCTTTATTTGCCAACCTTGTTTCACTCAGAGCTACTATTTGTATGTGATATCTGCTGAGTTTTCTTGTAACTAGAGTTGTTCATCTTTCAGTTCTACTGTATTTCATGTTGTCCCTAACCATGTGCACATTCCATGTACCAATAATGAGTGGAATCATCTTTGCAGAAGTTTTTGTACTTTTTTGTGTGTTTTGACCACTTGGTGGGTGGGGATCCCCACCTGCCTCAGTAATCAGGCCAGGCTTGGTTAAAGTCAACAGTTTTTAGGGTAGCTTTTCTAGTCCTTTTCTCACACCAGAAGGTGAATAGTGCAATCCTTAAAAAGGCTGCTCAGACAGCCATAGAACTACTGAATCCCACTGCTTCTAACAGTAAGAAGACGATCCTATGTCCTGGGCCACCTGTGTATAGGGTTTTTATCACAGCTCCCAGTGTACCTGTATCCGCTACTTTGTCACTTCCCTGTCACCACAGGACTTTGTGACAGGTAAATATGGTAAAATTGTGTGAGTGATATCTTTTGTTTCATGTATAAATTAGATTTAAGCAAGGCAGAGTTCTGTGGAGTCATTGGTCTCACTATGTCTTCCAGTCATCAAAGTCCAGTGGCAAGACAAAATTAAGATGATTGGTAATGGCTCAAGATGCAATTGGATGATCTTGGCATCTTCAATGTCTAACCATTGAAGGTAGTGGCTAAGGCAGGTGCTATAAATTTGTTTATTATTTGAAGTATTTTTTTTTTCTTGATACTCTAGGATTCTCTAAGTATAACATCATATCATCTGCAAAGAGCAACAACTTTGTTTCTCCTTTGCCTATTCTAATTCCTTGAATTTCTTTTTCTTTTCTTATTGCTAAAGCTAACATTTCTATTAAAATATTGAATATTAATTATGATAGTGGACATCCTTGTTTAACCCCCAATGTTATTGGAAATGCTTCTAACTTATCCTCATTACCTATAATTCTTCCTGATGATTTTAGATAGATGCTACCTATCATTTTAAGGAAGGCTCCATTTATTCCTCTGCTCTCTAGTGTTTTTTAATAGGAATTATTTATTTTGTCAAAAGCTTTTTCTGGAGATGTTTTTTCCTGGAGAGTTCATTGATGGCTTCTTAAGTTTCTTTTTCTGAGATGAGGTTATTTAAGTATTTTGCTTCCCTTTCTTTTAATATAGACAATTTGTATTTTTATAAATATTCATCCATTTCACTAAGATTGTCAAGCGTATAGGCATATAATGGGGCATCAGAATTCCTATTACACATATATTCACACATTAAATTCAGATAATTGTACTGAAGGTACTACTGAGAAAATAAGTATATTCGTTTTTATTCCCATTCATTTTCTTCAGAGATCAACCACATATAACTTTTATAAATTTCTGTTTATCTCCTTAACTTCTTTCTTGTTTATTTGTGGTTAGATTTATCTAATTCTGATAGAGGGAGGTTGGGATTCCCTGCTAATATAGTTTTTTTTGGTCTATTTCTTACTGTAACTCCTTTAACTTCTTGTCTAAGTATTTGGATGCTATGTCACTTTGTTCATATATGTTTTACAACATTACTTCACTGCCTATGGTACCTTTCAGGAGGATGTAATATCCTTCATTATCTCTTTTAATTAGATTTTTTTTTTTTGCTTTTGCTTTGTCTGACATCAGGATTATTATCTCTGTTTTTGTTTTGTTTTGTTTTAGTTCAGCTGAAGCATACTGTATTCTGCTCTAACCTTTACTATATATTCTGTGTGTGTCTTTCTGCTTCAAATGTCTTTCTTTTAAACAACTTATTGTAGGATTATGGTTTTTAATCCGCTCTGCTACCTGCTTCTGTTTGATGGGAGAGTTCATCCCATTCACATTAAGAGTTATGGTTACTATCTGTGTTTTTGTCTCCATTTTATTTTCCCTACATTTATACTTTTTGCTGTCCTTTCTCCCTTTCTCTTCTTATTAAAGTTTTGCTTTTGGCCACTGCCTCCTTCAATCTGCCATCCCCTCTTGCATCTACTCCCTCCCTTTTCTTTCTCCTTTTCCTCTCCTACATCCTATAGGGTAAGTTAAATTTTTATAATTAACTTGTTATTTATTCCCTCTTTGAGCCAAATCTGATTAGAGTAAGGTTCAAACACTGCTCATCTCCCTTCATTATTTCTCTCTACTGTAATAGTTCTTTGTGCCTCTGCATGTGATGTAATTTACTCTTTTGTTGCTCCTTTTTTTTTTTTCTTTTCCTGATAAAAACCCTTTTCATCACTTAATTAGACTTTTTATTATAAAATCAAAGTCAACTTAAATGGTAATTGCCTATTTCCTGGCTTTTGAAATTGAATTCTTCTACTGGAGTTCAGAGGACACTTACCCAGACTTCATGTGCTTGGTTCTGGTGCTAGGGCCTCTGGTGGTGGCAGCTGGAGACTGTAGGCATCTGCCATAACTTGATGCTGAGGTCAGCAACACTGAAGCTCTCAGGTGAAAGAGTGGAGTGTGGGATTCTGGTCCCTAAAGGATGCCTGATCACATGGACTGCTTTGAAGCACTGGAATGCTTGATTAACGGAGGACTCCTGTCTGCCTGGAGCTGTGCTTCCTAGAGTTGTACTGAAGCATGCTGAGGTTTGGCTGCTGGAGGATGCCTGCCTGCCAGTGCACATGGTGGTTTCCTGAGCTCAAGTCTACCAATAACTTTGCCTATGCCTTCAGGAGTTCCTGGTATTGGTATTTGCCTCCTCCACCAGCCTGGGCTCAGGATTTCTCCCTGGTTTGCTTAGGTGTGGCTTACTGCTGGCTTCCTGAGACACCTCCCATACTCTACATCTCGTCCACCAGAGTGAGAGGGAGATTTTTCACTTAATCCTCCAACCTACCTGGGCTACCTTTCTGGGCTACAAGGCTGTTGCCCGCCCCGCCCCTCCCCCCCATCTTTCTTCTGGCTCAGTTGTTACACAGTTTTTCCTGGAGCAATATTTTCTGGGCTTTCAGAGGTCAATGAGGGAGAGTAAGAGTGATTTACTTTTTCCTCTGCCATATTGGCTCCCAGAAGAGAATCCCTCCAAAATCAAGAAAGTAATTTCTATAGTGACCTTAAGTATCATCCATAGTAAAGATTCCCAGTAAGCAGATACATTCTATTCTCTGGTCATAGTTATTCTTCTCAGCCCTAATGGATGAAGTCACTTACCCCTGGTGAAACTCAGGCATACTGAGCACTGTCTTCTTTCTTCTTCCTCCTCCTCCTTTTCCATTTATTCCTCTTACTCCTTCTTCTATCTCCCCTTTCTTCTCTTTCTGTAATGATCATCATCATCATCATCATCATCATCATCATCATCATGCTGAACAAGAGGATAACAATGTTGATAACCACCAGCTCAAACTTCTATACTAGTGGACAATGCAATAGCCAACACTTCTCTGCCACGACATGGTTCACAATTCCTACTCTGTTTCTGATTTCTACTCTAGTGAAAATCTCCTAGTCTCTTCCAGATTGGGAAGAAGATAACGTTATTTGCATTTGAACTACATTTCCCATTAGGCAGTTTACTCCATAGGAACTGGGAGCTTCCTTTCCTTGTCTATATAGGAATCTATCTCCACAAAACTTTTTTTTTAATTTATGTATTCATTTTATAGCTTTCAACATTCATTTCCAAAAGATTTTGTGTTACAAGATTTCTCCTCTTCTCTCACCTACCCCCCATACCATGATAGCAAACCTACTGAATACCCCTTCCTCAAATCTATTGTCTTTTACATCTTCTCCCATTCCCCCCCTTACATTCTTATAGGGCAAGATGGATTTCTGTACCACATTGCCTGTATATCTTATTTCCCAGTTGCATGTAAAAAAACACTTTTACTTTTGTTTTTAAAACTTTGAGTTCCAAATTCTTTCCCTTCTTCCCTCCTCACCCAATCCCACTAAGAATTCAAGGAATTCAATATTGGTTGTAGATGTGTAGTTACAGAAAACATTTCTATAGTAGTCATATTGTGAAAGATCAATTATATTTACTTCCATCCTATTCTTCCCCCCCCATTTATTCTATTTTCTCCTTTCACATTGTCCCTTTTCAAAAGTGTTGGCTTCCAACTTCCCTCTCCCCCAATCTGCCCTCCCTTCTATCATCCCTATTCTTATCCCCTTCTCCCCTACTTTCCTGTAGGGTAAGATACCCAATTGGGTGTGTATGTTATTACCTCCTTAAGCCAAATTCAGTGAGAGAAGGTTGACTCATTCTCTTTCACCTTCCTGCTCTACTCCTCCAATGAAACAGTTTTCACTTGCCTCTTTTATGTGAGATAATTTACCCTATTATATCTCTCCCTTTCTGCTTCTCCCAATATATTCCTCTCTCACCTCTTAATTTTATTTTTTAAATATTATT
The DNA here is from genome assembly GCA_028646515.1 of Pseudochirops corinnae. Lineage (NCBI taxonomy): Eukaryota > Metazoa > Chordata > Mammalia > Diprotodontia > Pseudocheiridae > Pseudochirops > Pseudochirops corinnae. The sequence continues at coordinate 143,793,069 of CM053585.1, forward strand.
CCTTCAGATTCAACTCAGTCTATGCCCTCTGTCTATGTATACATGTACACACATAAAAACACAAATATACACACATACACCTTCCTCTACATAAGCATCTATGTATGCATGTATACACACAAACTTATATCTATATCTATATCTACATCTATATCTACATCTATATCTATATCTATATCTATCTATATATCTATATCTATATCTATATCTATCTATCTATCTATCTATCTATCTATATATCTATATCTATATATCTATCTATATATATATATATATATATATATATATATATACACACACATAGTTGTGTGTGTGTGTGTGTATTCCCTTAAGTATCTTCACACTGAGAAAAGTCTCATGAGTTATAATTATCTTTTTTTCCATGTAGGAATGTAAAAAGTTCAACTTTAATAAGTTGCTAATTATTTCTTTTACCTGTTTACCTTCTCATGCTTCTCTTGCTTCTTGCATTTGATAGTCAAATTTTTTGTTTAGCTCTGGTCTTTTCATCAAGAATGCTTGAAAGTCATCTATTTCATTGAATGTCCATATTTTCCCCTGAAGTATTATACTCAGTTTTCCTGGATAGGTGATTCTTGGTTTTAATCCTATCTCTTTGACCTCAGAATATCTTTTTCAAAGCCCTTAGATCCCTTAATGTAAAAGCTGCTAGATCTTCTGTTATCCAGATTGTGTTTCCTCAATACTCAAATTATTTCTTCTTGACTGCTTGTAATATTTTCTCCTTGACCTGGGAACTCTGGAATTTGACTATAATATTCCTAGGAGTTTTCTTTTTGGCACCTTAACAAGAGGTGATTGGTGAATTCTTTCAATTTCTATTTTGCCCTCTGGTTCTAGAATATCAGGACCAATTTTCTTGATAATTTCTTGAAAGATGATGTCTAAGCTATCTTTCTGATCATGGCTTTCAGGTAGTCCAAAATTTTTTAAATTATCTCTCCTGGGTCTATTTTTCAGGTCAGTGTTTTTTTTTTCCAATAAGACATTTCACATTGGTTTCTATTTTTTTCATTTGTTTGGTTATGTTTTATAACATCTTGGTTTCTCATAAAGTCATTAGCTTCTATTTGCTCCAATCTAATTTTGAAGGAATTATTCTCTTCAGTTACTTTTTTTGAAATTCCTTTTCTATCTGGCCAGTTTGCTTTTTAATGCATTCTTCTCCTCATTGGCTTTTTGGTCTTCTTTTGCCATTTGAATTAGTCCATTTTTTAAGGTGTTATTTTCTTCAGTATTTTAGGGCTCCTTTTTAACAGGCTGTTGACTCACTTTTCATGATTTTCTTGCATCATTCTCATTTCTCTTCCCAATTTTTCCTCTACTTCTTTTACTTGATTTTAAAAATCCTTCTTGAGCTCCTCCATGGCCTGTGATTAATCCATATTTTTTTGGGGGGAAGTTTTTGATGCAGGAGTTTCGCCTTTGTTGTCTTCTTCTGGTTCTATGTTTTGACCATCTTTGTCACCAAAATATAATTCTGTACTTTGATAACACTTCCTCTGTTTCCTCATCTTGCCAGCCAAATTACTTGACTTTTAAGCTCTTTGACATTTTAGAACTGCTTCCAGACTGATGAGTGTTATGTCCCAAATTTCTGGGATTTTGCACTGTTGCTGCCAGAGATTTTTTTGGGCACCTTCTTCAGAGCTGTGAGGATGACTACCTCTCCACAGTCTCAACAAGCTGTGCAATGCTAGGCCTCCTCACCCAGAGATTGCCACCCAAGTTTGCCACCCAGATCCCAGCATGTCAAAAAAAGAGCAGTTACTCTCTGAGTGGTGGCTTTGCCCCCTATGATCTGTGGGCCTTGAGCTCAGGAGGCAGCCACATGGCGGCAGCTGCAGCCACTGCCACCTCTGCCATCCAGTGGTTAGGGTCCAGACAGCTCTCTTCTCTCACACAGTTCCATCAGAGTTCCCCACTGACATTTTACTTTCTCTTTGTTGTTTATGGATTGAGAAGTATGGAAACCTCTGCAGCTTCTGGTGTATCAGTCCCCTGAACTTTGTTATGGCCGATCTGTGCCATGGGTCTAGGCCATTGTGGCTCAAGTGGGACTGCACCAGTCTGCCCCCATCTCAGTGTGATATACCCTTCCTGTTGGCGTTCCAGGCTGCCTTCAGTGGGAGATTTGTTCCTCTTTGTCACCTTGTCCATTTTGTAGCTCTAAAATTTGTTTAGAGTCAATTTTTATGGGTATTAGAGGTGGTTGGAGCTGGAGTTCAAGCAAGTTCCTCCTTTCACTCTGCCATTTTTGCTCTGCCTCCCCAAAATTTTGGATGTAAAATAGGGAGACTCTTCATCTGAGAATATCTTTAAGCCTGTGTCTAACTATTTCTGCCACTACTAGGAAGGATGCCTTCTTAAAATCAACAAATGATTACATCATGGAATATCATATTATTTACAATTCACTTCAGATATGAGGGGTCTATTCCTGACTCCTCTCTAGTGGCATGCAGCCCCAAAAATGTTAATCCAGAAAAGGAGGAAGCAATTGCTCAAGGTAGATGATGCTCATAGTCATGACTGAGATGTACTAATTGGAAGCTAGCCCTTCCTTGCGGTAGAATTCTTGAGTTTGTTAAAATTTACTTATGCAGTTAATTCCCTCAAGTCTTTGGACATAGCAATAGCATTATACCCTTTTAAAGAAACTTTGGTAAATGTTACTGAGCCTGTGGCATCTGTTTCAAAAGTTCCATTTAGAAAGGTCACTTTGCCCTTCTTTACTGGCAGTTTTCCTCCTTTTATTAGGTTTCACAGCCATGGCTTCCAAGCAAGTTCTGTCAATGGCAGCAGGTTAAGAACATGCATCTACAATAATATAATAGAAGGAAAACTGACATGAGAAAAAAAAAAAAAACTGTGATTTGCAGGAAAATGTTGTGATGGAATTTTGTTATGCATTGAGGTTAAATGATTTCTGACATGTTCAAAAGCTTCTGATAGACTTTGTATCAATTAACAAAACATCCTTCTCTCTGTGAGGTATGTGGATAAACTCACTGCAATGTCTTTAAGTGGTCAGGTCCCAAATAATGTTTTCTATTACATGTCCTTAAGAAATATTTATATATTACAAAAATAAGGTAAGTCTCTAGTGTTTTCAGAAACAGGAAAATAAATAATAAATATTTCTCTGTAGAAAAATATTTTTGATTCACATGGAGTGTAGGAGGCATTTGAGTATTTAAATAATCATTGTATGGTATGAGGGTATATACCAATGAATCATCAAGCAATTATCAAGTGTTTAAAAAGTCCCATGCATGTTAATGATACAAAGATAAAAAATGAAGCTGCCTTTGCAATCAGGGATCTTATATACTATGTAAATCCCAGAAAAGTCCTCTAGCACTGTGGAGTCCTCTAGCATAGTGGTGTCCCTGGGGTCTAAAAAGTGCTCCTCAAAAAAGAAGAGAAGCTCAGGAAAGCATTCCAAGATCAAAAGTTTTGAGTACTATCCTGGAGAACAGCTCTTGTTATTTGAAATTTATGCTCACTTCAATAAAATTTTCTGACTGAGGAAAAATTAATCGTGAAGTTTTGTGTGCTTATGGACAAAAGATCCTTGTATCTCCTTCTTTCTCTCTTTCCTTCTTTCTCCTTTTTCTTTCTTCATTTCTTTCTTTTTTCTTCCTTCCTTCCTCCTACCCACACTCTTTCTTTCCTTCCTTCTCTCCTTCATTTCTTCCTTTTTACATTCCTTCCTTCTTTTCGCCCTCCCTTTGTCTTTCTTTTTTCTTTCTTCCTTCCTTCTTTCCTTCTTTCCTTCCTTCCTTCCTTTTTTCTTTCCTTCCTTCCTTCCTTCTTTCCTTCCTTCCTTCTTTCTCTTTACTTCTTTATCATAAATCAGAAACAAGAACTCTGAAATCTACTAGCATTGGAAGAGGAATCCAATTGGCTTAGAAATTTTCTGTTTTGTGAGTGGACCTGAAAATGTGTGTAGAAGAGAAGTACTTCACACATTTAGCTATGAAATAGATACCAGAGTTAACAGATTCCACAGAAAGAGAATACAATCATATATAAACTATAAACATATATCTAAGAGAAAAAATAGAAACAGGTAGTAAAACCAAAGGAGTTTGATGATGACTTATCTTCTTTAATTCTTTGTTATTTAATCCATTTGAATACTTTCCGCATTGGTGCATACTTCACCCCATCCATGCTTTCCCTTCCTGTACGTTTTTATCTGTGTTCTTCTGTAGCTCCTCCTACAGATGAAACATTAGATATGCTGGGGAAACTTCATCTAAATCTTTTAGCGTTTCAAGGAAAGGAGTGAAATAATTGAACTACCGATCTTCTATCTCTCAATCTAATCATATGACTGGCCTCTCTCTTTTTCTAAATGTACTTTTTTGGTCTTTGTTCTAAGAAAGACAGCCAAATGACCATTCTTGTATCAATAAATGAGCTGGAGACAGAGCCAAGATGGCAGAATAAAGCAATGACTCTGCTGAACTCTCTCCCATAACTTTCCAAATACCTTCAAAATCTGACTCTAAACTGGATCTGCACAGCTTGGCAGTAGGAAGAGGACAAATTTAAAATAGACTAAACTCCCTCAGGCTGCTGATAGGTTAGACTAGAGACAGACTGACAATAATTGGTTGGCATGGGGCACATGACAAACAGGAGAGAGTACACAGTGGCAATCCTACATTTTTCACAGGCTGCCTGAAGTCCTTTGACAGGTCAGGGGTGGTTCATGGGCTGCATGTTGTACAGATATGCTCCAAAAAAATTCTGGAGCAGTAGAACTCACAAAAAGATGGAGTGAAGCAAATTTTCAGCCCAAGGCAATTTCAAAGATGTAAAGGAAATATTTGTTGCTCCAGGATTGGAGAGGAGCACAGCCCAGCACAAGTCACTGCAGTGCAGATTGGGGACACAAAAAACCCAAAACAGGCCTTGTGTCAACTGAATTAGTAGCAGGAATGAGAGTTTCCAGACCTCTTAATACACAGATGCCAAAGGCAACTTGGAAGATCAGCACAAAGGATCTGTCCTACCTGGGAGGGAGTGGAGCATAGTTCAGTGCAGGGGTGGCCAGCACAACCACAGCTCCAGCAGCCCCCGAGTAGGCCTTGGGAGTGACTGAATCAGCAGCAGCAGTAGTAGTGGCTGTTTCCAGAACTCTCAGCCCACAGACAATAAGGGGAGTCAAACAACTGGCAAGAAGGAGATTATAGAGGTCTTTTTGCTTGCACTGAGGTAGGAATTTGTTGCTTTGCCCATACTTAGATTTGGGTCTCAGTGCTGGGTGGCAGTCCCAGAGCAAAGAGGGGGACTGGTATAGCAGACCTTGCAGAAGCAGTGGAGGGGGAACCTTACTCACAGTTCTAGGGAGGAAGAGTGCTTTTATTACTCACAGAACCAAAGCACAGGCCAGGAGAGGAGTAAACACCTCTCCTTAGATCATACCACCATGGAAGAACTGAAAATATACAGGTCCCTAGAAGTATTTCTGAAAACAGCTGCACAAAACCCCGGAAGGTTGGTGAAGTACACCCTCCACCCTAGAAGCAGACTCTTATTTTAACAAACAGTTACAAGTCAAGTAATAGGCTGGAGAAATGAGCAAACAACAGAAAAATAATAACACTCTTGATGATAGAAAGTTACTAGGGTGACAGGAAAGATCAAAACACAAACTCAGAGGAAGAAAACAAAGTGAAAGTTCCTATATCCAAAGTCTCCAAGAAAAAAATGAAGTGATTTCCGGCCATGGAAGAACTCAAAAATGATTTTGAAAATCAAGGAAGAGAGGTAGAGGAAAAATCACAAGAGAAATGAGGGTGATACAAGAAAGTAATGACAAATGAGTCAATAGCTTGGTAAAGGAGGCACACAAAAAAATGCTGAAGAAAATAACACTTTATAAAACAAACTAGGTCAAATGGTAAAAGAGATCCAAAAGGCAAATGAGGAAAAGAATGCCTTTAAAAGCAAAATTGGCCAAATGGAATAAGAGGTCCAAAGGCTCCCTGAAGAAAATAATTCCTTAAAAATTGGATTGGAGCAAGTGGAAGCCAATGACTATGAGAAATCAAAAAACAATAAAGAAAAACAAAAGAATGAAAAGAAAATAGAAGACAACAAGAAATATCTCACTGGAAAAATAACTGAAGTGGAAAATAATTTTTAAAATTATTGGACTTCCTGGTAGCCATGAGGCAAAAAAGAGCCTAGATGTCATCTTTCAAGAAAATATCTAGGAAAACTGCCCTATTATTCTAAAACCAGAGGGTAAGCGAGACATTGAAAGAATTCGCTGATCACTTGCTGGAAAAGATCTCAACATTACAACTCCTAAGAATATTATGTCAACATTCCAGAGTTCTCAGGTCAAAGAGAAAATTTCCAAGCAGCCAGAAAGAAATAATTCATTTATGGTGGAGTCACAGTCAATATAACCCAAGATTTAACAGCTTCTACGTCATAGGATGAGAGGGCTTGAAGAGGGCTGAGGATCTAAGATGACAAACAAGAACCACCTGCCTTGAAAAACTGATTATAATCCATGAGGGGAACAAATGGTTATTCAGTAAGATAGAGAACTTTCAAGCATCCTTGATGAAAAGACCAGAGTTGAATAGAAATTTTGACTTCCAAATGCAAGAGTCAAGAGAAGCATTAGAAAATAAATAGGAAAGGGAAATCATAAGGAACTTAAAAAGGTTATACTTTTTATGTTCTTACATGGGAAGATAATATTTGTAACTCATAAGACCTTTCTCATTATTAGGGCAGTTAGAAGGAATATACACAGACAGAGGGCATGGGTGTAAGTTGAATATAAAGTGATGAAATTTTAAAAAATAGAATTAAGGGGTGAGAAATGTACTGGGAAAAAGAGAAAGGGAGAGGTGTAATGGGGTAAATTATCTTTTATAAGAGAGGCAAGAAAAAGCTTTTTCAATAAGGGAAAGAATGGGGAGGAGAGGAAGGGGGAGTGAATGAACCTTACTTACTCTCATCAAAATTGGCTCACAGTGGGTATAAAATACTCACTCATTTGGGTATGGAAAAATCTCTTAGGAAGATTCTTTACCCTGCAGGAAAATAGGAGGTGTAGGGGATAAGAGAAGGGAGGGAAAGGAGTGAAGGAAGGGATGGCAGATTGGGAGAGGAGTAGTTAGAAGAAAACACTTTTGAGGAACAGAGAAAAAGGTGGGAGAGAATAGAATAAATGAGGGAGAAGGGGATAAGATGAAAGGAAATACAGTTAGCAATAGTAACTCTGCAAAGAAAAATTGAAGGAAGTTTCTGTGATAAATGCTTCATTTCTCAAACTGAGTCAAATTTATAAAAATAAAATCCATTCCTCACCTGATAAATGATCAAAAGATATAATCAAGTTTTCAGGTGATATATCTATAGCCAAACTCACTATTGATTGGAGAAATGCAAATTAAAATGATTTTGAGGTGCTACCTCATACCTTTTAGATTAGCTAATAGGACAGAAAAGGTCAATGATAAACTTTGGAGGAGATGTTGAAAAATAAGACATTAATACATTGTTGATAGAGTTGCCAACTCATTCAGCCATTTTTTAGAGAAATTTGGAACTATGCCAAAAGGACTATAAAACCGTGTATCCTCTTCAACTTAGCAATAACCACTACTGAGTCTGTATCCCAAAAAAATATAAAGAAAAGGACCTATATGTATGAAGATATTTATGGCAGCTCATTTCTGGGGGCAAAGAATTGGAAATTGAGGGAATCTCCATCAATTAGTGTATGACTGAACAATTTCTGGTATGTTGATTATGATGGAAAACTATTGCAATATAAGAAATCATGAGCAGGATGCTGTCAGACTTGCATGGGCTAATTCAAAGTGAAATGCACTGTATACTAAGTACCAGCAATATTGTTAGATGATTGACTGTGAATGACTTAGCTATTCTAAATACTGCAATAATCTAAGACAACTCTAAAGGACTTAAGATAAAAAATGCTATCCATCCCCACAAGGGAGAAAAAAAAAATGGTGTCTGAATATAGACTGAAGCATACCTTTTTTTTTACTTTATTTTTCTTGATTTTTTTTTCCCCTTTTGTATGTGTTTTCTGTTACAATGTGCCTGTTTTGTATATGTTTTGCATGATTTTGCATATCTAACCTATATTGAACTGCTGGCCTTCTCAATAGAGGGGAGGAGTGGGGATGAAGAGGGAGTAAGGGAGAGAATTTAGAATTCAAAGTTTTATAAATGAATGTTAAAAACTGTTTTTACATATAACTGGAGTAAAATAAATAAATAAAATTTAAAAACAAACAAACAAAAAAACCCAACGTACTTTACCTCAGTAATATTCCTCCTTTTACCTTGAGAGTATATATCACCCTTGAAAGATACTATAGGCTTATTTATATCCATCAATTCTATCTCTCAGTTTCCTTTCAGGTTATCTCTCTCATAACACACATACAACACCCCCTTCCTCTCCACAAAGACTTTGATTTTTTTCCAAGAAATTGTGGTATTCTCAGATATGTAACAATACAGCACCATCAGGATAACATTGGTTAAGAAAAGATGCATGTCAACAACATGAAGTAGATTAGATTCTTTAAAAACAGGAACCAATATTCTAAATGTAATAAAGCTAACTTTTCCTATTAGTCAATTCTTGGCTGCATTGTTGATAAGTTTTCCCATATATATTTACTGACCAGTTGGTATCAAAGCATATTCTGAACAAGTGACATTATTCATCTATTTAACTATTCTTTTGTTTGTGATTCTTAGCTTTACTTCATTTGAATGTTTATAAATTCATTAGTAGAAGCATCGTAATAGTCTAGGCCCTAGGTTTAATGTAAGAAAAACAATATACTTTCCAAACAGGGACACATGAAGAAATTTGACATGTATATGGAATCTCTTTTCCATTTGGACATTGAAAAGAACATCTCTCTTATCAGTGATAAATAACTTTTGTGAACCTCTGTCTTTCTGTTTCATGCTTTGGTCAACATTAATAACTAAACAATTTATCAACATGTATAAAGCATTTATTATACATCTGACACTGTGTTAAGTGCTAGGTGTATAAAAGAGGCATAAGATAGTTCTTGCCCTCAAGAAGTTCACACTCCAATGAGGTAGACAACAACAATAACAACAACAAATATGTATGTATGTATGTACATATGTATGAGTGTGTGTGTGTTAAAGAAGAAATAATTAAGAGAAGGAAGGCAATAGAATTAAGATGAGAAAGTCTTCTTGTAGGTGAGATTTTAGTTGGGACTTAAAAGAAGGCAAGGAAGTCAATAGTTGGAGATGAGGAGGGAGAACATTCCTGACATGGGAGACAACAAGAGAAAATTTCTGGGGCTAAGAGATGGAGAATATTAATAAAATTATCTTGTCATTCAGTCAGTAAACATTTATTTTCCCCGAGGCAATTTATCATTTTATTAACCTTGCTAGCATATAATTAATGAAAAGGAGTTGATGATACTTTTTAATTTTAATTTCATTTTTTCTACTTATTTTATTTTTTTCCATTTACATGTAAAGCTAGTTTTCAACTTTTCCTTTTATAAAATTTGAGTTCCAATTTTTTTTTCTCACTCTCCCTCCCTAACGTCCCCATCTTCAAGATGGCAAGCCTTTAGATATAGGTAATACACATACAATCATATTAAATGTATTTTTACATTCGTCATGTTATAAAAGAAGAATCAGAAGAAAAGGGGAAAAAAATCACTACAAAGAAAAAAAATGATAAGAGAGAGAAAAAAGTGTGTTTCAATCTGCATTCAGATTCCACAATTCTTTCTCTCGATGTGGATAAAATTTTGCATCATGAGTTTTTTAAAATTGTATTAGATGATTGCATTGCTGAGATGAGATAGGTCTGTCAAAGTCGGTCATCATACAATATTGCTGTTACTGTGTACAATGTTCTCCTGGTTTTGCTCACTTCACTCAACATCAGTTCATGTAAGTCTTTTCAGGTTTTTCTGAAATCTGCCTGTAAATCACTTTTTATAGCACAAAAATATTGCATTATTTTCATACGCCGCAACTCATTCAGCCATTCTAGAATTGATGGGCATCCCCTCAAATTCCAGTTCTTTACAACTACAAAAAAAAGCAATGATACATATTTTTTGGGCACATATGGATGCTTTTCCCATTTTTATGATCTCTTTGGGATGCAGAAATAGTAGTGGTATAGCAGGATCAAAAGGTATGCACAGTTTTAAAGCCCATTGGGCATAGTTCCAAATTGCTTTCCAGAAAAGTTGGATCCATTCATAACTCCGCCAAATATACATTAGTGTCCCAGCTTTTCCATATCTCTGGTATTTATCATTTTCCTTTTTTTTCACATTAGCCAATCTGACAGGTGTGAGGTAGTACTTCAGAGTTGTTTTATTTTGCATTTCTCTAATCAATAGTAAATTAGAGCAATTTATATATCACTATAGATAGCTTTAATTTCTTCATTAGAAATCTGCCTGTTCATATCCTTTGATAACTTATCAATTGTGAAATGATTTGTATTATTATCAATTTGACTCAGTTCTCTATATGTTTTAAAAATGAGGCCTTTATCAGAAACACAGTCACCAAAAAAAAAAGTTTCCCATTTTTCTGCTTTCCTTCTGATATCGATTGCATTGGTTTTATTGGTTCAAAACTCTTTTAGTTTAATTTAATCCCCATTTATGTCTAAATTTTTTATCCATTTTGACCTTACATTGAATATGGTGTAAGTTGCTGGTCTATGCCCAGTTCCTGCCATACTATTTTCCAGTTTTCTTTTTTCCAGCAGTTTTTGTCAAGGAGTGAGTTTTTATCCCAGAAGATGGTGTCTTTGGGCTTATCAAACAATAGATTACTATAGTCATTGATGACTATGTCTTGTATACCTTACCTATTCCATTAATCTATCTTCTATTTCTTAGCCAGTATCAAGTAGTTTTGATGATTTCTCCTTTATAACATAGTTTTAGCATTTATATGAATATGCCCCTTTTTCCCACTTTTATTAGTTAATTCCCTTGATATTCTTGATATTTTGATCTTCCAAGTGAATTTTGTTCATATTTCTTCTGGCTCTACAAATTTTTTTTTGGATAATTTGATTGCTATGTCATTGAATAAGAAAATTAATTTTGGTAGAATTCTTTTTTATTGTATTGGTTTGGCCTGCCCATGAGCAACTGATATTTTCTCAATTATTTACATCTGATTTTAATTGTGTGAATAGTGTTTTGTAATTGTGTTCATATAGTTCCTAAATTTGTCTTGGCAGTAGATTCACAAATATTTTATGTTGTTTACAATTATTTTAAATGGGTTTTTTTCTTTCTATCTCTTGCTGCTCAGCTCCATTACTAATATGTGTGTGTGTGTGCGTTTGTGGGTGTGTGTGTGTGTATTGAGAGGCCTACGGTTTATTTTATATTCTGCAACTTTGCTAAAGTTGTTAATTATTTCAAGTAGTTGTTTTAGGTGATTCTCCAGGATTTGCTAAGTATACCACCTTATCTTCTTTTTTTGTTTTTGTTTTTTTTAATTTTTTTAATTTTAATTTTTTTTAAATTTTTAAATTTTTTATTTTTTTAGTTTACATCATTCATTTCCACGAAATTTTGAGTTACAAATTTTCTCCCCATCTTTCCCCTACCCACCACCCCAAAACAGACATCCCAGTATATCCCCCCTCCCCCGATCTATTCTCTCCTATGTCTTTCCCGCTCACCCCTCTGACTTTTCGATAGGGCAGGATAGATCTCCCAACCACAGTGCCTGTGCATCTCAAGTTTCAGTTGGATGTAGTTAATAATAATAATAATAATAATAATAATAATAATAATAGTGTATATATATATATATATATATATATATATTTAACTTTTGATTATAGAACTTTAGATTCTAGATTCTTTCTCTTTCTCCTTCGTCACCCACCCCCACTGGAAGGACAAGCAATCAAATACAGGCTGAACATGTGTAATTACGCAGAACCTCTCCACAGTGAGCATATTGTGAAAGTCTGATTAAATGTCCCTTCTTCCTATCCTGCCCCCCTCATCCACTCTCTACCATGTCCCTGTCCCTCTACAGAAGTGTGAACTTTCATCTGCCCTCCCCCCCACTCTGCCCTCCCCTCCATTACCACACCTCTCATCCCCCTTCCCCCAACTCTTCTATGTGGCCATATGCCCAGTTTAGAGTTTATGTCATTCCTTCCCTAAGCCAAATTCTGTGAGAATAAGGTTGACTTGTTCCCTTTTGTCTTCCTGTTCTCTCCCTTTATTGTAACAATTATCTCTTGCTTCTTCCATGAGATTCTCAACCCCATTCTGATTCTCCCTGTCTCCTCTCAATCTAATCCTCTCTCACCTCAGAATTTCACCATTTGGAATATTATCCCTTCCTAATCAATTGATCTTAT
>CM053585.1:143806037-143829747 GCA_028646515.1 Pseudochirops corinnae
CAAGTACTCTGTGAAGATCTATTAAAAATCATCCTCTACTTTATTTTATCACTTAATAGTTTTTAAATTACATATAAAGATAGTTTTCAACATTCACTTTCATAAGATTTTGGATTCCATTTTTTTTCTCTCTCTTCCCAAATCTCCTACCCACCCCCCAAGATGGCAGACAATCTGATATAGGCTATACATGTACAATCATATTAAACATATTTAAACATTGGTCATGTTGTGAAAGAAGAATCAGAACAAAAAGGGAAAAATCATGAGAAAGAAAAAAACAACAGAAAAGTGAAAATAGTATGCTTCTATCTAAATTGAGACTCCATAGTTCTTTCACTGGGTATGGATAGCATTTTCCATCATGAGTCTTTTGAAATTGTCTTAGATCATTATTTTGCTGCAAGAACTAAGTCTATCAAAGTTGATCATTGCACAACGTTGCTATGCAATTAGGCAAAATAGATTTTAAATATTGTTTTAATTTCCTCTTCATTTGGTGGTGAATTCAACCTTTTCATTTTTGATACTGGCATTTTGTTTTTTTTTTCTTTATACTTTTATCAAATTAATCAAAGGTTTATCTATTTTATTGTTGTTGTTTTTCATAATACCAGCTCTTAGTTTTATTTATTAGGTTTCTTCATTTAGATTTTATTAAGCTCTCTTAAATTGCCAGGATTTCTAACTTGGTATTTAATTGGGGATTTTTAATTTGTTCTTTTTCTAACTTTTTTCCATTCCCAATTCATTGGTCACCTCTTTCTTTATTTTATTTATGTAAGCATTTAGAAATACAAAGTTTGCCTTAAGAATTGCTTTGGTTGCACCCCTTAAATTTTGGTGTGTTATCTCATTATTATCATTCCTTTAATGAAGTTGTTGATTGTTTCTATGATTTGTTGATTGACCCAAACATTCTTTAGGCTTAAATTACTTACTCTGCAATTATTTTTAGTCTTTCTATCCATGGCACTTTGTTACATGCAATTTTTATTGCATCATGATCTGAAAAGGATGTATTTAATAGTTCTGCATTCCTGCACTGCATTATTTGAGGATTTTTTTTTTTGTCCTAATACATGGTCATTTTTGTGTAGGTGCCATATACCATGGAAAAAAATTTATATTCCTTTCCATCCCCATTCAGTTTTCTCCATAGGTCTATCATATCTAACTTTTCTAAAATTCTATTCATCTCCCAAACTTCTTTCTTGTTTATTTTGTGGTTAGATTTATTTTGTTCTTAGAAGGGAAGGTTGAAGTCCCGTATTATGATATTTTCACTGTCTCTTTCTTCCTGTTATTCACTTAAATTCTCCTCTAAGAATCTGGATGCTATACTACATGGTACATATATGATTCATATTGATATTACTTCATTTTCTATGGCAACATTTAGCAAAATGTAGTTTCCTTTTTTATCTCTTTTAATTAGATTTATTTTTGTTTTTGCTTTGTTTGAGATCTGCATTGTTACCTCTGCTTTCTTTTTTTTTTTTTTTTTTTTAAGTTTAAAGCATAACAGATCCTGCTCCAGGCTGTTACCTTTATTCTATGTGTATCTTTCTTCTTCAGATGTGTTCCTTGTAAATAATATAATGGAAGATTCTGGTTTTTAATCCACTCTGCTATCCAATTCTGTTTAGTGGGAGAGTTCATCCCATTCACATTCACAATTATGATTACTAATTGTGTCCTTCTCTGCATCCTATTTTCCTCTCTGTTTATACTTTTCTCTCTCCTTTCACCTTTTTACTTCTCACCAGTTTCACTTCTGCCAGTTGCCTTCCTCAATTTGCCCTACCTTCTATCAACCCCCTTTCCTTTTGTTTTGTTTTTCTTTCTCTTGGTTCCTTCCATTCATTCTAATTCTTCTATACAACATCAGTAATGTGAAAATATGTTTAATATGAATGTATATGCAGAGCCTATATGTGAGACTGTATGCTGTCTTGGCTAGCAGTGAAGGGAAAGGGATTGAGAAAATTTGAAATGTATGGAAGTGAATGTCGAAAACTAAAAATAAATTAAATATTTTTTTAAATGACAAGAAAGAGGACTTCAGAAAAACCTAGAAATAATTGCATGAATTTAAACAAAGTGAATTGAGTAGAAACAGGAGAACATTTTACACAGCAACAGTAATATTATAAGATGAAGAAATATGCATGACTTCTTAGCAATAGAGTGATCCAAGATAATACCAAAAGAATTATGATGAAAAATGTCATTTTTCTCCAGAGGAAGAACTGATGTTGTCTAAATACAGACTTAAGCATACTATTTTTTAATTTGCTTTCCTTCTTTCTTTCTTTATAAAGCTTACTCAATGTAGGTTGGAGATTATGGGTATTTATTATGGTAACGTCTACTTTATTGTTGGGTTTATTTTATAAATTAATGTTATATCTAGGTTATTGTTGGTAAGAGTTTGTTCTTCAGTAATGGTTCAGTTTCACTTAAGCATATAAATTGATTTTTCAAGTATATTTTGAGATCTTTATTGTAAGGTTGTTATATTCAGACAGTCCACGCAAGATGACTAACTGCTGAAATATAATTATAGCCTCTAAGTCTTGTCTTAGTGAATACTTTGTAAGTTAAAGTCTTTACAGCCTTCAGTGATGGGCTGCATAGTTTCTAAACATTTCTTGAATAATCTACATTGGACCTAAGTCAGGGCTTCTTAAGGATATCTCTATATAATTTCTAGTGGCAGGAATATTTTCTTGAATTGTCACAAAAAACCCTTTTTCCTAATGAAATTCACACAACTCTATCATTTCTTGGACATTTCCTTGTTGACATATTTTTGGCTGAGTTCATGTGGGTGTCTCTAATGTAGGGCTTTTGGATTACATTCCTGGAACTTAACCATTTCAAAGGCTTTATATAGATGTGGTGAATACTGTCATTAACACTGGACAAATACAGTAAGAGTACGTCTACTGGTAGCTTTTAGTATTGCTCAGTGTAGTAGTGACATTTAAATGTATTTTCTTTTTTTTAGGTTTTTGTTGTTGATCTTCATGATAATTTTTACTTGTTTAACATAGTTTCTAAAATTGTCTATTAGCCATCATCTTTTCTGTTAAAAAAATGTTAACCTTCAAAATTGGGCTGAGTAGATTGAGTCTTGTGTTTTGCTAATATTGTATAGGGCCTCATTAGTATAACTTCCAAGTTTGTTACAGTCTAAAAGTGTACATTAAGATTGTTGCTGCATAAATGTTAGATGCTTTGATTTCAGAATGCCAATATCTTGATGTATTTGGTCATAGCCTTTTTGTTGATACATTTATGTTCAAGTTTTCTTGTCCACAAGATATGAAGATATTTGAGGATTTTGCCTTCATTCTGTTTCATTGTGACCTCAGACTCAAGCTCAGTCTTTAGTTTCTATTTTTTCATATGCTAAAAAATTCAAATTCATTCAGTCCAAATGAAATTTTGATATCATTGAAGGACTCCATGAGATGGAGTATCTGTTTAGTGCATTTTTTGGCGACAGAGTAAGCATGATTGCATCACTGTGGTTCAAGTTGATTAATAACAAGATTTGGTTTGATTTATTCTTTAATTTGAAAGTCATACTTAGTTTTATTTAGGAAATATGATAATAGATTTAAGATTATAAAGATTATGATAATCTGAAACTAACTTCCCAAAAAATTTATATTGTATAGCAATTGTTCTGGGCATTGTGTGGAAGAAATATTTTGCAAAAAGAATACTTTTCCAGGCGGACATCCAGTGGTTCTAACTAACCTGGGGTCTTTATAATATATTTATTCTGTTTAATGTATTCTACAAATAAGTAATAAGTGTAGAATTTAGTCAAAGGTTTTTGATCATTATCAAGTGCAATACAAATGCCATGTTGCTTTTGAGCAATCATTATTAAATTGTTAATAAGCTGTTACTTCTATCACTGGGTCATTTTAGATTTTTAGCCATCTAAGAAATAGTCAACGTAGTTTTTTCTTAGAAATGTTTATTGATATTTTAATGATACAAGCTCTCTCTGATTTATATCAGTTGTATAAACACTGTAAAAAACTTGGAAGTTTGTTATAGCATATATTTGAATGTCAAAAACATCTTTTTGTGAGAATTGTATTATGCTTTCTTAAAAAAAAATAGAAATAGGCTTATATTTGAAAGTAAGCTTATGAAGTACTGGTAATTTGTGTGCCACTCTGAAACATTTGACTTAATGGTTATTTCTCTTCTCTGGCCCTAGTACTTTCAACTTTTTCAGAAAAGTTAGTTTTAATCATCTCTATTTCAAGTAATGTTCTGTCATTCAATACATTAATATTGGACAAACTTTGCATATCTTTCTTAATTCAACTTTTTTTTGTATTGCTCATCACTTAGGTGACCAGAACTTTTCCACATCTGCATTCTTTGAGTATTCTCCCTCATCTATGATTTCTTTATGACCTGAACTATCAGGGTTCTCAGCCCTGCCCTAAAGGGCAATAGGTACTTATCTGGTGAAGTTTTCTTTCTTTTCCTTTCTCATGACATAAATAACAAAATTACAAACATTTATAAAAGATTAAGTTTGAAAATTCTAGAAACCTCAACAAAAGAACTTTACTTTGAGCTAGGGGGAGTGGAGGAGCATTAAATTTACTTTCAAGAAAATGGGAAGATTAAACTTATTTGAATTAACCATTTCCATGATTCATCCTATTCAGTTTATTGTTGTATACTTCAAGTAGCTACATGGGATATGAAAGCAAGAAATTGGGCCCTTGTTAAATATTAGAGAGTCTTAGTTTTGTAGTGAGGCTAATCCATCTTTGTAGCTCATTTGAACCCTATGCATCCCCAGTGATTTGACATGAGAATTTTGGAAAAATATTTCTGACGATGATCCCAAGTATACTTCCACTTGAATGATAACCTCCTAAAAGTCACAAATGTCCTATTATGAAAATAATTGAGAGGATTTCTTGGAAGACAATAAACACCTGAAAGGATTTCCCACAGAAGTACATTTTAATTTTCACCAGGAAACTAGATTAGTTTTCATAGATTTTGAATATCCTAATGAACACAACTTACAATTCTTGTGATTAGCATTGTAAGCTGAAAGTTAAATGTGAGGTTGACTCCATTCACATAATTGCTAAAAAGATATGGATGTCTTTTCTTGCAATATTACTTGATTTCATAGATATTATCACTCAACCATCTAGAGGATCTGATTTACTAAAAGGTACCTTGGAGCCTAGAAATTGCTCCCTACTGCCTGAGAAAATAAATTCACCTTGCAGAGCAAGGAGTTGATTTCCAGAAAGTAGTTTCCTCAACCTAGTTCATCATTGGCTTGGAGGCTTGGACCTATGTTGCAAACAATAAATAGAGTTCTATAAATGGTTCTATCATATAATACTTCATAAGGACAAAATTACCCTTTAAAACAAATAAATTTCTTTGTATGTTTAGGTCTGACTTAACATAAATAATAAATTGGCTATAAAAGGTTTTATAAGTATAGAGAGCTTAGTAATGGAAACTGTTTGTTATAGGTTCTGCGTTATGTTGGTTAGAACTATAATAAGTAATAATAATAGGCTGCAATAACCTTTTCAAAACAGTATACGTATATACTATATCATTTGACCCTCACAATCACTTTCTGAACTATAGAGTACAGGTATTAACATCTCTATTTTCAAATGAGGAATATCATACAGAGAGAGTTCAAATTACTTACCCATGGAAACCATGCTAACAAGTAGCAGAGGTAGTATTCAAACCCAGGAAGTTTTCACTCAAAGTCTACTACTTTATACACTAAAACATTATACCTTACTCTGAAGGGAGATATGAACTATTATTTATCAATGCAACTTCTTTAAGGTGGCCCAAATAGACAAAATATCTAATTAATTATTACATTAGGGTAATTTAAATTGATACCCACAGGATCAGTCATTCAATCGTTATTGACCAAACTATGAGCCAGGTACTCTAAGAGTTTCTGAGGATATAAGGACAAAATAAAATAGTCTCTCCCCTAAGGAGCTTAAATTCTATCAGGAAAAATATTATGTATTTACACTGATATCTTCAAAATAAATAAGGACAATTATGGTAGAGACAGCAGTAGCAGTTGGGGGGGATAAGATGTGGCTTCATGTATTATTTAGTATTTGACTTGAATTTTGAATCAAACTAGAGATTTTGCATATCAGAATTCAGTAGGGAATGTTTTCTAGTCATAAGTCCATGCAAAAGTACACAGAAGGGACATAGAGTATTCTATATGAGATATGTAAAAAACTCCAAGGTCACACATATATTACTTAATCTAGATCTCCTAACTCCAGGTTCTTTATGTTTCAACTCATATTTTACTATATTATTTTGGATGAATCCATGTATGAATACATAAAGCAATTATTAAATGTTTAGAATATACACAGTCCTTTGGACAAAAATAGAAAATATACTCCCTACTATTAAGAAAATTATATTCTAATGGGTGAGACAACACATATAGAAGGATTCAGCTATGAGACTGATGGAAAGCCACCTTATTCCTCACAGTATAGCAACAAAGCAAGTGGCAATGCCTCTTTTTAAACTTCATTTCCTCTGATAAAAACATTAATTTCTGATACTGAACCATTTGACATTGCCAAGGACTTTGTTGTAAACAACTTTCTCTTCTGGGTCTTTAATAGATATAGATGGAGCATGTGCAAGATCGCATGCCTGGCTCTACCTCTACAGGGGTTGTTGCCCAAGACTGGGGCTATGAGTAAAGGACAAGAAGCATTGCTAGTCACAAGAGTGTTAGGGTTCAGGCTTTAAGGCTCTTTCTATCAGGATCTGAAGGAAAATGGTGGTCAACATGGTGGAAGTAGTTTGATGTGCCTGCCACATGCTGCTTTCTATTTTATCTTCAGGGTGCCTTGCTGCTTTAGCTAGACTGATTTGCCTTTCCTATTATTGGTAGTTGGTTGGCAGTTAAAAATGGTTGACCACTTTTCTGCAGGAGTTGCTTCCTTTGATAATGGCTATGGAGGCTATGTTAGAAGAACTCATCTTACATATGATGTCACTCCCAATGCTCCTGTTTATTCAGTGTTATTGTGCATTGGTGATAGTTGGTTTGTTAGAGATAATGATCAGTAGATGTTATTGTTGGTGCCGAGGAAGCAGCGCCCTTTCTACACAATGATTTCTCCCATCAGTCTATGGGGGCTAAGCTGAAAACTGTTCTGGTGATTCAGGGATCCTGTTATTTCAAAGCTCTTGCAGTCTGGGTCCTGGCTATTTCAATCTGGTCTAAAAAAAGATGGTGGTCATGGTGTGGGTAGTAGTTTGATTTCCCTGGCACATACAAACTTCTGCTGTCCTTCGAGGTACCCTGGTGCTTCAACTAGGCTGGCTTGCTTACTCTATAAAGGCATTAATATAATCCAATTTGAAAGTACTAATCTAATCTTAAGGATCTCAAATTTCATTAGTGTGGACACTGATACTGATTATAACTCCTATATGACTTAGTAAATATTTTCAAGAATTTCTGTGTCCAAAATATTAATAGTTTTCATCAAATTTGGTGCTGATCTTCTCTTTCCCTTAACTTAATTGGCAGCTCTTCAGACTAAAAAAAGTATAGTGAATCATGGGCATATATTATTCTAACAGACATCCTCCCCAAAATAATCCCAAAGTTCAATCAACCACTCAACAAGTATTTCTTAAAATCATAGGATTATATCTATAGGTGCAGAAAAAATCTTTTGACAAAACACAATACTCATTTATATTAAAAACACTAAAGAGTTTAGGAATCAATGAAGTTTCCTTAACATGATAAATAGCATTTATCTAAAACTATCAGCAAGCATTATATGTAATGGGGATAAACTGGAAGCAGTCCTAATAAAATCAGAGGTGAAATAAGGATATCTATTATCACCACTCTTATTCAATATTGTACTAGAAATGTTAGCTTTAGCAATAAATGAAGAAAAATAAATTGAAGGAATTATAATAGGCAAAGAAGAAAAAAAAAAGCTATCATTCTTTGAAGATGAAATGGTGGTATACTTAAAGAATCCTAGAGAATTAAGTAAAAAACTCCTAGAAATAATTAGCATCTTTATTAAAGTTGCAAGATATAAAATAAAACTATATAAATAATTGATACTTCTATCTATTGCTAACAGAACCAAACCAGAAAGAGATAGAAAGAGAAATTCCATTTAAAGTAAATGTAGATAAATATTTGGGAGGCTACCTGACAAAAAAAAAAACAAAACCCAAGAACTATGTGAACACAATTACACAATACTTTTCACACAAATAGTCAAATCTAAATAATTGGAAAAACATCAATTTCTCATGAGTAGCTGAGCTAATATAATAAAATGACAATTCTACCTAAATTAAGTTACTTATTTAGTGCCATACCAAAGAAATTACCAAAAATTATTTTATAGAACTAGGAAAACATAATAACAAAATTCATCTGGAAGAATAAAAGGTCAAGAATATCAAGGGGATTAATGAAAAGAAATGCTAGGGAAGATGAGCTAGATATACCAGATCTATAGAAGAGCAATCATCAAAACTATTTAGTACTGGTTAAGATATTGTCATGGATCAATGGAATATGTTATTTACACAAGACATAGTACTTAATAACTATGGTAATCTATTCTTTGATAAACCCAAAGACTCCAGCTTCTGGGATAAGGACTCAATATTTGACAAATATTGCAGAGACAACTGGAAAATAGTATTTCAGAAACAAGGCAAAGGCCAACATCTTACACTGTATACCGAGATAAAGACAAAATGGGTAGACTGTAAACAAAGTAGGAGAGGAAGGAATACCTTACTTGTCAGATCTATGGAAAATGGAAGAATTTATGATCAAATGAGAGACAAAGAAAATTATGGAATGCACAATGGATAATTTTGATTACATTAAACTAAAAGGTGTTTGCACAAACAAATCTAATACAACCAAGATTAGAAGGAAAACAGGAAGCTGGGAAACAATTTTCTCAAATAAATAGAGAACTGAGTTAAATTTATAAGGATATAAGTCATTCTTTAATTGATAAATGGTCAAAGGATATGACCAGGCAGTTTTTAGAGGAAGAAATCAGAGCTTCCTGCAGGCATATGAAAAAGATGCTCTAAATAACTATTGATTTAGGAAATGCAAATTAAAACAACTCTAAGGTGTCACCTTTAGCACCAATGAAATATATTCACAGCACCCATTATCACTATAAATATACCTGCATGATGCTCAATCACAAAATAAAACAGATTCTCCCTATAGAAGACAGAACCAAAACATTTATTCAGGCATCAGAAAACCAAATCCCAAAACCAGTAAACCAAATGTACCATAGCAACCTATAAGTTAATACATCACAACATAACAGAAAACCACACCATCCTTTAGCCTTCCCACATGCCAATATTTGGCCAATATTTACTCATAAGTCTATCTGTCTCCCTTGGGAACAAACCCTCATCCCAACCGTATAGCAGGCTCTGACTCCCAGCTTCCTTTGACTTCTGCTCTACGCTTCAGCAAACTCCTCCTACAACAGGCTCCATGTGATTACATTCAGGCTATTAAGGGGAAGAGTATATTTTCAAAGCAGGGAAGGTCTTCAGATTCCCTTAGGCTTTTTAGGGGGAAGGAAAGATCTTCAAATTCCCATTACCATAACACTAACTCTCACCTATCACATTGGCTAACATGATAAACCAGGAAAATCATAAAAACTGGCAAATATGTGGGAAGATTTCAACAAAAACACGTTGTTGATAGAATTGTGAGTTAATCCAACCATTTTGGAAAGCAATGTGGAACTATGCCCAAAGGGCTATAAAACTGTGTATATCCTTTGTCCAGAAATAACATTTCTAGGTCTGTATCCCAAAGTGATAATAAAAATGGATAAAGGACCCACATGTACAAAAATATTTATAGCAACTCTTTTTATGGAGGCCAGGAATTGGAAATTAAGTGGTTACCCATAAATTGGGAATAGCTTAACAATCTGTGGTATATGAATGCAATAGAATACTATTATTCCATAAGAAATGATGAGCAAATGGACTTCAGAAAAATTTGGAAAGACTTGTATGAACTGATGCTGAGTGAAGTGAGCAGAACCAGGAGTACATTGTACATAGCAGCAGTAACAATGCATGACAACCAACTTTGATAGACTTACATGTTCTCAGCAATACAACAATCTAAGACAATTCCAAGAGACTCCATGATGAAAAATTCTGTTTGCAACCAGAGAAAGAACTATGGAGTCTGATTGCAGATGAAAGTACACATCTCTCCTTTTTTGTTTCTTCTTTCTTGTGTTTCCTCCCACTGGTTCTAATTCTTCTTTACAACACAACTAATATGGAAATATGTTTAACATGATAGCATATGTTTGGCCTATATCAGATTGCATGCCATCTTGAGGACGGGGGAAAAAGGAAAACGAGGGGAGAAAATTTAAAATCCAAAATCTTGTAAAAGAAAAAAAATTAAAATTAAAATAAAAAATATGTTAAAATAACAAATATTTATTTATTTATTAAGCAACTCTTATGGCTAAGAACTTTGTTAGACATAGGGGAAAAGCAGGAAAAAATGAAACAATGTCTACTTGTGAAAAGATTACATTCTAGGAATTATGATTTTCATATTAATTGATATGATATGTACAATGAATATGCTAATAGATTAGATTTCTCATAGCTACCTCTTCTGCCTTGGATATGCAGAACTTGCAATGAAGCTTGATATGATGAATCAAACCCTTGACAACACTCTCATAATCACTGCATTCTTGTGCCTGTGTATCTTAAGTGAAATGAATCAAAGGCGATAGAACATGTTCTCATCACAGAACTCTGGTCCTATGACCCACCAAGTAATGACACCCAAAGACTTGAACAATACTATTCACACAGGACTCTAGAACACTTCTATTGTGCACTTATTTGCTTGTCATGGGAAAACATTAAGGCCTTTCAGAAACAATTGTTTGTAATCTACTTTCTCTCCTCCCTTCACAGTTGTGATTTATGTATATACTATCTGCCTTCACTACAGCTAGGTGTAATCCTGATCAGAAGAATGCCCAATTTGCAGATATGTTTCTCATAATGAAACTAATTAATTAAACTGCTACTTGATTACTGGCACTCCTGACTCTAGGCCTGCTTTTTATAGCCCCCAAAATTCGCAGATTAGAGACTGACTTGGTAAAATTTGATTAACAATATATATGGTTCAAATATAAAGTTAATAAATACAAATATTCAAAGAAAGTTGATTTATGGTATTTGGGGAGGGAAGTCACTAGCAGGTGGAGGCTACATACAGAATATAGTGACTAAGCATCACTTTAAGGAAGAGGTGAGCTCTAGGAGGCAGATATGAAAAGCAATATATTCTAGACAAATGAGGCAGTCAGTGTAACATCATGAAGACAGGGGATGGAGTATTGTATGTGAGGAATTGAAAAGGGTCCTGTCTGACTAGACTGTGGAGCATAGAGCACTATCTGGTTAGGCTAGAAAGATAGGTGGGTACAAGGTCACATAGGACTTAGCTAGAGACAATAGGAAGCCATAGTGTTTGATTAAGAGAATCACATGGAGTCAGGTGTGGAAACTCTGTTGGACCTGGGTGAGAACAGAGTCTGGTCCAGCCCCTGCCCCTGTGGCAGCAGAGGTGTCAATGGCTGTGACAGTGGCTTAGTAGCAGCTGCTTCCAGAGCTCTAGGCCCACAGAGAGTGGGGGACCAAGTGGTTTATCAGAGGGAAATTGCAGGAATCTCTTTGCTGGCACTGAGGAAGGATTATCTTGTCTTGCCCTGCTTGGATCTTGGTAGCAGTCTTAGGTGGAAGTTCTGGGGTGAGAAGCCCTGGCATGGCACAGCTTGAGGTGGCTGTGGAGAGGGTGTCCTTCTCACAGTTCTGAGGCAGGTGCCTAGAAGAAGCTCTGATGACATCTGTGTAAAACCCCAGAAATTTTGGACACAGCACTCTCCATGCTGGAAGCAGAGTTCTACCACAGCAAAGAGCTCAAAGATCAGGTAATTGCCTGGAGAAATCAGAAAACAGAGGAAGGGAAATCAGACTATAGAATTACTCTTTGGTGACAAAGACAGTGAAGACATAGAACCAGAAGAACACAGCAAAGTCAAAACTCCTGAATCAAAAGCCTCCAAGAAAAATATGAATTGATTTTAGGCCACAGAGGAGCTCAAGAAGGATTTCAAAAATCAAATAAGAGAAGGAGAGGAAAAATTGGAAAGAGAAATGAGAATGATGCAAAAAAAAATCATGAAAAACAAGTCAACAGCTTACTAAAGGAGACCCCCAACCCATATAATGAAGAAAATGACACCTTAAAAATAGACTAACTGGGGAGGCTAGTTGGCACAGAGAATAGAGCATTGGCCCTGGAGTCAGGAGGACTTGAGTTCAAATCTGGCATCAGAAACTTTACATTTACTAGCTGTGTGACCTTGGGCAAGTCACTTAACCCCAATTGTCCTGCCTTCCCCCCTCCAAAAAGCAAATAAAATAAATAGATTAACTCAAATGGCAAAAGAGGTCCAACAAGCCAGCGAGGAGAAGAATGCCTTAAAAAGCCAAATTTGCTTTTATGGTATTTCATTTGAAAAAGGAAGTTCAAAAGCTCACTTAAGAAAATAATAACTTCAAAATTAGATTGGAGCAAATAAAAACTAATGAGTTTATTAGAAATCAGCCCATCAAAAATCAAAAAGAATGAAAAAAATAGAAGACAATGTGAAATATCTCATTAAAAAAACAAAAACAAAAACAAAAACAAAAATGCTGAACTGGAAAATAGATCCAGGAGAGATTATTTAAAAGTTATTGGACTGCCTGAAAGCCATGATCCAAAAAAGACTCTAGAAGCCATCTCTCAAGAAATTATCAAGGAAAACTGTCCTGATAGTCTAGAACCAGAGGGTAAAATAAAAAGTGAAAGAATTCACTGATAACCTCTTGAAAAAGAGATCCCAAAAAGAAAACTCTTAGGAATATTATCACCACATTCCAGAATTCCCAGGTCAAGGAGAAAATATTACAAACAGTCAGGACTAAAGAAGTTGAGCATTGTAGAAACACAATCAGGAAAACAGGAAATCTAGCAGCTTCTACATTAAGGCATGGGGGGGGAGGGAGGTTGAAATATGATATTCCATAGCTCAAAGGAGCTAGGATTAAAACCAATAATCACCTATCCAGCAAAACTGAGTATAATACTTGAGGGGAAAAAATATGGTCACTCAAGGACATAGAGGCCTTTCAAGAATTCTTGATGAGAAGACCAAAGCTTAACAGAAAACATCACAAGAACTGAGAGAAGTATGAAAAGGTAAACAGGAAAGAAAGAGAAATTATAAGGAATTTATTAAAATTGGACTGTTTACATTCCTACATGGAGAGAAAATATTTGTAACTCATGAGACTCATGTCAGTATAAGGATAGTTGACAGGTATATCTATCTATCTATCTATCTATCTATCTATCTATCTATCTATCTATCTATCCACACACATATGTATGTATATGTATGTGTATGTGTATATGTATATATACATATGTGTATTTATATGTGTATGTTTGCTAATGTATGGTGTCCATGTATATATAGACAGACTGCACAACTGTGAGTTGAATATGAAGGGATGATATCTACAAGATAAAATTAAGAGGTAAGAGAGATATATTTTAGAAGAAGGAGAAAAAGAGAGATAGAATAGGGTAAATTATCTCACATAAGAAAGGCAAGAGAATGCTATTACAATGGATGGGAAGAGCAGGGAGGCAAAAGGGAATGAGTCAACCTTACTCTAATTCTATTTGGCTTAAAGAAGGAATAGCATAAACACTCAATTGGGTATCTTATGCTACAAGAAAATGTTGGGGGGGAGGGCAAGGGCATATGAGGGGAGTATGAGAGAAAAGAGGGCAGATATGGAGAAAGAGTAGTCTAAAACAAAACGCTTTTGAAAAGGGGCAGGATTGAAGGAGAAAATAGAACAAATGGAGGGGATAGGATGGAGGGAAATATAGTTAGTCTTTCACAACATGACTACTAAGGAAATGTTTTGCATAACTACACAAGTATAACCTACATTTAATTGCTTGTCTTCCCAGTGGAGATGGGTGAGAAGGGAAGAAGGGAGAGAATCTGGAACTCAAAGTTTTAAAAACGAATGTTAAAAAATTGTTTTTACATGCAACAGAGAAATAAGATATACAGTTAATGGGGTATAGAAATCCATCTACAAGAATGCTAGGGGAGAGAGGATAAGGAGTGGAAAGAGATGATATAAGATAGGGCAGACTTGGGAAAGGAGTAATCAGTATGCTTGCCATCTTGAGGTAAGGGGTAGGGGAGAGATGGAGAGAAAAATTTTAACTCAAAATCTTGTGGAAATGAATTTTGAAAATTAAAAATAAATAAATTCTTGGGGGAAAAAAATAGAGGACTTTCAAGAATTCTTGATGAAAAGACCAAAGCTGAACAGAAAATTTGACTTTCAAATACAAGAAGCAAGAAAATCATGAAAAGGTAAACAGGAAAAAGAAATCTTAAGGAACTTATTAAATTTGAACTGTTTACATTCCTACAGGGAAAGACAATATTTGCAACTCATGAGAGTTTTCTCAGTATTTGTGCTGTTGAAGGGAATACACACACACACACACACACACACACATACATATAAGTGGGTGTATGTGTGTGTATGTGTGTATGTGTATACATAGACAGAGGGCACAGGGTGAGTTGAATATGAAGCAATGATATCTAAAATATAAAGTTAAGAGGTGAGAGAGGTATATTTTAGGAGAAAGAGAAAAGGAGATATAGAATAGGGTAAATTATTGCACATAAAAGAGGCAAGAGAAAACTATTACAATGGAGGGGAAAAGCTAAGAAGTGAAAGGAAATGAGTCAACTTTACTCTCATTGGACTTGGCTTCAGGAGGGAATAACATACACACTCAATTGGGTATCTTACTCTACAGGAAAGTAGGGAAGGAAGGAGATAAGGAGGAAAGATGAGAGAAGGAATGGCAGAGATGGGGAAGGGGTATTCAGAAGCAAACACTTTTTGAAAAGGACAGGGTCAAAGGAGAAAACAGAATAAATGGGGGGGGCAGGATAAGATGGAGGGAAATATACTTAGTCTTTCACATGCTACAAAAGTTTTTTGCATGACTACACATGTATAACCTATATTGAAATGCTTGTCTTCCCAGTGGGATGGGTGAGGAGGGAAGAAGGGAGAGAATCTAAAACCCAAAGTTTTAAAAACAAATGTTAAAAAATTGTTTTAACATGCAACCGGGAAATAAGATATATAGAAAATGGGGTATAGAAATCTGTCTCACCCTACAAGAAAGCAAGGGAAAGGGAATAGGAGGCCAATGAGGGGAATATAAGAGAGGGCAGAGTAGAGAAAAGGGTTTTCAGTATTCTTGTCATCTTGTGGTGGGGGATAGGGTAGAGATGGGGAGAAAAATTGTCCCACAAAATCTTGTGGAAATGAATGTTGAAAACTTTAAGTAAATAACTAAATTCTGGGGGAAGAAAGAGAATTATATGACCAGTTCTGTACTTAAAGGAAATTACTTAGATAGTAATGGAGAGGTATTGTGAGAGATTTGAGGCACAGAGACCAATCTGATTAGGCAGTTGTAATAATCTAGGAGAGATATAATGATGACCTGAAGTAAGGGGGTAGCTATGGAAATAGAGAAAAAGGGTCAGATGTGAGAGGTGTTATGAAGGTAGAAACAGCAGTATTTGGTCATCGATTGGCTCAATAGAGTGAGGAAGAGCGAGGAGGCGAGAATAATGCAAAGTTTATGAATCTAGGAGACTGGAAGGAAGGTTTGGAAAGAATGATGAGTTCATTTTTAGACATTAAGTTTACAGTGTTTTGAGGTTAACTTGTTTGAAATCTCCAGTAAGCGTTTGCTGCTGCTGAGCTGAAGCTCAAGGGAGAGACCACTGATTGATCATTTGATCTATCTACCTGCCTACCTAAGCATCTATATCTATATTTATATATGTAGACACTACATATTGATTTACATATGTGCATATATAACATTTTTCTTATAAATATGGGTGCATACCTACAATGCATGTAATGTATTCTGCATATACATGTATGACACGTAGCTGTCAACATAGAAGGTTCAGAATAAAAAAACAAAACAAAACAAAAATAAAAACAAACAAAAAACATGCAGATGTGGAGCTTACAGCAAGACAGTAAAGTAAGACAGGTTTCAACAGGTAGTGAGGTGCCCTAGGTCTAATTGAGGATCCTACTTTGTGAAATTGTACACTAAACTGGCACACATAGCAAAGAATCGTGTCTTCTCTTCTCAAACCAGTAAAGACTCTGTGTGTGTGTGTGTGTGTGCGCGTGTAATAGTATCCTTCTTTGGTTCTAGTCAGGATCAGCATTAGGGTCAGGGAGTAAGAATCCTGGATGTGGTCACTAGTGCTGATTCATATTAGTGGAAGGAGGAAAGACTCCTGAGGGACTAAAAACTAGTTGATATTCAGATTCTCTGCCAATTGGGAAAAAGAGGTTTGAAACTTTTACTGGTAGTCTAAAGTTGAAAGGGTAACTCAAGGTTTTATAAACTTCATAGAAGTGTATTTTTTTTAGCATGTTGGGGAGATTAGGGGATTTGTTGTTCAGTTGTGTCTGACTCTCTGCGACCTCATCTGAGGTTTTCTTGGCAAAGATACTAGTGGTTTTCCATTTCCTTCTTAAGCTCATTTTACAGATGAGGAACTGAGGCAAACAGGGTTAAGTGAATTGAACAAGTCACATAACCAGTAAATTTCTAAGGCTAGATTTGATCTCAGGAAGACGATTCTTCCTGAATTTCAAGCCCAGTGGTCTATCCACTGTACCACCCAGCTGCCTAGCTATGTGTTTACACAGGATATAGCACATTTTACACACATAGTCCTTCAAGTCCCCTCCTCTGGCTTGCCCTGAAAGACGAGATGTCATGTATTACAGAGCATAAAGCATAAATTTAGGGATCTTAAGGTCAACAAGTCTAATTTCTTTTTATATATGAGGAAAATAGTGACAACAATAGTACATAACTCATAGAGTTGTGAGGATCATAACTGATGACATGTAAAACACTTTACAGATCTTGAAATCCTATATAAATTATGTAGTACTAAATATGAAGAACAAATTAGTAATAATAACAATAACAACAACAACTTTATGTTATCCAATTTACTTGGGCCATTGTACTCCCAGTTAGATGGACTAGTGAACAGAGCCCTGGAGAGGGAATTGAGTTTAAATTTCACCTCTGACTCAGGGTCAGTACAGACAAATCACTTAAATTTTCTCAGCCTCAGTTTTCTTATCTGTGAAATATATTAATAGCTCATGCTTCACAAAGTTGCTATGAAGATCAAATTTATATAAAGCACTTTACATACATTGAAAAGCTAAATAAATACTAGTCATTATGATTATCAAGATCATCATGATGACTTTTATTTAGATTATTCTCCACAGAATCTCTTCCAAACCTTCTCTTCCCTCTTTAAGACTCCTAAACCTAAGAGGGCTATGCATGTAGAAAACGCTATCTGCTCTGCAAATAAGAGTGTGTAGGCTTTGAAAGGGCAATAAGATTAATCTTTCTGAGTCTAAATTTGGCCTCAGATACTACATATGTAACCCTGGACCTATCACTTAACCCTGTTTATATCAATTTCTCATCTGTAAAATGAACTGGAGAAGGACATGGCTGCCCACTCCAGTATCTTTGCCAAAAAAATACTAAAAGGCATTAAAAAGAATTGGATATGACTGAACCAACCAAATGATTACAACAAAAGGCTTTTAATAGGAAGTAGGACTTGAACTAGGCCTGCTATAGGCTACTCAGTGTCCAGCACAAAGCATGATTGGAAATGTGAATAAGAAATGACCAGACAATGTAGGTAGTTCAAGAAAGAACCAGGAACTCCCTTTAGTGATTCTTTGAGCAAGGTTTTCATAGAACAAGCAGACAAAGATTCAAGTACTCTTATCAATAAACTTAGTTTGTCACATCCTGGAATATTATTGTCATTATAGTCTTATCATTATTATAGTCTGTCACATCCTGGAAGCAGCTCAGATAAGATCAGCCTTTGTTATCTAAGTCCCAGGAAGTCATGGGAAAAGTCAGTTAATTCTTATCAAAATGCATATACATGACAAAGGATGCTCTCCAGAGCAGCTTCAAGGCAGGAGGACCAAAGCCAGGGTCATCAAGGACATTAAGAACTGACCCTCAAGGATCAAATACTTTGGCTTACAATGTAGGCCTTAACTAGAATATCATCCACACCATAATGAGGAACAAGACTTTAGTAAAGGAATCACAATAAATTCTTGTGCTTGACTTATGGTTAGTCTTTTGCTTGGAATTTTTTTTTTCTGATATTCATTTTATTTACATTGTTTTTACCAAAGTGAAACAGCATTCAGTTTTACTATACTGGGCTCACAAGTCACTTAATTGTTTTGGATTCTTATTTAAGTTTTCACTGATGTGAAAGCAACCAGGGTCTACTGTCATCCTGTGTGGGTAGTTATGTTGTTACGACATTGAAATTGGTTTTTCTCATGTTTCATCATGTTGAGTAAAGATCTCTTTGAACCCTCACCTGAGGGCAGCCAGTAATATTGGCAGAAGCCGCTTGCCAGCAGAAGACTTTAATGGAAAGGATAAGCTACGAGTTATGGGAATGAAGTTGCCATCCCTTCTTTTTGATTTCAGAAATTATGATCTTTGATAATAACTTTTCTTCCTTTTATAAAATATATTTCTATATAATAGCTTCCTACATATTTGAGAAACTGTTCCAAATATAAAAAATAGGACTTTTCTCCTATTCTAGATTCCTTAAATGCCTAATTCTCAATGTCCTACATAAAACAGTGTTAACCATTCTGCTCAACTTTCTATTTTAGTAAAACTACATTTCTAAAAATAACAAAATTATTCAAGAAACATTCAATGTTATGAGTTCATTTCAATGATTAGTATTTTCAGTGCTCCCAATGAAGGTTTGTATGTCCCACTAACTGTACCACAATTCCTTAGTTATGTGAATATGAATAGTGGG
Organism: Pseudochirops corinnae; assembly: GCA_028646515.1. Classification (NCBI taxonomy): domain Eukaryota; kingdom Metazoa; phylum Chordata; class Mammalia; order Diprotodontia; family Pseudocheiridae; genus Pseudochirops; species Pseudochirops corinnae. The sequence goes on from CM053585.1 coordinate 143,825,279, forward strand.
CTTGTTGTCATTCCCACCTAAAATAGAGATTAGCAGAGTCTAAATCTGCCCCAGCATTGTTTTTGTTTAAAATAGGAGATGAAATAACAATATACTTAATGCTGAATGGAAAAGTCTTGTTGAAGAACTGTTTCATCTTCATAAAGCAAATCATTATCAAAGCCATGCATAAGATACAGAGAGGAGTGTTATCTTGCAAAACTTAAAGGAGGATGTGCTGGGGCCTGAAGGGCAGCAGGAATACATGGCAGGCTTCATTTTTGCCTTTTATGAACTGAATCAAATAAAAAAATTCTGGAATTTAAAGCTCTTCATACACTCATCCCTTCCTATACACTTTTCTTATACCTAATAATGCACTCTATGAGGAAAATACACTGACCTATGTACAGCTCCTCACATAAGACACTCTTCCTGACTCCATGAATTTACACTGGCTGTTGCTCATTTCTAGAATGCTTCCTCTCCTTGTCTCAGACTCCTAGCTTCTTTTTGGTGTCACTCAAGGTTCAGCTCCTTTCATATCTCAAATCCCATATTTTTTGTAGGAAGCCCTTCCTTCCTGTCATTGGGAATACCTACCTTCTGCACTGTATGTCTCTTGCATGCATATAGTTATTCCAGGATGTTTCAGCTTTTAGAATGTGGTCCCTTAGGGGCAAGAACTATGTTCTACTGTGTATCTGTGCGTGTGTAGCACAAGTTCTGGAAATGCTTTCAAAACCTCTACTTGTATTAGCAGGCTAGATCCCCACAGAACTGCTATATCTCCACTCAGTATCCTAAAAGGCCTTGAGGAGTTAATAATTGCTTTCTAAGGCTTTGTACTTATGAGCCTTCTTTGGTGTTCCACATCTCTCCCACCCCACTCTACTCCTTGGACTATCAGTTGATTATCAATTAGTCAGACAACATTTCAAAATGGATATTTATGAAGGCAGTATGTTAAGAAGAGTTGGTTCACCACCTCTCTTCTCCCCCAAAATGTATGACACCCTGTATACAACTACATATAGAGCATAGGAGAAAGAGCTGAAGGTTAGAGCCCATGTTGCAAAAGGATAGCAGCCTCTAAAATACTTTTTTGACTCCTTGAGATGTTTTTTGAGGTAATTTGTAGCTTTCTGCTAGACTCCTTGTAGCTTCTTGAAGCTACCTTTTCTCAGTACATCCATCTAGTTTGACTTCACCTGCTGCTGGATCCCTGGACAAAGCTCCTGTTCAAGGGCATCTGCTAAGATAACAAGGAGAAGTTCAAGTATCACAACACACCAAACTTCAAAATATCATCTTAGTGTTTAGAGGAATTTGGACATAGAGGCATTACTCCTCTCGACCTCCCTCTAACAACCAATTCTCTCTCACAGGTTTGGTTGGAATTGTTTTCTACTATAATCTCCCAGACGCTGGGATTCTGGGTTCCGAATTATCTTGCTGTTTTATAGAAAGAAGACTTAAAAAGCATGAGAATATAAATAGTTGAATATGAATTTAATGGATTGATTGAATGATTGTTCTTACTTAGGGCTGGAGAATTTTGTTGCTTGAAATAGAATAAGGTGATTAATTAAATTACTCATTCGACCCCACTCTTATACAAGTGATCCCAAGGCATAGCACAATTTCTATGATATAGCATATCCCTGTTGAGTGATTCAAAAACTGACTTCAGAGTTACTACCATATCACTTTGAAAGTCTATTGGATTCTAATTTCATTAGTAGAGTGTAAAGGCCATTAAGGGTGTAAAGGTGTGCATACATAGATACACACATATGTACATACACATTCATATATAAACACATACATACATTATATATATATATATATATATATATATATATATATATATATATCCCCTTAATCATTGTTATTATTGCAATTATTAACTCTTCAAGGCCCTTTAGAGTACTGAGGGGAAAAATAGCAGTTATTCTCTGGGGATATAGTCTGTTAGTGCAAGTGGAGGTTTGGAGAGTGTTTCCAGAGCCTGTACTACACATACACAGACACATGATAGAACATAATTCTTGCCCTCAAGGGCCCACATTCTAATAGTTGAAACATTTTTTATATTCCTTAAATATATAGGTTTCTGTATATGTATATATATGCATGCTTAAAATGTCTATAATCTTTATACACACATGTACACATGCCTTTAAATCTATCCATATATATGCTTAAATGCATATATACACATGCATGTATACATAAACACATGTGTGTGTCATTAAAATATATATGTCCACATAAATATATGTGTGTATTCCTTTTGAATATCCAGGGGATGACAGAATACATACAATATGTATAGTAAGTACCGACCAAATATTTTTTGGACTGGATTGAGTATTCCCTCTACAACTAAAGATTGCAGTTCATCCCAAACTTTCTCAAAATACGAAATTTTTATTCAAGATTTTCCACATATTCTTTATTTATGATCTACACAATTCTTTGAAGACATTATTTGTGGTTAACTCTGATTTATGTTTGGTTTTTTTTTTAAAATAGTGTCCATAGCAGGCATTTTCCACCTAATTATTGCATTAGGAGATACATTACTTGTGCCTCAGCAGTTGAAGAATTAATCTGGTCCTGGTCTTCATGATATTGCAACTCAAATTGTTTAATATTTTCTAATTTAAGCTATCTTTGTGTAGACTGTATACCTTTAAAGAGTTTTTTTTTCAATTTACTTATTGAAATATTTCAGAAAAATAATTGTGATTTGACGATGCCATCTCCAAATCAGAAAGTATGGTGTATTTTACAAGGTACCACCACCACCACCACCACCACCATCACCACCACCACCAACAACAACTCATGCTAATATATTACTTTGAACTTTGCAAAGCACTTTACTTACACTATTGTATTTCATAAGCAAAATGACTGCGAAATAAAGGTTATTTTGGGGTGTATTTTATATATCTTTAAACTGAAACAGCAGGATAGATGATTTACCTAAAGTCACAATGTTAATAGAGGTCTAAGAAGGATTTTAATCTAGATTTCCAAAACTTTAGCCATTAAAAAATACTTTATCTCCCATTTCTGAACATTCTATTCTCTATTTCTCAAGATACCAAATTCTCAGACAGCACTTTAAGACTTCTATATGCAAATCAGTAGAAAGCCCTGTAAATTAAATATTAATTTGTATAATCAAAGAATTTAAAGAGCCAGGCTTTTGGAAAATTGTATTACATACATGTATGCATGTATATGCAATTTGGGGTCTTTAGGCATACATATGAATATATGTGTATAAGTGTCAAATGCATGACAATTTACATTTCTACTAGCAAAAGTCATTAGCTGATTATTAGAAAGGTTGAATTGTATAGTAGGTACAGTACAAGGATGAAAACATACATGTCTGCAAAATACATATATATATGTACATAGATACAACACATGGTATATTTTAAATGCAACTCTCTCCCTCTCTCTTTCTTTCTCTCTCTCTCTTTCTCTCTCTCTCTCTCTCTCTCTCTCTCTCTCTGTGTCTCTCTCTCTCTCTTTCACAACCCACCTCTGTGTGTGTGAGTGTCTTAAAAAGCTTCATTCTTCTTATACCTCCTGAGGGGAAACCATTTTTTTCTGCCTTGTACCATTGATCACTGAGAATTTAATGACTCTAAACCTCTGTTGCTTTCCTTTAAACTCTGTCCTTCTTATGTACCTTGTCCCCTATCCCTTTTCTACTACTTTTCTCCTCTCATAGCTATGTCTGCCCCCATTCTAAAAAAAATAAACCTTTCACTTGACCCATCACTCACTACTGTGATTCCATATCACTCATGGCTTTTGTAGTAAAACTCCTTGAGAAAGCTGTCTATAAAAGGTACCTCATTTCTTTGTATCTCGCTTTCTTTTTAACTCTATATAGTCACATAGTCTGACTTCTGACCTCATCATTCAACTGTTCTATTCAAAGTTACTAATTGTTACTCATTAAAATTATTTCATTGCTAATCCAATGGCCTCTTCTCCTCCTCATTCTTCTTGACCTCTCTGCTGCCTTTGCCACTTTCAGTCAACTCAATATCTTCTTGACACTTAATTCTCTAGATTTTCAGGGCACTACTCTCTCCTGATTGTCTTTATACTGCTCTCTCGCTCTCTCTCTCTCTCTCCTATTTCACTTTCTCATTCCATAAGATCCCATGCATTAAATTACCATCTTTCTGCTGATCATTCCCCAAACTACTTATTCACCCCTAACCTCCTTCCTGATCTTCAATATCTCATCCCTAAAAGTCTATTAAATGTCTCATATGGGATCTACTACAGACTTCTTAAATGCAATGTTTCTTTTTTTTTTAATTTTATTATAGTTTGCATCATTCATTTCCACAAGATTTTGATTTACATATTTTCTCCCCCTCTTTCCCCCAACCACCGACCCAAAACAGCCATCCCAGTGTGTCCCCCCTCCCCCAGTCTGTTCTCTCCTA
>CM053585.1:143830247-143846350 GCA_028646515.1 Pseudochirops corinnae
AGGGGGAGAAAATATGTAACTCAAAATATTGTGGAAATGAATGATGCAAACTATAATAAAATATAAAAAAAATTTAGGGAAGTGTATAAAAGATGAGAAAATTTTCCATCAAAATGATTAAAAATCAAGTATTGGCAGCAAAAGGAAAAAAAATGACCGTCCTCTGTCTATGCTTTATAATCTGCATATGTAATTTAATCATGTGTTTTGAAGTATATATATTTTTAATACGATTATGCTGTATACCTAGTAAAAATCCATGGTAGTAAAAAATGTTTTGTAATTGTTTAAAAAAAAAAAAAAAGAAAAACCCAGATGTTGATGCTTCCCTCTCTGGTAACTGACTAGATATGGATGTAATGGTCAGACAACTGGAAGTCTGTCTGCTGTTCTGTTTTTTTGACTGCTTATAACTTCTGCTTGTAACTTGTGTTTTTATTCGGTTTATATTGTCTGAAGTTCAGAGTACTGACTTTTTCCCCTGAACTAGGTAAATGATATATGTTTGATTGATTAAAGTAAGATTGTTAATCCATTTTGAATTGCTTTCCTTTCGAAAAGCAGATCTAAGAATCTGTGTTAGCAGCCATCCTGGGTATGCTAGGGTGCTTGCTGATACATTAGCACCTTGTTTCAGCTTTTTAATTATTTAACACCATGTTTCAGTTCAATTTCTTTTGAGCCTTGACCATGATTATATCAAGTCATTGTTAAGAAACAGAATTTGTGAAACCCATTGCTGATACATTAACACCTTGTTTCAGCTTTTTAATTATTTAACACCATGTTTCAGTTCAATTTCTTTTGAGTCTTGACCATGATTATATCAAGTCATTGTTAAGAAACAGAATTTGTGAAACCCATAGTGGGAGGAACTTGCTGATGAAACAGAAAGGTGTGGAATAGGCAGGAGCTAATGACTTTATATAAGGAGAAGCCCAAGCTGGGAGAAAGCAGAACTTAGAAGCAGAATGGTTGTGGAGGCCAGTACTTTGTTTTTCTGTTCTGGCTGTGTTGATTTTTGTTTGTGATACTTTGTACAGAAGTCCTGGGAACTTAATGGAAGCCTGAAAGAGCATATTTTTGTTGTCTCTTTACAGAAGTCCTAGAGGAGGGTTTCAGAGATTCTGGGACCATACTGATGATGTGTGTTGAGTTCTCAGACCTTGTTGTTGGGTCTGTATTGATTTCACAGGCAGACAGTGAATTGATGATGGTGCTAGCAATGTATGTAAATGTTATTGTGGCTCTGTTAAACTTCATCTTCCCAAAAACAGAAACTGTGAAGGATTTGAGGTGGACTAGACACTGTGAGATTCAATATAGAACTGTATAAGGAACTGGAAAAGGAGCTGGACTAGGAGCTGAGAGGTGCCTACCTGTGAATGCAGGTGATGAGTGGGTAGATTCAGGAAAGAGCTGGACATATGGAAGAGGAACCATGGAATTTGGGAGCCAGGCTCAAGTCAAGATGTAACAGTAATGCAATATTCACAACACCCATGGTGGTTATGAATATGTTGTAAATCACAATGGCTCAACGGCTTCCTAAAGTCTCATCTGGCCAAATCACACAACTCTTCTCAAAGTGAGCCTTAAAGCAAAAACTCACATCAGGGTATATATAGCCTTCTCCTGGATCAGAGAATGTCACAGCCCTCTTGACCCCACTGCCCAATAACAAAGTAATAAGACATGGGCATTGCTGAAAAACAAGCCTCCTGCCACAGTTGTGAATCACAAAATGTAGCAGACTCTCTACATAGAGGGCAGAACCAAAGCCTTTATTCAAATACCAGAAAACTGGGTCACAAAACCAGAAAGACAAATCCCAGAACCAGAAAGCCAAAGTCATTACAGTAGTCACAAAGTTGATACACATGGTTAATGCAGTGAGCACACGCATTCCCAAGCCTTCACAGCAAAACAGTCTCCCTCAAATAGGGATCCTTGTCTCTCACTCACAGTAGCTCCTCAGTCTTGTTCTTAGAAGTTCTTAGCAGAAATTCCCAAAGGAAAGGTCTCAGCAGAATTTCCCAGAAGAAAGGTCTCAGCAGAAGTTTCCAGAAGAAAGGTCTCAGCAGATGTTCCCAGAAGTAACATCTCCACAGAAATTGCAGCCTCTAGTTATTCACTGAGAGAAATTCTGCCATTTCAAGCTTGGCTTTTCCTTACATATGCCTTAGCTCCTCCCTATTCTGCCACTTCCTCTTACATCAGTAACTTCCTCCCAAGGTGTTAACTACTTCTGTGTTAATTAAATAGCTTAAACAAGCTGTTAACTTGAAACAAGGTGCTAAATACCTGGTTACTTGCCCATACAAAGGGGCATGGAATATTTTCAGATTCCATTAACATTACACAAGATGAAAAGACCTCTCCTTCGGTACTTAGCCCTGACTGAGAAGATCATGATTTACTGTGGCCTGGGATGAGAGAACTTTGTTCTTTGTACCTTCTGTTCCTTAAGGATAATTGAGTTAAGGATGATTGGAAGGTAATCTCCAATCAAGAAGACTTTTTGCCTGAGAGATTAAAACAATGTGACCTAGGGGTGGAGAACTTCAGACCTTTGTACTTTGTGTCTCTTAAGGAGGCTTGCTCCTCAAGGATGATTGAGTTAAGGACCTAATGATATCTTTTCCTTAAAACTATGTGGCCACTTCAGTGATAAGTTGTTATGGTATAACATTGCGAATGGTATACGTTGGTTTCTGTGAATGCCTTGCTTTAATTTACTGCTGAATAAATAGAGAGTTCACTATATTATGTGATCAGAAACTTAGAGTGATCCACAGCAGCAGTCCTCTGGAAAGCTGCTCATGCTTGGCTGTACAGGGAGCTTTATAGGACTGATTTGACCAATTCATGTCAGACCATTCAGAATGGTCTGACAAAGCAACCATTTTTGTGGTAACCAAGAGTGAAACCTAGATGAAAGTGCAGCATCAGTAATACTGCAGCTAGCTCAGCTCAAGCCAGCCTTGAGATGTCTCTGTAGATAAGCTACCAACTAGTCTTGGATTCTTGAAGAGGTCATGACACATCTGACACCCCATTTATCTGACTTTTTGTATTCATGCCTTTCTGTGTTAGTGCCCCAGTCCTTTGGGATTCTTAATCCCCGCCCCCCCCCCCAACCCCTGCTTCATACATATCCATGTCCCTTTGAGTTTGGAGCTCATCACCCCATTCCTTTCTCAGAGCAACCTATTTCCCTGCCCCTTTGCCCCATCCTCTACCTCCTTTTGTCTGAAAAGAATATATGCTATCCACATCTTCTGTTTAGTTGAGCTGTTTCAGTGTTATGTTGTCTGCTCCCATGTGTATGTTATTTTCCTGTTTAATAAAGATCTTTAATTTCACAAGCATCTTCTTCCTCTGGTGTTCTTCCTCTTTAGGGAAAAGAGGGATTTGGATCTCATAGGGCTGGTCTTTGTGCTTTCTAGACATCTTTCCCTTTGAGAGAAAGAGAGATCTATATTTCTTAGAGAGCTTGCTTCAGTTAATATGAATAACACATAACACATGTGGAATTAAAGTGATGTGCATTGAGTAGTAAGTAACCTTCTCAGTAGAGATCGTCAAGCAGAATTTGGATCATTGTGAGGCCTATTGAGGATAGGGTTCCTTCTGTTAGAAGTTGCACAAAATGACAGGTGTCATCAATTAATCCATCAGTTTACATTTATCAAGTAGCTACTAAGTGCTAGTCATTGTGTCAAGGACTGGGGATATAAAGACAAAAAAAAAAACTCTGCCTTCCACAAACTATATTTTAATGGGGGAAATAACATGTACATATTTAAGTATGCCAAAAACCAATTACAAAGTAAGCGTATGTTAATGTTCATAAGTCACTTGTCTTTCTCAGAGCAGCTAAATTTCTCATAGTCAATCATCACTACAAAGATCTCCCACTTCTTTTAACTTCATTCTGGGTCAATTTATACAGATATTGTTATGTGTTTGCTGGTTTCTTTCTTTCTTTTTTTTTTTCTGAAACCATCTTTTCTCATTTCTTTTTTTTTATTTATTTACTCATTTACTTTTAATTTACAAGAAAGAAGCAAAGTAGTACATTATCACAATCATACACCACAAGTTGTTCAGTCATTCCTCATTTAATAAGCATCTCATTCATTTCTAATTTTTGAAATCATAAAAATAAGTATTTCAAATATTTTCTGTACATAAAGTTTATTTTTATTTTTTTAAATCTCTTTGGGGTACAGATTAATAGTGGTATTGCTGGTCCAAGGGTATGCACAATTTTATATCCTTTGAGCATTGTAACAAATTGTTATTCAAAATGGTTGAACCAATTCACAACTCTACCAACAGTTTATTAATATTCCTATTTTTTCCTCTCTCCTCCAGCATTTGCTATTACTGATAGGTGTGAGGTGGTACCTCCAAATTTTTTAAATTCATATTTCTCTAAAGAATATTAATTTAAAGCATTTTTATGACTCTAAATAGCCTTGTTATTTTTTTTTCTGAAAACTGTCTTTTTGTATAATTTGATTGTCAATTGAAGAATGACTTATTTTTTTATAAATTCAATTAAGTTCTTTGTATATTGAAAAAATGAGGTTATTGGAAGAGAAACATTGTAAAATTTTTTATATTATTCAATTGTTGATGGTACCTTTTAGCAAAATGTAGTTTCCTCAACTGTCTCTTTTAATTAGGCCTTTTTTTTGTTTGTGCTTTATCTGAGATCATGGTTGCTAAACTTGCTTTTTTTGTTCAACTGAAGCATAATATATTCTGCTTCAAGCCTTTATTTTAGCTGTGAGTGTCTTTCATTTTCAAGTGTGTCACATGTACACAGCATAGTGTTGGACTCTACTTTCTAATCTATTCTGCTATCTACTTTCATTTTATGAGTGAGTGTATTCCATTTAGATTCATCATAAGTATTATTAAATACTGTATTTCCCAAAATCCTATCTTCTTCATATTCTACTTTCTCTCTTTTTATCCTGTCCATCCTCAAGCATCTATTTTGCTTCTGAAAGCTGATTCCCTTCATCTACCCTCCTTTCTATCATACTCCCCTCCAAGTCTCTTGTACTCTCCCCCTTGTCTTTCTCTATTGAATAAGATCGATGTGGATATCCAGATGAGTGTGTTTGTATGTTCTTGTCTATGTGTATTTCTGTGTATGTGTATATATACACACATATGCATACATATATAAATATGTACATACTTTTATATACACATTCATGCATATGTGATTCCCTCTTTGAACCTATTAAAAAAAAGAGTTAGCTTCAGGTATTACCTACTACCTCTCCATTTTCCTCTCCACTCTAAAAACTCTTTCTTATAAGACTCTCTTATGTAGAAAAATTTCTCCATTCTACTTCTCCTTTCTCCTTTCTTCCATCGCATCCCTTTTTCTTCATTCTTTCATTTTTTTTACCCTTTGTGACCCAATTTGTGAGTTTCTTTTTTTAAGTTATTTAATCTTTTATTCTTCCAAATTACATGTAAAAACAATTTAAAATTTTTTTTTTTAAATTTTGATTTCTAAATTATCCCTCTCCTTCCTCTAGACCCTTCATTAAAACAAGCAATTTGACATGGGTTATACATATGCAGTCAGGCAAGCCACATTTCCATGTAAGTCACTCTGTGAAAGAAAACAGAATAAAAAAAGAAAAAAAGAAAGAAAGAAACAGTGTCTTTGATCTGCATTCAGTCTTTACCAGCTCTTTTTCTGGAGATGAATATCGCCTTTCATCATAAGTTCCCCAAAACTGTCTTGGATCCTTGTATCGGTAAGAATTGCTAAATTATTCACAGTAGATCATCATATAGTATTGCTGTTGCTGTGTGAACTGTTATCCTGTTTCGGTTCATTTCATCTTTCATCTATTCACAATAAGTTTTTTCATGTTTTTTTTTTTTCTGAGAGCATCCTGCTCATCATTTCTTAAAGTACAATAGTATTCCGTCACAATCATATAAAACAGCTTCTCTAGCCATTTCTCAATTGAAGGACATGCCCTCAATTCCCAACTCATCCACCACTAAAATAGCTGCTATAAATATTTTTGTTTATGTAGGTCCTTTTTCCTTTATTTTTTTTTTTTATCATCGTTTGGGATAAAGACATAGTAGTGATATTGCTGCTAACTCTTTTGTTATCCTGTCACTCTATGATATTAGAATTTTTTTTCCCCTTAATCTAGAAGGTATGGAATTTGGCTATGATATTTATGAGAGTTTTCATTTTGGGATTTCTTTCCTGAAATGATCAGTTAATTCTTTCAATTTCTATTTTACCAGTTGGTTCTAAAAAATCTTGTCAATTTTCATTGATAATTTCTTGAAAGATGATATCCAGACTCTTTTTGTTTGATCATGACATTCAAGGCAATCCAATAACTTTTGAATCACCTCTGCTTTTTCTATTTTCCAGTCTAATTGTTTTTCCAATGAGATACTTCACCTTTTCTTCTATTTTTTCGTTCCTTTGATTTTATTTGGTTGTTTCTCGATGTCTCATAAAGTCATTAGCTCTATTTGCTAATTCTAAATTTTAAGGAATTATTTTCTTCATTGAGTTTCCATAATTCCTTTTCCATTTGGTCAAATCTATTTTTTAGGGAGTTCTTTATGGTGAATTTTTGAATATCTTTTTTATTCCATTTGGCTAATTCTGCTTTTTAAGACATTCTTCTCTCCATTGGATTTAGAGCCTCATATGGTCTGTTTTATAAGGTTTTATTTTGATGAGTATTTTTTTGTGTGTGCCTCCTTTACTGAGCTGTTGACTTCTCATGATTTTCTTGTATCACTCTCATGTCTATTCCCAATTTTTCCTCCACCTCCTTTAGTTGATTTTTATAGTCCTGTTTGAGCTGTTTCATGACCTCAAACCAATTCATATTTTTCTTTGAGGCTATATGAGCAAAATACTTGTTTTTGTTTTCTTCTTCTGTGTGTATGTTTTGATATCCTTTGTCACCATAGTAACTTTCCATGGTCAGATTTTGTTTTCTTTTGCTTGCTCTTTTGTAGCCTATTTCCTGCCTTTTACTTCTCTACTAAAGGGGACTCTGCTTCCCAGGCTGAGGGGGATGGTCCCAAGCTTTACGATTTTTGTGGAGTTGTTTTCAGATGTAACTGTAAGGGCCTGCGTATGTTTTTGTCTCTTCCAAGATGGTTGATCTAGGGAGAGGTGTGTTTACTTATCTTCTGTACAATACAGTGCTTTGTGAGCAACCACAAGCACTCTTTTCAACCCTGAAACTGTTACCAGAGTCCCGGTTCACCCATGGCCACAGGGATCCTCCCTGTACTGCATCTAAGAGCCAGTACTGCAATTCAGATCCAAGTATAAGCAATGCAACAGAATCCTGTCCCTGGCACCAGCAAAGCATCCCCCATAGATCTCCTTCTGAACTACTATTCAATCCTCTTACTCTCTGTGGACTGAGATGTCTGGAAACCACCACTGCTACCATTGATTCAGTTTCTCAAGACCTACTTCTTATTTACTAGGGTCCAGTTTGTGCTAGTGTGGCCATAATGGACTATGCTTCTCTCTCACACTAGTAGAATAGACCTTTCCTGCCAAACTTCTAGATTGTCTTGAACTGGAAAATTGCTTCACTCTGTCTTTTTGTGGGTTCTACTGCTCTAGAATCTGTTTATAGTCATTATTTCAAGGTATATTGAGGGATTGAGGAGAGCTTAGACAAGTCCCTGCCTTTACTCTCTCATCTTGACTCTACCTCCCATAATTTTTTTTGGAGTTCATCCCAAAATAAGAGGCTCACACTCATGTCCTCTGTCTGTATACACTCTTTCTAACTGCCCGGTAATGATAATGTTTTTTGGGAATTAGATGTAAAATCATCATACATTTGATATGGGAATATACACAGTTTTATTTTTCTGAGTCTGTTATGACTGCTATTTCATGTTAACCATTTTATGCTTCTTTTAATTCCTATGTTTGAATGTCCATTTTTTTTTTACTCATTTCTTGTCTTTTTTATTAGGAATGCATGGAAGTCCTCTATTTTGTTAAATGTCTATCTGTCTCTTGATGAACTATACTCAGTTTTGCTGTGTAGGTTTTTGGTTGTAATCTTTGCTCATTTGCTTTCCAGAATGTCATATTCCAGGTTCACTGTTCCTTTAATGTGGAACCTGCTAACTCTTGTGTCATCCTGACAGTGGTTCCATGATATTTGAATTGTTTCTTTCTCTCTGCTTGGAATATTTTCTCCTTCACTTGGGAGCTTTAGAATTTTGATCCAGTAATCCTTTGAGTTTCATTCTTTCTGCAGGTCATCAGTAAATTCTTTCAGTTATTATTTTATCCACTATACTAAGACACCAGGACAGTTTTTCTGTATGTTTTCTTAAAATATGAAATCTAGGTTCTACTTTCGACCATGGCTTTCAGGTAGTTCAATAAATTCTTAAATTATCATTCAATGTATTTTCCAGGTCATGTGCTTATCTGATAAGATATTTCATATTTTCATCTATTTTTTTCATTCTTTTAAGTTTATTTTTATTATTTCTTGATGTCTTGTGGAGTTGTTAACTTCCACTTGCTCAATTCTAACTTATAAGGAATTTTTTCCATTAGTGATCTTTTTTACCTGCATTTACATTTGGGCAACTCTGCTTTTTAAGAAGTTCCCTTGTCAGTGAATTTTTCTTCCTCTTTTGCCCTTAGACAAATTGTGTTTGTTGTTGTTGTTGTTGTTTTAGGGCAGCATACTGTTAAATGTAATTATGTTCAAAGTACTAACAATGGAGAAGAAATATATCTTAATTTTAATAGTGTTTTTCACAATTCTATGTCAAGCAAAGTTTTGGTATTCATTTTTAAAAGATTTTGAGTTCCAAATTTTGTCCCTCTCTTCTATGTCTCCTCTCTTCCTAAAATGGTAATCAATTTAATATAGGTTCTATATGTGAAATGATGTAAAACATTCCTATATTACAGTTATGAAAGAAGAGACAAAACAAAAGATGCAAAAAATAAAGTAAATGAAAAAAAGTATGCTTATATGCATTTAGAGTTATCTGGATGTGTATAAAATTTTTCATCATGAGTCCTTTTCTTGGATCTTTGTGTTTCTGGTAAGAGCTAAATCATTTGTAGTTGGTAATCCCACAATGCTGTTGATACTGTACAATGTTTTCCTGGTTCTACTCACTTTATCTTCCATCAATTCATACATGTCTTTCAAGGTTTTTTGAAATGTGTCTGCTCATCATTTCTTATTGCAAAATAGTATTCCATTACACTCATATAGCACAGCTTGTTCAACCATTCCACAATTGGTGGGCATCCCTTCAATTTCCAATATTTTCCCACTATGAAAAGGTCTGCTCTAAATATTTTTGCACCTGTAGGTACTTTCCCCTTTTTTATGATCTCTCTGGGACATAGTCCTAGTAGAAGTATTGCTGGATTAAATGATATACACAATTTGGCTGCCCTTTGGGAATATTTTCAAATTGCTCTCCAGAATGGCTAGATCAATTCACAACTCCAAAAATGCTTTAGCGTCCCAATTTTCCCACATCCTCTCGAACATTTATCATTTCCCCCTATTTTTGTGTCTTACTAATCAATCTGACTGCTGAGATGTGATACCTTAGAGTTGTTTTAATTTACATTTCTCTGATCAAAAGTGATTTAGAGTACTTCTACATATGATTATAAATAGCTTTCATTTAGGCAAAAGGGAATCAATCAACGTTACTTTCATTGAATTAGGCTTAAGAAGGGAACAACACACAGACTAAATTGGGTATCTTACCCTACAGGAAAGTAGGGGAAAGAGGATAAGAGGGGGGATGATATAAGAGAGGGCAGATGGGGGGGAGGGTATTTAAAAGCACACACTTTTGAAAAGGGACAGGGTCAAAGTAGAAAATAGAACAAGTGGAGGGGTGGGATGGGATGGAGGGAAATATAGTCAGTCTTTCACAATATATCCACTATGGAAATTTTTTGCATAACTACAAATGTACAACCTATATTGAATTGCTTGTCTTCCCAGTGGGGGTGAATGAGGAGAGAAAAAGGGAAAGAATCTGGAATTCAAAGTTTTAAAATCAAATGTTCTAAAAATTGTTATTTATTATTATTATTATTATTATTATTATTATTATTATTATTATTATTTTTACACGCAACTGGGGAATAAGATATACAGGCAATGTGTTATGGAGATCCATCTTACCTACCTGAAAGTCAAAGGGGGAGCATATAGGAGAGAGCAGATTGCAGGAGGAGGTATTCAGTAGGATTGGTGTTTTGGGGTAGTGGGTAAAGCAAAGATAGGGAGAAAATTTGTAACTCAAAATCATGTGGAAATCAATGTTGTAAACTAAAAAATAAACATAAAATTTAAATTAAAAAATAAAAATAAATAAATAGCTTTCATTTCCTTCATCTTAAAACTGCATGTTCATATTCTTTGACATCAATAAATCAAATAGGGAATTGGTCAGTATTTTTATACATTTGATTCAGTTCTCTACATATTTGAGAAATGAGACCTTTATCAGAGACAATTGCTATTAAGATTATTTCCCAGCTTTCCTTCTAATCTTGGTTGCATTGTTTTTGTTCCTACAATAAATTTTACTATTTTAATAAAATCAAAGTTATCTGCTTAACATTTTGGAATGCTTACTATCTCTTGTTTGGCCATGAATGCTTCCCTTCTCCATAGTTTTGACAATTTTTCACTCTTCTGATTTGTTTATGGTTTCACCCTTTATGTCTAAATCATGTAGCCATTTTCACTTTATCTTGGTATATGGTGTGAAATGTTGATTTATACCTAGTTCTTATCATTGTTTTCTAGTTTTCCAAGCAGGTTTTGTCTAATAGTGAGTTCTTATCCCAAAGGCTGCTGTCTTTGTATTAATCCAATGCTATATGATCATTTCCTACTGTGTCTTGTATAACGAATCTATTCCACTGATCCACAACTGTTACTTAGCCAGTACCAGAAAGTTTTGATGATTACTATTTTGTGATATAGATTGAGATATGGTATTACTAGGCCACCTGTCTTTGTATTTTTTTTTTCATTAGTTCCCCCTTGATATTCTTGATCTTTTGTTTTTCCAGATGAATTTTGTTATTTTTTTCTAGTTCTATCAAATAACTTTTAGCAGTTTGATTGGCATGACATTGAATAATTAAATTAGTTTAGGCAGAATTGTCATTTTTATTATATTGGCTAGGCCAATCAATGAGCAACTGATATTTTCCAATTATTTAGATCTAACTTAATTTGTGTGAAAAAGTGTTTTGTAATTTTGTCCACATAGTTCCTGGATTTGTCTTGGCAGGTAGACTCCCAGTTGTTTTATATTGTCTACAGTTATTTTAAATGTAATTTCCCTTTCTTTCTCTTGCTGCTGATCTTTGTTTTTCATATAAAATATGCTGATGATTTATGTGGATTTATCTTAATCCTCTAACTTTGTTAAAGTTATTAAATATTTCAAGTGGTTTTTTAATTGATTCTCTAAGATTATTAAAGTATACCATAATATCATTTGCAAAGAGTTATAGTTTTCTTTCCTCATTGCCTATTCTAATTCCTTACGTTATTCTTGTGTTACTGCTTTAGCTAGCATTTCTAGTACTATATTAAATAATAGTAGTAATGATGAGCATCCTTGTTTCACCCCAATCTTATTGGGAAGATTTCTAGCTTATTCTCATTACAGATAATACTTGCTTATGGTTTTAGGTAGATACTGCTTGTCATTTTAATGAACCCTCCCTTTATTACTATGCTCTCTCATGTTTTTAATAGGAATTGTTGCTATATTTTGTCAAAAGCATTTTCAGCATCTATTAAATAATAATATGATTTCTATTGGATTTGTAATTGATATAGTCAATTATGTTGAAGTTTCCTAATATTGAACCAATCTTTCATTCCTGATATAAATCCCTCATTGTCATGCTGTATAATCCTTGTGATATATTCTTGTATCACCTTGATAATATTTTATTCAATTTGTTTGTATCAATATTCATTAGGGAAACTGGTCTATAATTTTCTTTCTCTATCTTAGATCTTTTTAGTTTAGGGATCAACATCATACTTGTATCATAAAAGAAGTTTGGTATGGCTGCTTCTTTGCCTTTTTTCCCAAATTATTTGTATAATATTGGAGGTAATTATTCTTTAAATGTTTGGTAGAATTCCTTTGTGAACCCATTTGTTCCTGGTGATTTTTTCTTAGAGACTTCCATAATAGCAAGTTTAATTTATTTCTTCTAAGATAGAATTACTTAGGTATTCTGTCTCCTGATCTGTTAATCTCAGTTATTTATATTTTCAAAATTTTTAATAAATTTCACTTAGATTGTAAGATTTATGAGCATACATTTAGACAATATATGTCGTACTGATTGCTTTAATTTCTTCTTCATTGGTGGTTATTTTGTCCTTTTCATTTTTGATATTGAGTATTTGATTTTATTTCATATTTTTTTAATTTCCAACTTTCACTTTTATAAGATTTTGAGTTCCAACATTTTCTCCTTTCCTCCTTCCCCTCCCCCCTCCTCAAGATGGCAAACAATCAGATATAGGCTACTATATATGTACAATCATATTAAACTTATTGGCACATTAGTCATGTTGTGAAAGAAGAAAAAGAACAAAAGGAAAAAAAAACACGAGAGAGGAAAAAAAAAAGAAAGTGTATGCTTTGATCTGCACTCAGAATCCATAGTTCTTTCCCTGAATTTGGTTAGCATTTTCTATCACAAGTCTCCTAGAACTGTCTAGGATGATTGTATTGCCGAGAAGAGCTAAGTCTGTCATAGTTAACCATCACACAAAGTTGCTACTGCTGTGTAAAATGTCTTCCTATTTCTACTCATTTTACTCAGTATAAGTCCTGTAAGTATTCCCAGTTTTTTTTTTCTGAAACCTGCCCACTCATTATTTCTTGTAGCCCAATAGCATTCTATTACATTTCTATACCAAGTCTTATGTAGTCAATCCAAAATTGATAAGATTATAAAATTCTTTGGGGTTGCATTTATCTATCCTTTCCCTATATAAGAATATAAATATTTTAACCTTAATTATTCCCTCATGATTTCTCCTTCATGTTTATCATTTTAAGTTTCTTCTTAAGGCTTCTATTTCATTAAATATCCATATTTTTCTGCAGTAGAAATATACTCAGTTTTGTTGGATAAGTGATTCATGGCTCTAATCTTAGATCTTTTGCTTTCCAGAATATAAAATTCCAAATCACTCCCCCTGTCCATTACTTTATAGTGGTGAATGCTTAAACTTTTATGATCTTGATTGTGATTTTTGGAATGTTAGTTTTTTAAATCTACAATTGTGAAATGCAGACTTGTATTCAGTTTGTTATTAATTAGGATTCCTTAATTACTCATAGCTGCCTATTAATTAATGTACATTTTTTTTAGTCTGGCTTTCAAAGCCTTGCACCATCTCCTACCAACCTTCTTTGCTAGGTTGTGTTCATACTATTCACCTTCATTATGTATTATACATCCAAAACTTGACCCTTCTTGCATCCAGTGATTTTTCATAAATAATATTCTCTATGATTGTAATTCCACCCCCACTCCAGTTCTCTGCCTTTTGCATTCTACCCATTCTTCAAAATTCAGATAAAGTATTACCTTTTCTTGGAAACTTTTCTGATCTCACATAACTTGAAGTAATTTCTATCTCCTTTTATGTCACTTTTATAAGATTTTGAGTTCCAATATTTTCTCCTTTCCTCCTTCCCCTACCCCTTCCTCAAGATGGCAAACAATCTGATATAGGCTACTATAAATGAGCAATCATATTAAACATATTTCTGTTGAGGGTTAAGGGAGAGATGGATTTCTAGGAAATCCTTTGAGAGTTCTATTAGTCTGAAAGAATTACCAGGCTTAAGCAATCTTGGCAGTTTTATAAAAGTTTATTGTTACACTGAGGCAAGGAGTTAGGAAACCTGCAAGCTGATAGATATTAAAGGCAGAGTTACCAAGTTAGTGTGATGCTCTTCAGCGGGCAGGGATCAAGAAAGAAGACCTCATAGAAAAGCCTACCTGCAAAGAACAGGGGGTAGAGAGGCAATTTTTAGACCTAAGACTGTTGGTCATAAGTTCATTAGGCTAATTATGAGTACAAAGGTGGAGTTAGGGAGGGACCTGCGAGGAGCCAGGGAGTGACTAATACTTAAAGGAACACGCACCCTTCCCATCAACTGCACATGTGCCCCGTCCATAATTCACTGGGAGAAATCCAATGGGAGGGGGAGCAAAAGATATGGTTTTAGCCCTGAAATGTCATAAAGTCAGCCAGCGGTCAGATTTGAGGCCAAATTCCTTAGGAGAAAAGCCTCATTCAGTTTGTGAATGGATGAGTCTGGTTTTGGCCAGTTACTTGTACAAGAGGAGTTAGTGCCTTTAAGAGAATTCATTATCATAGCTGTAGAGTAAATGGTTTCGGAGGAAATACCTCTAGGCTGGGGGCAGGGAAGGCACAGAGTTAATGCTTTGTGGCTGGGGGCAGGGGAGAGACAGAGTTAATGCTTTATAGTTGGGGGAGAAGAAACATGGCTTTTACAACTTAACACAAGACTGAAATTCCACAATGTTTCAAAATTATAAAATCACCCCAAAAAATATCACAAAGGCCACTCAGCACCACTTTATTTCCACATTAGTCATGTTGTGAAAGAAGAAAAAGAACAAAAGGAAAAAAATAACACACACACACATAATCTTAATATGTTAATCATATTCTGGCCACATGCTTTTTCTTCTTCTTCCATAGCAACCTTGATAGCAGAGATGCTATTTTATTTATATTTAAATCTCCCTTACCACCTAGCACAATATTTTTGATTATTTTAATCTACCCTGCTATTCTTCTATTTTTGTTTTGCTTTGTTTTGGAGGGAGGAAGGCAAGACAATTGAGGTTAAGTGACTGGCCCAAGGTCAGATAGCTAGGAAGCATTAAGTGTCTGAGGCCAGTGGTGGAGTGAAGATGGAAGTGCAGAAGCAGGAGAACTCCACAGCTCCTCCCATAACCACCTCAAATACCTCTAAAACATGACTCTAAACAAATTTTAGAGCTCCAGAACCCACGAAAATACAGAGAAACATGGCTCCTACCAAAGGCAGCCCAGCAGGCAGACAGGAAGGGTTCTTCACAAGGCAATCAGATACCAGACCAGTCCAGGCTGTAACCCCAGGGTGCCCTGGACAAGTTGCGGCTGGAGCATTTGGGAGAGCAGAACACTGACAGCTATGGCAGTTTCCAGAATTATCAACACATAAGAGCCAAGGACAAAGTGAAAGGGTGGTGGAACTTGGCTAAATTTGGGGGAAAGGAGTCGGGCCGGCCACTGGCCCCCAGGGCAAGAAATCAGTAGAAGTGGAAGCCCTGTAGCTGCCTCCACATGGCTCTTCAGAGCTCTCGGCCTGCAGATTGCAGGGGGGGCCAAGCAATCATTCACAGGCTAAGTGCTCTTGTCTTAACCTGCCTGGAATGGGATCATGGTCTTGGGTGGTGGTCCTGAGGTGCATTTTCAGTGAGCCAAAGCTGGTGGAGGATGCAGAGATGGCAGCCTCCTAATAGCTCTGGCAGCTGTGAAAACCCCAGTGACTTGGGACAAAGCTCTTCCCCCTGGAAGCAGAGATGTACTGTGGCTCAAAAATCAAGTTCATTGACTGGCAACATGAGCAGGCAAAGGCAGCAAACCAAGCTCACAATCCAACTTTAGATTCCTTTTATGGGGACAAAAAGGATCAAAGGATGGGATGGGAGGAAGACAACACAGTCAGAACTCCTGCACCAAAAGCTTCTAAGAAAAATTTAAACTGGTTACAGGCCATAGAAGAGCTTAAGAAGAATTTTGAAAACCAAATAAGAGAAGTGGAGGAAAAATTAGGAAGAGAAATGAGAATGATGCAAGAAAATCAGGAAAAGAAAGTCAATGACCTGACTGAAGAAATAACACCTTAAAAATAGATTAACTCAAATGGTAAAGGAGGCCCAAAAAGCCAATGAGGAGAAGAATGCCTTAAAA
>CM053585.1:143862474-143890332 GCA_028646515.1 Pseudochirops corinnae
GAGACAGGGCTCAACAAAGCCATAGCCAGTGTCCTCATCAAGTCATTCTCTGCCTGTAGAACAGTCCTAGAACCCTTGAAAACATCACCAAGGCCCTCTTCCAGGATTTCTGTGCAGGTACCACAAGAAAATCCTCCTTCAGGGATTCTGAACCAACAGCCAGGTTCCAGGACTTCTACAACAGCAGCACTGTCCTTCACCATCAGGTAAATTGGGCAAAACAACATTAAAACAGACAGACAAAATACTGGCATCACAGCCATGCCTCCTCAGTTCTTGGCAGTTCCAGATGGCAGTTCTCAAAAGTCCTTGGCAGTGGCAATGGGCTCTTAGCAGTCTTTCTCTCAGCAACTCAGGTTTCATGATGCTGGATACTGCTCTCCCAAAGTCCTTCTGGCCTTCCCTAGGCTTAGGCCTCTCTCCCAATTCATGGCTCCTCCCAGTTCAGCCCTCTCTCTTCACGTCAACAAGTCCATCCCACAAGTGGGATTCACAAGCTCTGGGTTTTAATGCTCAACCCAAAAACCAAGCCAATACAGGGGCATCTCCCAATTCCATTACCATTACATCAGGGGATACAATTTTGATTATTTAGATATCATAATATTTTCTGATTTGTAACCAGATATCATTATCAGAATACTCTGATTTTTAAAATAATATCAAATTTTATCAATATGTGTACTCCTTTCAGTGACCCAGATTATATCAATGTCCTCTCATCCTATAAGAACAACTCCAGGATATTTAATAAAACCTTTGAAGGGAGTTTATAGATAAAATAGTTGCAAACACACCCATGCACACATGAACATATTCAGAAACACATTTTATATTTCTCACAAATGCTTACATTAATAGGTGAAGTTGAATGAGCAGGCTTCATCACCCATGAAGGATGGCTGAGGGAAAATGTTTAGTCTCTCTTGCATATTCACCTTTTCTAATGCTGAGTTTACCTTATTTGAAACCACAGCTCAGATGGAGCTTTTGAAAACCTCCCATCATTCTTAGAATTCTTCCTTCCTCAAATCATCCTATATTTTCTCTAAATAAACTCTATCTTCCATGAAAATGTAAACTTCTTGAAAACAGGGAATTTTTCTTCCTTGTTTTTTATATTCCTAAGGGCTAACATTGTGTCTTACATGCAGGATCACAGGACTAGAGATTTATACTTGGAAGAGGCCTTACAGATAGTCTAGTCTAAATCCCCATATTTATAGAAGAGGAAAATTAATCCCATATAGACCATAGAAGAAGCAAATGAAGCCTAGAGAGGTTAAGTGAGCTGGCCAGATATTTGATTCATATTTTGCAAATTGAATTGAAATGAAATATATTTCTTGTCCCCAAAACACTAAGATTCAGTGCTCTCCAATACATCCTGAATTATTGGAACAATAAAGAGTTAGTAAAATCTTAATATTTTAGCTTAATATAAAAGCTTAATATTTAGTGATTCTTATTTTGTTAAATCCAATAAAAAACTTTACTTTAAACAGCAAATAAATACAAAACCTCTAAACTCATAGAATAGAGTAGAAGGAAGTTCAGAATGAAATACAAACAAGCAGAATGTTTTTGATACTTTTTTGATGTATTTGTCATATACTTTAAAAACACACAATAAAGCTATGCTTAATAGAAATTGCTTTGTTAATATACAAATTTATATTTCTGCTCTTCTTATATGTGGACATGATTTGTTTAAGGTCTGTACAATTAATAGTAATGGAAAATTATTTTTATATATTCTAGAAGCACTGAAACCAGGTTAAATTTTGAAGTACTCAAAGGGTCAGAGGAAAGATGGAAAATAAAATGAAATTGAGAAGATATAGGACTGAAGAAGGGTAAGAAAAGCTGTGGGAGCTGCCTTGATAACTGGAACCAGTCAATAAGCATTTAGTATAATTATTATTCTACTAAGCACACAGAGTTAAAAAAAAAAAAAGAAAAGGGGGATAATGGGGGAGTCTTTGCCCTCAAGGAGATTACATTCCAATGGAAGGGACAATGTATAAATTACTAGTAATTAGAAAAAAAAAAGATAAAGTTCGATGGAAGATAATCTGAGAGGAAAAATAATTAACAGGTGAGGAGTGGGGCAAAAGAGTTGTGCTTTGAGTTGAGGCATGACAAAAGGCAAGGAAATTAAGAGATGGAATTGAGAGAACAAAATGTTCCAGGCATGGGGAAAGTCAATGCAAAGACATAAAGATGGGAAATGGAATATTGTGTTCAAGGAATAGTAAATGGATCAGTGTAGCTGGATTTAGAGTGTATGGAGAAGAATAAAATGTAAGAAGACTGAACAAATGGGAATTGCTGAGGTTTTAAAGAGCTTTAAATGCCAAATGGAGAAGCTTATATTTTATACAGGAGATAATAGGGAGGAAATGGAGCTCATCAAGAAGGGAGGTGACACAAGCAGGCCTGTCTTTCAGAAAAAAATCAACTAGGCAGTTAAGTGGAGGATGGACTAGAGTGGGAAGAGATTTTAGGAAGGAACACCAAAAGGATATTTTGAGAAGTTATGAGAGCTTGAATTATGGTGGCAACTGTGTTAGTCAAAAAAGGCATATACAAGGGATGTTACTAATGGAGAAATCACATTTTTTCCCAATAGATCAGATATATAGGATGACTGAAAGTGGATTGTCGAGAATGACACAGACTATGAACGTGCATGACTAGAAAAATGGTGATACCTTAAACCAGTGGTTCTCAACCTTCCTAATGCCACAACCCCTTAATACAGTTCCTCATGTTGTGGTGACCCCCAACTATAAAATTATTTTCATCGCTACTTCATAACTATAATTTTGCTACTGTTATGAATTGTAATGTGAATATTTGATACTCAGGATGTATTTAAATTGAACATAACTCACAGGTTGAGAACCATTGCAGCCTAAACAGTATTATGAAAGTTCAGAAGAGAAGAGGTATTTTGTTTCAATTTGCTCTTAGGCGTTGGGGTGGGTAATGGGGTGGAGGTCTGCTTTGCACATATTAAGTTGGAGAAGTCTATAGGACATCCAGTTGAAGATGTTGGTGATGTGTGACTATACCTCATGGGAGAAACAAGGCATGAGTACTTAGGTCTGGGAATCATCTAAATGGACATGATAGTTGAAAGCATGAGAGCTGATAAGATTACCAAATGAAATTGTATAGAGTAAAAAGAGAAGCAGGCTTAGGATAGAATTGTAGGAAGGGCATTACTAGTTAGTAAGTAAGACATGGATTTTTAAAAGATAGCAAAGGATACTAAAGGAACAGTCAAATAGGGAGGAAAATCAGGTGAAAGCACTGTCTTTGATACCTATAAAAAGAATGTAATCAAAAGGAGATGATCAAAACTGCCAAATGGAGAGGTGAAGGAGACAAACAAATTTCACAGTTCAGAGGTCATTTGTCACTTTGGAGAGTAGAGTTTCATTCAAATAATGACGTTGGAAGCCTGATTGTTAAAGTTTTGGAAGAGGATGAAAAGAGAACAAGTGATAGCATTGAACACAGAGTGCTTTCTCAAGTTATTTAGCAACAAAAAACAGTGAAAACACAGGAGAAGAGATAGGAGGTATGGGACTAGCTAATGAGTTTTTTGGTTTTTTTGTGCATTTTTCCCCCGAAGAGAAGACATAATGGAATAGAATCAAATGTGTGCATAGAGAACTTGGCCAAGCCAAGGAAAAGAGCCACTGCTTTATACAAAACAGAAGTGAAGAAGGGAATTTGAGTGGGAGAAATGTCTGAATTGTGGTGAGTGTGAATAGAGAAGGGTCCCTTGGTGAATGGTCTCAGCTTTTTTCAGTGAAGAAGCAAGGTCCTCAGTTCAAAGAGGTTACCAGGGGATGGATGAAAAGAGACAAAAATAGTTTGGAATATGCACTATAGAGATTGGGATAACAAATCAGTTTGAGGAATACAAAGATTACTTTTTTTCATTGAATCTTTTTATTTCATCTGGAGACCAGGGGGAAAAAAAGCAAATCTATAGTGGACCTAATTGAAATGTTTCATAATTTACTCTATTTCCTTTCAACAGGAAGTGAATAGAAGTAAAGGATACAAGCAGGAGTAATAACCTGGAGTTGGTTCTTGGCCAGATATGCTCTGTAGAAGTACAAGGAGAGAAAGAACTTCTAGTGTAGAGGGCAATGTTGAGTTGAGTTGGTTCATCAACATGTCAAAGTAGAGAAGAGAGGAGAGTACAGGTAGAACAAGAATGAAGCCTGTGAAAGAGTCATATTTGGAGGAAATGGAGAATATCTGGAGGATAAATAGAGATGGTGGTAATAATGGCAAGAAGGGAACAAACATTAATTAAGCACCTACTAGGTGCCAGGGCCTTTCCCAAATGCTTAACAAATATTGTCTCATTTGATAATAAAGCATGGAGAAAGATAAAATAAGCAAACTTCCAACACTTATCAAAGGGATAAATAGTTTGAGGGAGCAACATGAAATCCTTCAAAATCTGTAGATGTTAGCAAGTGCCCAAGAGGGTAACATGACAGGCAGCTAACTTCTGACCATAATAGTCTATTGTTGGACCTTATAGAATGTGAGTGACAAAGAAATATGATAGCAGGGGTTGGATCTAGAAGAACCCAAAGGGAAGATGCAGATCTTGACTTTAATGTCAACATGTAGACCAACATACTGTTGTTTGTGTGAACAAACTTCACAATTTGAAGTAGTTTTAGAAAGCAATTTATTAGATCATTTGGTAGAAAAAATAAGTGAGCTGGAAACGGGGTATGGTTCCCTTCCATCCAATCTTTGAAAGGTTTACTTCATATGGAATGTAGACAAGGATGCCTCCACAGAAACAATAAATGCATAGTTAAGCAAAGTTCCAACAGGGCAACTTGAAAGCAAGATAGATTGAAATAGATATAAGTAACTAAACATTTAATAAAATGTAAGCTAAGCTAAAACACAAAAGAACCCAAAACACAAGTTTGGATGGACTGTAATTATAATGTAATTTGAATTTGAAAATCCCTTTTTATTGGCAAAGGTATCAGGTACTTAGCACTTAGTAATTAATCAAGCCTCTGTTAAAGAAACAGAAGATGTGCCCCCAGGCTGGAGAGAATGATTTTGATTTGGAAATCCTGGATGGTGTGATTTTGATTCTGGGAACCAGCCGAAAATTCTGCTGAGTCTGAGGGCCAGCCAGAGCTGCCAAAGACTGAGGAAGCATGACTGTGATGCTGGTACTTTGAATGAACCTGTTTGTGGCTTTCTTAAGCCTTGACTTCCCAGGAGCAGAGATTGTGAAGGATTTAGGGTGGACTGGACACTGTGAACTTCAGCGTGGAGCAGGACCTGCATGGAGAGCTGGACGAGGAACTGGGAGGTGTCTGCCTTTGAATCCAGGTGACTGTTTGGTGGATTTGTTTGGACTGCCTCAATGTCAAGATGAAAAGACCTCTCTGTGGGTACTGAGTAGTGATGTAATTGTAATTTACTAGTGATGTAGGGGTGGAAGGCTTGTGTATTTTCTGATGATTGAATAGTGAATGATGAAGGATGATTGAATGATTGATTGACTAAATAATTGTACTTAATGATTGATGACTGATTGAGTTAACTTAGTGTGCCCCATGAGTGGAGAACTTTGACTATTGTACTTTGCATCCCTTAAGGAGGCAAACCTCCTTAAGGATAATTCAGTGATTGAGATGATTGGATGACTGGGTTACTAAATGATTGTTCTTTGTTCAAAACATTGTGAACACTGTGGTATAAACTATGTGGCCATTTTATGTGATAAGTTGTTGTGAATGCTATATTTTGATTTTCTGTGATAAGTGTTAACATTGTGAATGATGCACCTTCATTTTCTGTGAATGTTTTGCTCTGATTTGTTATGGAATAGAGTATTCACTATAATGTGTAATCAGAACCTTAAAAGCTCTTCACAGTAGCATTCTTCTGAAAAGCTGCTCATGCTTGGCTTTACACGAGCCCATCACAAGTTCCAAGTGTGGTAACCCCAAAAAGAATACTTTAGGTGGATCCAACACCTAGGTGAACCCCAAATACTTTGTAGGTATCTCCAGCACTTCTAGAGTTACTGGGATCAGATGACATACAAGGTGTGAATAACCATTAATCACAGAAGGTTTGATTAAAGAAAACTACCTTTTTTGAGGAATATAAGCCATTTCTTTTCTGCAGTATCATAATTTCCTACAGCCCACCATAATTCTTGCCTTGTCAGTCTGTACTTCATTACCTAACACTTGGTTGAATTTCTTTTTCAATATCCTTTCCTTATTGACACATGTATTTATGTCTTATTCCCTCAACTGCATAATAAACTACTTGAGAACAGGTAACACATGTTTCTCCCACAGTGAACAAACACATTCCGCCACACACACATATACAGAGTGAACCATGTGCCAGGAAGATCATCAAGTGGGTGGCTAACAAATGTCAGTTGAGAAATAAAATACAACAATGCCTTCCAATTGTCCTTTGAGTTCTCTGCTTCCTTTTCAGTGGCCAATTTCAGATTATTACCTGAGATCTTCCCCCTGCCACAACATAGAGAAGAGGACAGTGACACTGTCATTGACACTAAGATGTTAGTAAATTAATGTTTTATTCCTCTAAGGGCCAATGTTATTTTAAGTATACCAGAGGGAATGGAAAATAAACCAAAGGATTGGGCCTCTAATGTTGGAATTTTAGTGACTGTGGCACGTGAACACGAGTGACATGTTTTAGTAAGGTGTACTGGAACTAATTAAATCTCATGATGAAATCAATTACCTATTTTGTGTACATTTAAGGCCATTCCTATGCTCTACCCTGCTACATGGCATGCAGGCTTTCCCCCTGTCAGTTGTCAGAATTGTTCAGAACTTCCTATCTGCCACCTCTATGACTTTGTAGGGATGCCTGATGAAGTTTTCTTTCTTTTCCCCTATTTTCCCAATGTAGTATACACATGAGACCTTCTCAGATGATCACTTCAAATTTTAGAGAGTTTTAAAGTATCACTCACTTTACAGAGGTACTCCAGACTAAATAGCCCTAAAGATGAGCTAATCAAGAAGTGCAGAGGGAAAAAGTAAGATGAGGTATTCTCAGCATTCACAAACAACTTATTAGGATACCAGCAAATACAAACAAATGCAAATAAAGAATTTGTTTTGAAAACTAGATTTGGACAACTTTTTTTCATACAGTCAGGCAAAGTACATGGCATTTTCAGTCAGATTTTTAAATTTATTCTTACTGTTGGCAATGATTTTTCAATTTTGCCATTTTTATCATTTCATGAAATCTCAAAAAAGATTGATCATTATAATATCTAATAACTATAGGCCTGCTGAATATTTGAGACAGGTGGAGAGGGAAGGAGAGAAAAAAACAGAAGCTAGCTGTCCTAAGAAAGTCAGAAATGAAATTGAGCTCCATAAAGAAATCTTTAAAACAGTAATTATTATTATTAGTAGTAGTAATTATTAAGTAATTAGTTTTAAGTATTCTGGCAGATTGTTTTAACTATGTAGTAAAATTCCTTCTGATCTATAAGATTAGCTTTGGTTGAATTTGCCCCAAGAATTTTTGTTTTCTAAACCATTAGCTTGCTTAAAAAAAATAGACCTTGAAGCACTGGGATCACTTAGAGCAGTGGTTCTCAACCTTCCTAATGCTGCGACCCTTTAATACTCATATGTGGGTGTATCTGCATGTGGGTAGACCCGCCTGGAGATGGATAGAGGAGCGATGTCTAGGTTCCTAAGACCATCAGCAATATGTGTTTTCTGATGGTCTTAGATGACTCCTGTGACCCCTGTGAAAGAGTCGTTCGACCCCCAAAGGGGTCGCGAGCCACAAGTAGAGAGCTGCTGACTTAGAATATAATTTTGGGGCATAATCTTAGATAATCAATGTGGTATAGTGGAAAGATGACTGGATTTAGAGTTCAACATTCAGTGAAAAACAGTTCTTGTATAATCAGAGGACCTGGGTTCCAATTCCTTTTCTGATGCTTATGATCTGTTTTACTTTTGGTAGACTACAACCTCTCTGGGCATCATTTTCCTCATCTATAAAATGAAGGAACTGAGGCAGAAAAATATTATCCTTCCCAGACTTAAAACCTGTTATCTACCAAAGCTTCTTCCTTTTACAAATAAGAAGTCTCCAGGCTCAAGGGAAAAATGGCTTTGCCAAGGTCACATCATTTATCACAGATCTAGATTCCAGGTATCTTGACTCAGAGTATAGGGAGCCTTCTATTCAGAAGTAGGTATCCCCTTTGTAAAATGGTGATATTTGTGTAGCCAGATACAGGAAGTTTTTGTCTACTGAGATATTTGACCTCCTACAAAAATTAAAGAGGAGGAGGAAAGACAAGCTGATGAGCTCAATGTCCAGAAGCCCATCTGGATTCCTCTTTCCTGGTACTTTGGCCCCGGTTCCTATCATAGTCTAGTGTTCAAAATTAAAATCATTATGGACTATTTCATAAATTCATGAAATTTATTAATGATGACTCATTTTGCCCCTACTTCCCCTTCTGATTTTTATCTCCTTCCCAACACTGAAACCAAACTGAAACCTTCTTACATTACAAATTGAAGTACCTTTACTAAATGAAAGTATATTTCAAAAAGATATAGCATCAAAGCCCCTTTTAACATCCTAGTTTCAGCAATCTTCACCCCTTGTCTAGAATATTGTAATAGCTTTCTAACTGCCTCCAGTCTCTTGCCTTTCCAATCAATCTTTCATAGCCCTCCCTGAGTAATTCTCCTAAAGCAGAAAATAGCATCACGCCACTTTTTTGTTCAGACATGTTGAAGAATTGATTCAGTACTCCATATTTTCTTGCTTAGCCAAGACATTGTTCTTTATTACTTATAGCTGTAAGGAAAAAGACAGACTATGGACACAACAATTGATGTCATAACCAATCTCTTCATCCACATCAACTAAACTGGGAGAATAGGCCACACAGTTAGGAAACTGATGCAGTAGGTAGATAAAAGAACTCATAAAAAGAAAGTCACTGAAGCTCAGCAACCATGTGTATGTGTGTGGGAGAGGGACTGGATTATTCTGATAAAATTAAAATATTAATGAATAATTGGTTATAACATGTTACATAAGCAAGATGCACAAGCACTTCCATTGTGTTCTCTATAGATTGCAAGATTTCCCATGAGAAAGCACTTTCTTGTTGTATTCCATCATAACAATATGTAGTCTACCCCTAGCCCTTTGTTGTAATGTCAAGGTTCAGAACCAAATCAGAACCAAAGACAGATCTAGATCCTTTATTGCTCAGACAACTCTAATGATTTCCAAATTTCTATAAGATAAAATCAAATCACTTCAACCTAAACATCAAGTGCTGCTATACCCTTGAACTAACTTGCTTTTTCCCAGTCTTTTCTTCAACTGCTTTTAAACTGTTTTTATAAACTCTATGCCTCAAACCTGTCTTCACACTATCTGCAGAATATTAACCTTCTATTCTATTACTTCCTCACCTTTGTTAATATATTACCCTATCACTGGATATCTTTCTGGCTCTGATATCAACTTCCAAATATAGGTAACTTCTTCCACGAGACCTCTCTTACTAGGCATAATAACACAATATTTTGAAGTCAAGTCTAAAACTAATTTTCCCTGCCAGTTGTTTGACTTTTATAATTTACTTCCATGCTTTATAGTTATTGATATCTCTTGCCTCTTCTAAGAGACATCTCTGATAAATTGACATCATCAAGTTTTGGAAAATAATGTTCCTTTCTCATAAGCATTCATATCCTGCACAGAATCTTACAGATACTCAGTGCATTTCTATCAAAATGGATATTTGTTGAAAGTATTTCTTCTTCTACCTCTGTTTGTGCTATTCCTTTCCCCCTCTGATAACTTTGTTGTCCCTGCTTTATGAAGCTTTCATGACAAGAGAAGTCGATTATTCTCTCTTTCCTTTCCTCTGCATTTCTGTATCATATATCCTGATTATCTTATTGCTTCATGTTCCTGGGTCTTGTTTCCCTCTTATCTGAAAATTCCTTAGCCACAGGGGCTATGCTTTCTATTTTCTAAGTATTCTTCATAGTGCCTAGCACGGCAATGAACAACCAGACTGTGATTAATGGATGCTACTTTAATAATGCAGAGAATCCTTTTAGAAATCCTAATCATGGCATTAAAGTGTCTCTGTGTTCTTGAATACCATGCTATTTGAAAACAACTTGTATAAAGAATAGGAAGTTGCTGTTAGGGTGTAGAGTACTTTCACAAGGGCCTTCCTGTGTCTTTCCTATCAGGAATAATTTAACTAACTGTGAGGATACTTATTGGCTAGTAGGTGATGATTTCTTAGGCCATGGTAACCCATGGATGGTGAAAGGTCTGGGATTGATGTAATAAAAGTATAAATTGAGAGAATGGGCACATTTAACTTTGGGGGCGAAAGAGATTCAAGGGAGTACATGTGATAATAGGGTTCAAGTATTTGAAAGATTGAAGAGAGAATAGTTTTGATGTTTGCTCCCAGAATGTAAAACCAGGAACAAAGCATGGAAGTTGCAGTGAGAAAGATTTTGGATTAATTATAAAGATAAGCTTGTTAAGAACCAAACCTATATTAAAGTACAATGGGATGCCTTGGGAAATGATGGCTTCTGCTTCATAAAAGATTATACAGTAGATGATGTATCATCATTATTATCAAGTATTCATTAAACACTTAGTATATGCTTATTGTTTCTCCTTTATTCTAGAAGGGGACCAATGACATCAAGAGGGTGATGTCTTCACTTTCAAATGAACTGAATTTAAGTGAGGCAGGGCTGTGCAAAGTCATCAGTATCACTCCTCCAGAGGTATATAGAGTTCAGTGGCAAGATATAGGTGAGGGCAACTGAGAATGGTCTCCGATGGTTGACCTTGGTCGTTTCAAGCTAAGGTCTTTCCCAGGTCTCGGTTTGTCAGAGGCAACACCCTTTGAGTAATTAAAGGCTAAGTAAAAATTGAGGCAAAAAAATGGCCTACTTTGCCTTCTCAAAAGAATCAGTCTAGGGGGAAGGGGGAGTCCCTAGGGTTTCTGGCCAATACAGAAACAACTACAATTTGCACTCACTGAGCCATCAAAATCCAAACAAGTAACCAAGTGAGGCTTTGACTGAGACCTGTTATTGACCAATCAGTGATAGTTGGGAGTGATTTGCATTTTAGTCAAATAGCTCTATTTGAAACCCACTGAACTTTATCAGAGCCAGTTTTTCAGAGGTGTATTTTAAGAAATTATAAATGAAAACTACATGGAAATGGAATAATTGAACCAGTTTTTTTTTTAAACAATGATAGAATAAGTAGGGAGGAAGAAGAAGAAGAAAAAAATCCAGGCCCCAAGATTTCTTGTGAAGTATAAATGATCAAAATTTATAATCCTTTGGACAGAGTACCCACATGTAAGGGTATGATTCCCCATGGGGACAAAAAAAGAGGAGGGAGAGGAAGGTAGGGAGCAAGGAAGGAAGGAAGGAAGGAAGAAAGGAAGGGAAGAGAGAGAGGGAGGGAGTGAGGAAGAAGGAACCTTGGTTTATGAATTTAATTCCTTCTGAGATT
Source organism: Pseudochirops corinnae (assembly GCA_028646515.1). NCBI lineage: Eukaryota > Metazoa > Chordata > Mammalia > Diprotodontia > Pseudocheiridae > Pseudochirops > Pseudochirops corinnae. The sequence continues at coordinate 143,874,109 of CM053585.1, forward strand.
CTTTTCTTCATGTGACTTGTTCACATTGCAAAGCGAATTTTCCCATAGGAAATAATGCAAAGTCAGATAATCAGTACCAGATTCCCCCAAATATTCATATAATAACCATTATTTATAATTTCAAGTAAGGTTTTTGTCCCTAATTCACCTGAAATACAATAGCAATGATTGGTACACAATATAAAACAAAAATAAAACAAATTAACCTGCACTTTCCCTTTGAGAAGAGTAATGGCTTGTGTGAGGGAGACAAGATGGAGGAGGGGGTGGGGATAGGGGGAGGCAGGATAGACAATTGAAGGGCTTGCGGAGAGGGTAGGGGTCTGAGGACGAGGGTAAGAGGTTGTGGCTAGGACCAGAGTCTGAGGAGTGGGAGTGGCCTGGGGGCAGAAGAAATTGATTTTGCTTCTTTTGCTGCCACTCACCACCACCTCCACTGGGAGTGGCCAGAATGTAGACTGAGGCCAAGGCCTTGGGATACCCAAGTGCCCCTTCCCCTGGGGTCCTAAGTCTTTGCCAGTCACCAGTCACTGCCCATACTTCCCACCCTCGAGGCTATAGGCTAGGTGGGGGAACCACCTACCATCTCAAGCCTCTGAGTCTGAGTAGCATGTATGTGAAACTGAAAGTGTGGGGGGGGAGGGGACTCACTCCACTTCACCATGCTGCAAATCCTGACAAAGCAGGACACCATACTCAGAGCTATGTTCAGTGGCCTCGTGGAGGTGCTCACAGACTTCAAATGCTAGGTGCTGATTGACAGGAGTGGTCACCATTTGGGGACAATCCTGAACTACCTTCAGGATGGGTCAGTGCCTCTTCCAGAGGTGCCACAGGAGCTGGGTGAGCTCTTGGGTGAGGCATGATACCAATTGGTGAGGAGGCTAGCTGAAGATTGCCACTTGACTCTGTAGCAAAAGAGTAAGAGCTTTTCCCCACTCTGTCTTATTCCCATGGTGACATCTCCATGGGAAGAACAGCAGCTTCTGGCTAGCACCTCTAAACCACTAGTGAAGCAAACATGATGTCCGCACTGCAAATTGTTTATCCTGAAATACAAATTTTGCAAAAAAAATGTTTCCTCATCTAGTGAAGCATACATAACCCAGGTTACTGATAAACTGGGGTTCTGTTGTAGCTTTATTGCCCAACTGGAACTGGACAGTTGGGTCTCCAGTGGGGTAGCTACTACAATTCACAGATTGCTCATCCTTAGTTCTCTAAGAGGACTGATGACATCAGGAGGAGGATGTCTGGACTTGCAGGTGAAATAGATTCGAGTGAGGCAGGGATGTGCAGTCATCGGCCTCACTCTCTCCTCCAGAGTCATCAGAGTCCACTGGCAAAACATATGCAAGGAAGACTGGTGATGGTCCCCAAATGGGCATGGAAAAAAAAGGTAAAAACATGAATCCTGCACTCAAGAAGCTCAAACTCTAATAACCATTTAGAAGAAATGCCCTGAAAGGAGGGAAGAGAAATTCTTTTGTATATAGACTAAATTACGTTGCTACTGAAATGTTTTCCAATTTTCAAATTCCATGATTCTAGAATAAGTTTACTTTTAAATTTAAAATATTGTTTCCTTTATCAAGGCTTTCAATTTTCAGATGATACAAACTGAAGTATTAAATTAAGACTTCAGTGTATTTCAACTCATTCCTACACTTGCCATATTTGCTTTTAAATATCCACTTTGACATATATATCTATGACATATCTATATGATAATGAATGGCAAAAGAATTATTAGATAATTTCATTCCTTACTAAATAAATTGAAATGTTTTAAAGCAAGGATAGATGTGGACTTAGAAGAAAGAATGGAAGGGGAAGGAGAAATGTGAAAAGGGAGCTGTGGCAGATAGATTTGGGAGTGATCTTAGTTACTCAATTCTGGTTCAATCCTTTCATTTTACACAAAAGGAAACTGAGTTTCAGAGAAGGAAAATTTCTTTACCAAAAGATTTTTTCCCAATAGGGAGTTAGTGACATAGCCTCATCTAGAACCCAATGTTATTTTTACCAATCCAATGTTTCTACCAACAATTTTGCCATCCTTCTCTAATTTACCTAAGCTTCCAGGTGCTGGTTTTCTTTTTTTTTTTTTTTCCCTCTAGGTAACAATGAAAGAATTTTCTATCTTTAAATTTCCTGAAATCGCTGTGTAATGCATAGTTTAAAAACAAACAAACAAGAAAATATCATGAGATTTTAGAGGTGTCAGGAACCTTAGAGATTATATAATCTGATACTTTCACTGTACTGATGAGATAACAGGCACAGAAATGGATAGTGGCTGTCTCAGGACAAGTGACAAAGACAGCAATAATAATATTCAGGTGAAATTGAAAGTTATAAAACTGAATTTTGTTAAAATAATGTCAGATCAGGCTTTGTACCAAGTAAGAATAACTTTCTCCTCAAGTTAGAATAAATTGTTGAGATTTGATTGATTTTTCTCCCAAGCACTGGTTATAAGATGATATTTTGAGGCCTGTTTCCAGGTCTGTACCCATTTCAATTGACCTAGTTCAATTTAGTAAATACTTATAAGGTACCTACTGTGTGAAGATGACTGTGAGAGGCACTGATGGGAGATGCAAAATTTAAATAAGGTAAAGTATACATCCTCATAAGAGTCAATCTTTTTTTTCCTAAATTTTATTTATTTATTTTTAGTTTTCAACTTTCTCCCCATTTCTCCCCTACTGAATACCCATTTTCCCACTCTGCCCTCTCTTATATACCCCCATTCCCCTCTTTACCCTTTTCCTCCCTCCTTTCTTGTAGGGCAAGATTGATTTCTAAACCCCAATGCATATATATCTTATTTTCCAGCTGCCTGTAAAAACAATTTTTTAACATCGGTTTTCAAAACATTGAGTTCCAGATTCTCTTCCTTCTTCCCTCCTCACCCACCCCCACTGGGAAAGAAAAGCAATTCAATATAGGTTATATATGTGTAGCTACAAAACATTTTGATAATAGTCATATTGTGAAAAACTAACTATAATTCCCTCCAAAATATCCTGCCCCCCACTTATTCTATTTTCTTCTTTGACCCTGTTCTTTTTCAGGTGTTTGCTTCTAATTACCCTCTCCCTGAATCTGCCTTCCTTTCTATCCCCTCTCTTATCCCCTTATTCCATTATTTTCCTATAAGGTAAGATACCCAATTGAGTGTATATGTTATTCCCTCCTTAAGCCAAGTCCAATGAGAGTAAGGTTGACTCATTCCCTTTCACCTTCCTGCTCTTCCCCTCTATTGTAACACAGCTTTCTCTTGCCTCTTTTATGTGAGATAATTTACGCTATTCTGTCTCTCCCTTTGTCCTTCTCCCAATATATTCCTCTCTTATTTCTTAATTTTATTTTTATATCCCTTCATATTCAACTCATCCTGTGCCCTCTGTCTATGTATACGTATATATATACACACACATATATATTGACACACATACACATACTTCTATATACATATATGTATTTATGTCTACATATATACATATATACCTATATATAATATATATGAAAAGACTCATGAGTTTAAAATATCATCTTTCCAAGTAGGAATATAAATAGTTCATTTTTAATAAGTTCCTTTTGATTTCTCTTTCATTCTTATCTTTTAATGCTTCTCTTGAATTTTGTATTTGAAAGTCAAACTTTCTGTTCAGTTCTGGTTTTTTCTTCAAGAATGCTTGAAAATCCTCTATTTCTTTGAATATTCATATTTTCTCCTAACATATTATACTCAGTTTTGCTGGATAGGTGATTATTGGTTTTAATCCTAACTTGTTTGACTCTATAATATTATATTCCAAGTCCTTCCATCCCTTAATGTAGAAGCTGCTAGATCTTATATTATCCTGATTGTATTTCCACAGAACTCAATTTTTTTCCTTCCTGACTGCTTGTAATATTTCTCCTTGACCTGGGAACTAAGGAATTTGGTTATAATATTCCTATGAGGTTTCTTTTTGGTATCGTTTTCAAGAGGTCATTGGTGAATTCTTTCAATTTCTATTTTACCCTCTGGTTCTAGAATATCAGGGCAGTTTTCCTTGATAATTTATACAAAGATGGCATCTAGGCTTTTGTTGTTTTTTTTTTTTATCATGACTTTCAGGTAGTCCAATAATTTTAAAATTATCTCTCTGGATGTATTTTCCAGCTCAGTGGCTTTCCAATGAGATATTTCACATTGTTTTCTATTTTTTTTTCATTCCTTTGTATCTGTTTTTTAATATCTTGATTTCTCATAAAGTCATTAGCTTCCATTTGCATCAATCTAATTTTGAAGGAATTATTTTCTTCAGAGAGCTTTTGAACTTTCTTTTCCATCTGGTCAATTCTACTTTTTAAGGCATTCTTCTCCTCATCGGCTTTTTGCATCTTATTTGCCATTAAAGTTAGTCTATTTCTAAGGTGTTATTTTCTTCAATGTATTTTTTTGGTCTCCTTTAGCAAGCTGTTGACTCATTTTTCATGATTTTTCTTCCATTAATCTCAATTATTTTCCCAATTTTTCCTCTACTTTTTTCTTTTTTTAAAAAATTTGTTTATTTTTAGTTTTCAACTATCATTTCCACAAGATTTTGAGTTACAATGTTTTCTCCCTGTCTTTCCCCTACCACCACCCCAAAATAGCAAGCCTACTGAATACTTCTTCCCTCAATCTTTTCTCTCTTATATCCTCCTCCATCCTCCCTCCCACCACAACTTCTTAGTAAGGCAAGATGGGTTTCTATACTCCAGGACCTGTATATCTTATTTCCCAGTTTCATATAAAAAACAAATTTTTAAACATTTGTTTTCATAACTTTGAGTTCCAGATTTTCCCCTTCTTCCCTCCTCACCCATCCCAACTGGGAAGATAAGCAATTCAATATATATTGTACATGTGTAGTTACCCAAATCATTTCCATAGTGGTTATATTGTAAAAGATTAACTATATTTCCCTCCATCTTATCCCACCTCCCCCACTTACTCTATTTTCTCCTCTGACCCTATCCCTTTTCAAAAATGTTTTCTTCTAACTACCCTCTCCCCCAATCTGCCCTCCCTTCTATCATCCCTCATCTTATCCCCTACCCCTCCTATTTTCCTGTAGGGTAAGATACCTGATTGAATGTGTATGTTATTCCATCCTCAAGTCAAATTCAATGTGAATCAGGTTGTCCCATTCCCTTTCACCTTCCTGCTCTTTCCCTCCATTGTAACAGTTTTCTCCTACCTCTTTAATATGAGATAATTTACACTGATCTATTTCTCCTTTTCTCCTTTTCGCAATAAATTCCTTTCTCATCTCTTAATTTTATTTTTTAGATATCATCTCTTCATATTCAACTCATCCTGTTCCCTCTTTCTATGTATACATAAACATACATACACCCATAGTCACATATATATATATATATTATATGTACATACAACCTCCTATACATATATATGTATGTATGTGTATGTATATATGTATATATTTTATATATAGTTATATATATGAATATGTATATATATATATATGTATGTATGTATGTGCGTGTGTGTGTGTGTGTGTGTATATAGATAGATAGATAGATAGATATACACATAAACCTACACATATATATTTGTTTCAACTATCCTAATACTGAGAAAAGTTTTATGAGTTATAATTATAGTTCTTCCATATGTAGAAATAGTTCAACTTTAATAATTTCTTTTATGATTTCTTTTTCCTATTTACTTTCTCATTCTTCTCTTGCTTCTTGCATTTGAAAGTCAAATTTTCTGTTCAGCTCTGGTTTTTTCATCAAGAATGCTTGAAAATCCTCTATTTCATTGAATGACCATATTTTACCCATAACATTATACTCAGATTTTCTGGATAGGTGATTCTTGGTTTTAGTTCTAGCTCGTTTGACCTCCAGAATATCATATTCCAAGTCCTTTTATCCTTTATGTAGAAGTTGCTAGGTCTTGTGCTATCCTGATTGTGTTTCTACAATACTCAAATTGTCTCTCCCTGATCGTTGGCAGTATTTTTATCTTGACCTGAGAACTCTAGAATTCACGTACAATATTCTTATGAGTTTTGTTTTTGGTATCTTTTCAAGAGGTGATTGGTGAATTCTCTCAATTTCTATTTTGCCATCTGGTTCTAGAATATCAGGGCAATTTTCCTTGATAATTTCTTGAAAGATGTGTCTAGACTCTTTTTTTTTATCATGGCTTTCAGGTATTCCAATAAAATTTAGGTAATCTCTCCTGGATCTAATTTTGCAGCTCAGTGGTTTTTCCAATGAATTGCTTTCTTTTTTTCATTTGCTTGGGTGTGTTTTACAGAATCTTGGTTTCTCATAAAGTCATTAGCTTCCAGTTTCTCCATTCTAATTTTGAAGGAATTATTCTCTTCAATGAGTTTTTGAAATTCCTTTTCCATCTTGCAAATTTGGCTTTTTAAGGAATTCTCATTGGTTTTTTGGGCCCCTTTTGCCATTTGTGTTAGTCTATTTTTAAGGTGTTATTTTCTTCAGTGTATTTTTTTAAATCTACTTTAGCAGGCTGTTGACTTGCTTTTCATGATTTTCTTGCATCATTCTCATTTCTCTTCCCAATTTTTCATCTAAATCTCTTACTTGATTTTCAAAATCCTTCTTGAGCTCCTCCATGGCATGTAACCAATTCATATTATTCTTGGAGGCTTTTGATGGAGGACTTTTGACTTTACTGACTTCTTCCCACTCCGTGCCGATCCTTTTTGTCCCCCAAAAAAAGGATTCTATGGTCTGTTTGTGCTTCTGTTGCTTGCTCATATTGCCAGCCAATCACTTGACTTTTGAGCTCTTTGCCATAGTAGAACTCTACTTCCAGAATGGAGAGAGCTTTGTCCTAAATTGCTAGGATTTTTGCAGCTACTGGAGCTATTAGGAGAGTGACAATCTCTACAGTCCCCACAAGTTCTGGTACACTGATCACACACCTCAGGACTACCACCTAAGAACACAATACAGATCCAAGCAGGTTAAAGCAAAAGAGATTACCCTCTGAATGGCTGCTTGGTCCCCCTACATCTGCAGACCAGGAGCTTCTGAGGCAGCCACACCAAGTTGGCTGCACAGCCGCTGTACTTCTGCTCCTTTTCCCCCTGGGGGCAGGGTCAGCCTGCACTCTTCAGTCCCACCCACCCCCACCTGTTCCAACAGAATTCCACACTGACCTTTTACTTTGTCTTTGGTGTTTGTTGGTTGAGAAGTCTGGAAACTGCTACAGCTGGTGCTTCAGTCTCCTGAAGTGTGCTCTGGCCACTGCTGGTTGGGGCTGTCCTGATGCTAGAAGCACATGACTCAAGGTTCTTGGTTCCCAGCTCAGTGCAATAGGCCCTTCCTGTCCACCTGCCAGGCTTTCTTCAGTGGGAGATTTGTTCCTCTCTGTCACTTTGTGTGTTCTGTAGCTTTAAAGTTCATTTAGAGTCATTTTTTACATGTATTGGAAGTGATTAGATTGGGAGCTTATGCCAAGTTTGTGCTTATACATTGCCATCTTCGCTCTGCCCCCCTTTACTTCTTACTTGATTTTCAAAATCCTTCTAGAGCTCCTCCATGACTCACAACTAGTTCATATTTTTCTTGGAGACTTTTGATGCAGGTGATTTAACTTTGTTGGCTTCCTCTAGTTTTATATTTTGATTGTCTTTGCCACCAAAAATGATTCTATAGTCTAATTTCTCTTCCTCTGTTTGCTAATCTTGCTAGCCAATTACTTGACTTTTGAGTTCTTTTCAGGGTAGAAATCTGCTTCCAGAGTGAAGAATCCTGTGTTCCAAATTTCTGGGGTTTTGCACAGCTGTTGTTAGAGATTCTTCTAGGCACCTGCCTCAGAACTGTGAGAAGGACTGCCTTTCCATAGCCTCAACAAGTGTGCCACACCAACACTCCTCATCCAAGAACTGCCACCCAAGACTGTGACTCACATCCAAGCAGTACAAAGCAGAAGTCTCCTGCCTCAGTGCTAGTGAAAAGATTCTTATAATTGCCCTCTAGTCAGTTAATTGGCCCTCCCCACTATCTGTGGGCCCAGAGCTCTAGAAGCAGCTGCTGCTACAGCAGCTGCAGCCACCAGCACCTCTGCCACGCCAGGGGCCTGGATCTAGATCACACTCTTCTCTTATCCAGGTTCAGAGTTTCCCCACTGCCCTTTTACTTTCCCTTTGGCGTTTATGGTTTGAGAAGTCTGGAAACCACTACAGCTGCCAGTGATTCTGTCCCTTGACAGGTCTCCAAGAGGTCTATGCTACCGTGGCTAACATGGGACTGCACTGTTCTCCCAGCCTGGTGTGATAGACCCTTCCTGTCAGCCTGTCAGTCTGCCTTCAAAGGGAGATTTATTTCACGCTGTCATTTTGTGGGTTCTGTAGCAATGAAATTTGTTTAGAATAGTTTTTTACAGGTATTTTAGGTGGTTGGCATAGGAGCAGCAAATTTCTGCTTTTACTCCACTATCTTATCTCTGCCCCTGAAACTTATAATCTAATGGAGAAATGAGATACTGTGAATGTACTATACAGTTTTACTTATTTCAAGCATTTGAGAGATACCCGAGAAGATGGTGTGATGGGAAGTCCTTGATACCTGAAGAGATCTTGGAAAGTTTTTTGGAGGCTGTAGGATTTGTAGTGGGCTTCAATAAAGCACTATTAATTCATGTGATGGAAGTGCCAGAAAGACACCGTTTCTGCATGACTTCCTTTTTGAAGGAGAATGTCTTCTCTCCATAGGATCAAAAGATCATAGATTTGAACCTATAATGGACTTGCAAAACAATCTAGTTCATCCTCCTAATTTATAGGTCCAGTGACATGATAATAACTTCTCTAATATCTCTCTGAGAAATGACATAGCTGGCATTTGAAATTAATTTTACTCTAAATCCATGTGTGTAGTTTAGGACTGAGAGCTAGGAGATATAATCTGATATTTAAATCCAATTATCCCTTGGCCCACTTCCTACTACAGTCCCAGAATCAGAGTGTTACTGTCCAGTAAATTACTATGATAATGAAGCAAACAATTTTCTTGATGAAGTTGCAAAGTAGGATGGAATCCATGACTTAGCAACTATGTCATCAGTGATGTATACAAAAAACTGAAACCAATCTCAGATATTGATTGTTAAAAAATCCAAGTGTATTTTACAAAGAATGAGGATTAAAAATTTGGAACAGTGTAAAAATGAGGATATGGATCTCAATGAAGATCTATATAAATGAATCAAGTTGCACCACTTTAAAAAAATTCAGCCTGGGAGTAATGAGAGATTTAGGGAAAGACATGGATAGGCAAGGCTAACATGGGATGAAAAGGTATGGAATAGTTGTGATTTCCACCAATATAGTGTGTATTTGGAGTGATATGATCATGGATCCATAAATATTTTAACCAGAGAAGAGCTGGACTCATGAAATCATGTTGTAGAAGTACATGAAATAAATCTAAATCCAAGAAATCCAAATCCTAGATGGAAGAACAAAGCGGAAGCCAAAAATAAAAATGTCGTATACACTCACCAGTAGAAGTTGTGAAGATCTGCTTCCACCAATCACTTTTATTCACTCTAAAAAAAGAAGGGTAATTAAATCTAGTTCCTGGGTTAACAGTAATAAATGGGAGATTTCATGAAAGGTATAATCCATCTGCTGAAACTAAATTCCAATAATTCATCTTGACTTAGAGTTACCTTTCATATTGAAATTCAAACTCTGGACTGGTCTACAAAGCTTAAAAGTCATTGAACAAGGACAAAGTGATAGACATATTAGTATTTGAAAGGCCAGATTAGCTAAATCAGAGAATTTATAAAACAGGTGGTACATTTTCCATTTTAGCACTATGGAAGCCTATATATTCAGCCACAGCAACTTTTTAATTAGCATTCATTTCATGGAATCATGGATTCTTTGAATATCAAAGTATTCATATTACATATGTTATCCCCAAATTCTGCTGAAATTTCTAATTATCTGTGGTTTCAATTAATGACTCGAGACCTGTTAGGAACTACCAGAATTAATCTAGCTTAAATAAGAACATTTTCTAGATAACTAAGAATATTTACTGAGGCACAATAAAAGGCACAGAAGGGAACAAACATTTATTAAGCACCTACTATGTGCCAGGTACTACACTAAGCACTTTACAAATATTTCATTTTATAATCCTCACAACAACTCTTGGAGGTAGGTGCTACTCCTTCCCTGCCCCCATTTTATAATTGAGGGAAATAGAGGTTGAATAACTCACCCAGGATCACAGAGCTAGTTATGTCTGCAACCAGATTTGAATTCAGGTCTTCCTGTCAAGAAGCCCAGTTCTCTACCCACTGTGCAACCTAGACATATATGTAAAAGGAAGAAACTTGATCCAGCAACACAGTATTTAACAGTGAGGATTCAAAATGATTCCTTATACATTCAAAATCAGTGTTCTTTTCTCTATACTCTAGTGGTTTCCCTAAATGGCAATGATTATAACTGATACTCTATTGAATAGAATTAGAGGAGGGCAATTGTACTGAACTTTGCTTTTATATTAATATGTGTCTTTCCTATAACATACTTTTGTAAATAAAAATGACCATTACTTCATTCCATCATAACAGATACCAATTTTAATTCACTCACAATCATTACATTCTTAGGACATTAAGGGAGGGGAGTTCTTTTTCATTATATAACTTTATGATAGGTTTAATTTGGCTCAAATCTCTGCGGGAAATAAACCAACCTTCTGGTACTTTTGAAAATGGCAGGGAAGGGAAAGCAGCCTAGTGTTTGGGCCAGGACTGTGCTTCTAAAGATGGATACTTCTCTAACACCCACATTGCTGACTTGCCTCTGGGGCAGGTAAACTTTTTACAATATATATAGTACATAATGAATTTGGTATTTACATGTCCTTTTGACCTTTAGTATTTACTGCTGTCAAATAGAAAACAATAATTACAGTATCAAAGGAGCAGAAAGAAGTAAAAAATATCTTTTCTCCATTACCTTATAGGACAAGGATTGTTTAATATTAAAAAAAAAAAACTAAACAATTAAATTGCTATACAGGTATCCACCCAAGTTAAGAAGTCTTGCTCTACATAATATAAATTCCTTGAGGACAGTGACTTTTATTTGTCTTTGTAGTCAGTAAATAGCACCTAAAGGGCACTAAATAAATATTTCCTGATTGATTAACCTTTCTGAGCTTCAGTTTCTGCATCTATACAATTGGGATAACAAAATTTTATACTACTATTATTACTGGTCTGTTGTGAAGTGAGAGTTTTGCAAATTCTTAAGAACCCAGTAACTTGTAGTTATTACTATGATCTCCTGACATATTGCTTGAACATTTTGTTATGGTGCAGAAATGACCCTGATTTGTCTAGGGTAAGACAATAGTGCTCAGTTTCTGGGAGGTGGAAAACACATATTGCTTAAGTTACTTATTGGCCATGGGTCACAGATCAGTCTAACCAAGTTTGGAGAAGTTCATGTCCCTGAGGTAGGACTTCTCCATAGTAATTTTTAAAGACATCAAGATCTGGAGGCTGTATTAGCAAGTACCCTAGAACATCCAGGATGGCCTGCTAGCACAGGTTCTTTGATCTGATTTTCTAAAGGAAAGATAGCTTCAAGGGGGCCATCAATCTTACTTTAACAAAACATATATAAATCATTCACTATTTCCGGGGAAAAGTCAGCTCCCTGAACATGTAGAAAATAAAAGCAGAGGAGTGAAGAAAGTAAAGTTTATTTCCTAGTTGTAAAGCCATGCACAAGCAGATTTCCAGAGGATGGCTGCTGTGAACAATTTTCAAGGTTCTGATTATACAGTATAGTAAAGACTCTATTCCACAACAAATCAAAGCAAAACATTCACTGTAAATTAAAATACAGCATTCACGATGTTATAACTCATCACAGGAAATCAAAATATAGCATTCACCAAAACTTATCACACAAAATGGCCACATAGTTTCCACCACAGTGGTCACAAAGTTTTGAACACAGAGCAATCATTTAGTAACTCAATCATTCAATCATCCTTAAGGAGATTTGCCTCTGCAAGGAACACAAAGTACAATAGTAAAACTTCTCCACTCATGGGGTACATTAAGTTAACTCAATCAGTCACTTATTTAGTCATCATTCACTAAGTACAATCATGCAGTCAATCAATCATTCAATCATTCTTCATCATTCACTCTTCAATCATCAGAAAATACACAGAACCTTCACCCCTAGGTCACTAGTAAATTTACAATTTCTCAGTCAGTACACAATATCCAAGTAAAATCTTCTTTCAGCTTGACTTGGAGTGCTTTATCAGATTCCCTAGAGCCCCTTCCACGGTTCCATATCCTACCTGGATTCACCAAACTGTCACCTGGGTTCAAAGGCAGACAGCTCCCAGCAGAGTCCAGCTTTCTGTGCAGTTCCTGCTCCACATTGGAGCTCACAGTGTCCAGTCCATCTCAAATCCTTCACGGTCTCTATTTCTTGGAAGACAAGGCTTACCAAAACCACAAACAGGTTCATACAAAGAACCAGCATCACAGTCATGCTTCCTCAGTCTTTTGGCAGCTTCACCTGGCGCTCAGAAATCCTCAACAGCCTCAGCAGCTCTGGCTGGCTCTTTGACTCAGCAGAAGTTTCAATGGATTCCCAAAATCAAAATCACTTCATGCAGGTTTTCCAAATCAAAATCATTCTCTCCAGGCTGGGGAAGGGAGGGCAGTCTCTCCTCTTCAGCCTCCCTGGGGGGAGCAGCTTATGCTTCCATGGAGCTTCTCCAAGAAGATCTGACTTTCCCTCTCTCAGGTTTTTCCTTATATACAGTATTGCCCCTCCTTGTTCAGCCCCTACCTGTTACATCAGCAACAGGAGATAGGAGTTTGTACCTTCCGTTTCTTTAACAGAGGCCTGATTAATTACTAAGTGCTAAGTACCTGTTACCTTTGCCAATACAAAGGGATCTTCAAATTGAAATTACATTACCATTACACTAGTTCAGAGGAAGGGTCAGTAGGCTGAATGTGGATAAAACACAAGCAGAGAAACATAGAGAAATTAGCACAGAGATCCAATAAACAGAGCTCCAAATGTCTAAACAAAGTAAGAGAAATATAGTCACCAGACCAGGGAATGTGAACATCTGGTTTCAGGCACAGCTGAGGGCTCCTTAGCAATGGTTACCAAGTCTCTTTGGGCCAAATCACATAAACATTCTTCCAATGAGTGAGCCCCAAAGTAAAATATTAACCTCCCAGTATATATAGTTTTCAAGTAGTAGGCTCAGGACCAGAAATTACCAAAACCCACATTTCTCAGTACCTAATTGGCCCATGAACAAAAGATGTGGAAGTCTTCCTGTAAGCAAGCCTCCCCATAAGCAAGTTTCCCCCTAAGCAAGCTTCTCCTTAGGCAAGTTCCTCCCCCAAGGCAATATAAATCTCCCTAAATCATCTGATGGGCTCCATGTGACTCTGGATGTGTCACAGCTGTGGACTGAGCTGAAGTCCAAAATTACAAGATATCCGTGATTGAAATGACTGTGTATCTTTTGTCCTGGGAACATGGCCCATAAGGCCACATAGGCATATTAATGGACAGGGAAGATCTTAAATTCCACTAACCCTACAGAGGCACTGAAGAGTTGGAATCTTTTTAATTGAAGGATTAACCACAGTTGCAGAATCATCTGTTTCACTGATTTTTTAAAAACATTCAACAAATACACTGCTTGTATCTAAGACCTTACAATTGGTTTAGGGAACTAAATATTGAATTATTCTATGAAAAACAAAATGTCTTTCAGGATATTTTCCTGTGGAGTTCCAGAATTCTTGGGATGGTTTATTTCTACTTCCTGATTGTGCCAGCTGCCAGAAAGAATAAGTTTTGTCTCATCCTCTACCACTTTTGCTTTGTTCCACTCTTACAAGAATCAGCACACAATGACCCTACCCCCTTATACATGGAGCCTTTCCTGATCCTCCTCAATTACTCTTCTTTCCACCTTGTATTTAACCATCAAGTATTTATTTTCTCTATATGTATTTTTTATATATATTTATCTATGTACACATTAGAACATATGCTTTCTAAGAGTAGATGTTGTTTCACATATATTTATATCTCCAAAATGAACAGTGTTAAGAACCAAGAAAGTATTTAACAAATGTTTTTTGATTGAATGTGGAGTATAATATGTTTGATGTGGTAGACTGGATGATGATAATAACATTATAATTATAATAACATTATAATTATAACTATTCTAGAATTGTTCACTGTAAGAGGATGATTAGTGGTATCTCTTGCTAAGATAAATGCAGCATTACTTGTTAAATCAAAATATTAAATAGCTATTTTTAACCAAATACTATACTATCTGCTAAAGGACAAATATAAAAGTGAGACAGGTCTTAAGGAATTTACATTTTACTTGGAGAACGGATGTTCCAAAATAAGTAAATATAGGGTACACAAAATTAGTAAATTAGTTTTTTTGGGAAAGGCACTAACAACTGGGGAATTAGAAAAGCCTCCTTGAAGGACATGAGTCTTGACTGAAAGCATTAAGAGAGTTATGGAGGTAGAGATTAAATTTGTTTAGTTTGAATCAGGAGACAAATGTGATATGGTTTCAGAAAGGACTGTGCATGGAAATAAAAGGCCTGGATCCTAGTTATACTTAGCTTTTCCACTAAATAACTCTGACACTTACTAAATCATCTATATTCTTATAAAGCTGCTAGGTTGGGTAGTAAAAAAAGCAGTAATCATGAGTCAGGAAGACTTAAGTTCAAATGGGGCCTCAGAAACTTTCTAGCTATGTGACCCCAGCAAGTCATAAATTTCCATTGGCCTCAGTTTTGTAAATTATACAATGGGGGTCCTAATAGCACCTATTATATAGAGATATTATAGTGATCAGATGAGATGATATTTAGAAGGTGCTCAACACAGTACCAGGCACAGAGGAGGCTGTATAAATGCTTAATCCCTTTCCCTTTAGACTTCATTTTCTCATATAAAAAATAGAAAATGAGGAAGTTGAACTAGGTAATTTATAATGTCCCTTAGAAACAACTTCCCTCACATCTAAGAAAGAATATAAATACTCTTAACCTAATAGATGAATTAAGGGAAGACATGGAAACTCTTTTTCAGCGCCCTTCTAAATTCTTTTGAGAAATGAATATTATACCTTCTAGAAACTACATATTTTAATAAGAGAGTTTGTGAATCTGTGTCATCAAAAGCAGAATCTGTGGAGGCCTGACTTGCTTAGACATAAATGGAAATTAGAATTCAGAGGGATGAATTCTTTATGCCCCTCTATGTGATGTAAAGGTCCAGTTATGCCCTCTTATTATGACAGATATCTGTGGGGAAGGTTGTTTTTTTGTTCGTTTGTTTGTTTGTTTTGCTTTTTTTTTTTTTTTTTTTTTTTTTTGGAGGGGAGGGAGTAAGGGATGATACAATTATGGGCTTTATGAGATGGCTACTACATACTTCATAGTGAAGTGGTGGTCAGAGATTATTTATAATTTATGTTTCTGCTTTTATAAGAGGTTTATACTTAGGTTTCTATCTCAGTTCTCTTGAAAAAGATCCCAAAAGACAACTCCTGGCAATATCATAGCCAAATTCCAGAGTTCCCAGGTCAAGGAGAAAATATTACAAGCTGCCAGCAAGAAACAATTTGAGTACTGTGGAAGTACAATCAGGATAACATGAGATCTAGCAGCTTCTTCACTAAGGGATCAAAGAGCTTGGGATATGATATTCCGGAGGTCAAAGGAGCTAGGATTAAAACCAAGAATCACCTATCCAGAAAAATTGAGTATAATGCTTCAGGGGAAAATATGGTCATTCAATGAAATTGAGGACTTTCAACTATTCTTAATGAAAAAAACAAGAATTGAACAGAAAATTTAACTTTCAAATACAAGAAGCAAGAGAAGCATGAGAAGGTAAACAGGAAAAAGAAATCATAAGGATCTTATTAAAGTTGAACTATTTACATTCCTACATGGAAAAATCATAATTGTGTTGTGACTCATGAGACTTTTGTCAGTATGAGGATAGTTAAAGGGAATATATATCTGTGTGTATATATATACATATATATATATATATATATATATATATAAAGTATAAAAGGGTGTATGTGTGTATAAAT
>CM053585.1:143890832-143918353 GCA_028646515.1 Pseudochirops corinnae
CTATGTGAATGTGTATATGTGTGTACATATATACAAAGACAGAGGGCACTGGATCAATTGAATAGGAAGTGACGATATCTAAAAAATAAAATTAAGTGGTGAGAGAGGAATATAATGAGACAGGGAGAAAAGGAGAATTAGAATAGGGCAAATTATCTCAAAGATATCTAAAAGAGGCAAGAGAAAATTGTTACTATGGAAGGGAAGAGCAGGAAGGTGAAAGGGAATGGGTTGACCTTACTCTCACTGAATTTGGCTTAAGGACAGAATAACATACACACTCATTTGTTTATCTTACCCTAGGGAGAAAGGGATATGGGAGTGGATGGTAGAAGGGAGGGCAGATTGGAGGAGAGGGTAGTTAGAAGCAAACACTTTTGAAAAGGGACAGGGTCAAAGGAGGAAATGGAATAAGTGGGGTGCAGGATAGGATGGAGGGAAATATAGTTAGTCTTTCACAATATAACTACGATGGAAAAGTTTTGCATAACTACATATATACAACCTATATTGAATTGCTTATCCTCCCAGCTGTGGTGGCTGAGTAGAGAAGGGAAAGAATCTGAAAATCAAAGCTTTAAAAACAAATGTTAAAAAAATGTTTGTTTGTTTGTTTTTTAATATTCAACTGGGAAACTAGATACACAGGCAACTGGGAAATAAGATATACAGGAAATAAGATATAAAGGGTATAGAAATCCATCTTGCTCTACTAGAAAGTTAGAGGGAGTGTGGGAGAGCACATAAAAGAGAGCAGATTGGGAGAAGGAGTATTCAGTGGGCTCGCTATCTTGGGGTGGGGGGTAGAGTAAAGACAAGGAGAAAATTTGTAGCTCAAAATCTTGTGGAATTGAATTTTGAAAATTAAAAATGAATTTTAAAAAAGAAAAAATATATTATTTATACAGTTTACATTTCTACACATAAAGCGTAATAGTTTGTCTTATTAAGTACCTTGTAATTGGTCTGTGATATTGACCTTATATTTCTCCCAGATTTTATATATCAAATTTTCTATTAAGTTCTGTTTTTTTTTTTTTTTTGCAACAAGATCCTGAAAGTCTCTCATTTCATAGAATGTCCTTTTTACATTCAGAATTATACTTAACTTTGCTGAGCATATTTTTGGCCACAACTCTAATTCTTTTGCTCCTTGATTAGTGTTCCAAAAGCTGTGGTCTTTCAGTGTAGCCACTGCTAGGTCACATGTAATTCTAATTATGGCTTCACAGTATTCAAATTTTTTCTTGTTGTTCCTAATATTTTCCCATTAACCTGGGGGTTTCATAACCTCACTATGATATACCTGTAGGTTTTTATCCTATGATCTCTTTCAGGTAGTGATTTTTTTCCTATTTCTACTTTCCCTCCTTATTCTAAAATTTCAGGGCAAATTTCTTAATTTATTTCTTGTATTATTGTTTCAAGATTTTTTTTCTTGTAGTTTTCAGGTAGTTAAAATTATTGTTTTCTCTTCTGCATCTGTTCTTTAGAACTGATATTTTTCTCATAAGATGTTTCACATTCCCTACTATTTTTTTCATTCTTTTTGTTTTGTTTTATGATTTCTTTCTCTCTTATAATATCATTGGCTTCTCCTTAACCAATTCTAGTTTTCAAGGAGTTGTTTTCTTCCTTAAGATTCTGGATCTATTTTTCTGATTGGTTGGCTTTCTTTTTATAATCTTCTTGGTTTTCTTAGATTGTTCTTATTTAAAAAAATTTTCCTCCATCTCTCTTATTTGATTTTAAAAAATATTTTTGGTGTTCTTCAAAATAAATTCTTTTACAGCAGGCAATAATTTGACATTCTGTGGGATAGGAGAAACTTTTTTTTTTTTGCTTCTGTATCCTCCTCTGAAGTTGAAGCCCAGTCTTCTGTGTTCACATATTAATTGTCTGTGGTTGGGTTCTTTCTCCTTTGTTTGCTCAATTATTTTTAGCAGCTTGTTGTTATAATCACCTCTAGTCTAGGGGTATGAACGATGGTGCTTCTGGCCTTAGTGCCTTCATACTCTTATTTTTGAGCTTTGTCCTGGTCCCAATCTCTGCACTGCTTTTCCACTCCAAACTACAATTAGCCTTCACTATGTTGGAAATGCTCTTGCAATGCTCTTGCTCCCTGGGAACTCTTCAATGCTATAACCTTCAGTTCTCCCCTCTAGCCTAGAACTGAAACCAAGAATTCAGCTCTTCTGTAACTGCTCATGTCCAGTACTGCCTCCACCTCACTGCTTCCTGACTCACTAGTCTATGTGCTAGTTTCTTCTTTCCTTCTGCACCAGCCTGGGGCCATGTCTCAGCAGTGCTGCTGGGCTCCATATCCCTTGACAATGATTCCTTGAATGTTTCCCTGCTCAGATGTCTGACTGAACACTTTCTCTAAGGGGAGAATTCCTATTACTGCGCTTGAGACTACCCTCCCAACACAGTTGTCCCCAAAGCTTGTTGTTTGCTATTTCAGGGGAGATAGCCTTGAGATGTTTACACTTCACTCAGGCTGAACTTTAATCCTGGGGGCTTTCTTTAGATTTTCTCCAGTTTACCCAGGAGGACCAATGTTCATCTTCAACTCTTTTTGTCACTCTACATTCACCCTGAGGCACTATTTGTCTTATTTGTGAAGGGAATCAGGAGAACTTGAAATTATATGACTTACTCCACCATCTTCCCAGAATCCTCTCTCCTATCATTTTTCTGTCACACTAGAGATGGTCCTTCAACATGACCACACCCTAAATGGAGAAACAACCTAAATTTTTTCTTGTTGCTGCCAGTACATCTTCTGAAATAACGATATTTTGACAAATGGGTTACACAAAAGAATATGTATATGTATGTATATACATATATAATATGCATACATGCATACATATATGTGTGTGTATGTATAAATGTGAATATCTCTGTGTATGTGTATCCCATTTTGCCTCTTTCCATGTGGGATGCACAGTGGTAGAGTTTATAAGTCACATAATCTCATAGTTGGATGAGAACTCAAAGGGTGCATCATCTAAGGCAAAGCTGAATAAAAATCCTTTGCACAATACAAGTTTGAAGCTTCACTTTGAGTATTCTTGATAAAATGGAAGCCAGCACATTTCTTCCCTGATGCATGAGTTAGGATTTTAAAATGCCTAACAAGTAGTTATCCAACGTTTGTGTGAATGCCTAAAATTGGGGGGGGGGGCGGGAAACAGCATCACAGAAAGCATACCTTACAACAGTAGAATAAATCAAATTGCTAAAACAATTTCTTCACTAATGTTGAATTGAACCCACCTCCTGAAAGAGATGATAGACCAAATATACAAAGTGATAAACAACTTGTTTAACAGGGACAATATGGGGATTCATTTTATTTGAATATGAATATTTTAAAAGGGTTTGTTTTTTTCTTCCTTTGTATGTGAGTGTATGTGTAGGAGATAATGTACATTCTTGTTAATTAAAAATTTTAGAAAACCAACATTAAACTGAAATTTGACTCTGCAACTTCCTTCCTTTGCTTAATTCGAACCTCTAGATCAAAGTGCGTGCATGCACACACACACACAGAGTACACATGCACACATGTGTGTATCTCATATCTCTATCAACATGACAGTACTTTAAATATTTAGACAATTATTGTTTCTCTCTGTCTTTTCTTGCCCAATGATGCTTCATGTGTCTTAATACGGCATGACCTCCAGCCCACTACTATCTTGGCATTTTATTCTGGAGTTTTCCAGAGTTTTCAAGATTTTCCTCTGAAAGTAGTGGCCCCAAACTAACGCAACTCTCCAGATTTTACCCTTCTAGGGTGGAGAACAGGAAACTCATCAAATCTTTCTAGAGAATCTGTCTTTCTTAATACAGCCTAAGACCCCTTGTTTTTATGGTCATGTCAAATGGCAGTATGCCTACTATTGATGCATATTGAATTTGACTCTGTTAACTCGTGAGGGTTTGATAACCTACCAAGTAATATTAATTCTTTTACTCTGGCTTTCATTTAATTTCTAGTCTCGCCCAACTTCTATAGTCATCCTCTCTAAGTTTATCTTCCATATATTCTGCATGTATCTTATACATAAATATTTATATTCTCTTTGCCTTTCCCCATTAGAAGTTCCATTTCTTTGTATCCACAGAGCTTACTTTGCACAGTGTTTGGCACATAGGAAGCACTGAACAAGTGCTTGTCAACTGGTTAATTTTGCTTTGTCTTGGTAAAAGAAGAATGAATTGAGTAAGTAGAGAATAATGATGTTCACACACACACACACACACACACACACACACACAGCAAACCAACCCTCAGAGTATTAATGGAGGAGCTATTCACTTGAAACTAAGAGGACAATAAAGAACAATGACCTAAAGTATTTTGAAGTATTATGGCAGTGGAAGTCAGGGAACTCAAAGGAAATATATTTATAACACCAATGTTGTCATTTGAGTCATTTTAATATCAGCTCTTGTAAATTTTGCTCACATGCCAGAAGAGATTAAGCCAGATTTTGTGATAACCCTGCTTCCTGGATGAAAAACATAAGAGGTACTATTTACAATGCAAACTTAATGATTTGCCAAACAGATTGATGGTCTTCTGATCCTATAAATTTAGTGACCTGAAACAGTTAATATAGTTTACAGGTGATTGAAACATTACATGTTGCTCTTTAATTTCTTAGATATTTTCATCAGAGTTACTGAATCACTAAAATATTTAGACGTGTCAAGGAAAACATGGAATAAAAAAATTATTCAGAGCTACTCCAGTGGGTTTATCTCATACTGTAGTGCCTATCACTTAGATGTTAAGAAAATTTCACTTGAGCACCTCCTCATTTCTGTGACACACTCCAAGTGTCATTCTACATAATACTTTCTGAAAATAGCTTTGATCTCTGAGAATCTCTTTATAATGATTTCCTAGTTGCATTTCAATATGACCTACTCAGACGTATACTTCTAACTGGCCTAGTGGTTCTAGGATGACACAATCTTTTTTCATGTCTGATGAAGCCTTGAAGCCTTGACTTGTTTTTTTTTTTTTGTCCTCACACTAAACTCCTTGCCAGGAGTTGACTAGCTAATTCTAAATATTCCATATTTCCTGATTGCATTATTCTACCTGCAACCCTACCCATTCCACTCACACACACTGTCTTAAAGGCTTATAAAGACCTAGAGATGATTTTTAGAGGAATCATGAAAAAAATTAGTTGTATAAAATAACAACAACAAAAATATCAACACTGTAACCTGTCATTTGAGCTTAAAAAATTACAAAAGTATCATTATCATTGACCAGTGACAGTAGGATAAAAAGGCAGGATTTTATAGTCTTTATTTTATGCATGGAAAGTTAAAGAATAAACATTTATCAAATGCCACCTGTATATTAGGCACTGAGCTAACTTCTGGGAATACAAACAAAGAAACAAAAAACAAAAAGGAAAGAAAAAATAGAAGAAAATAGATGATCCCTGCCTTTACAGAGTTTATAATCTAATCTAAGAAGAAAACACAAAGATGAAGCTAAAAAAAAGCAGCAATGGAAATACCTCTGTAATGTTGATGGGACATAAAATGTTCCCCACAGTTGAAAGGCCTTATGTAGAACCCATTAAGGAAAGCTTGCTTTGGGGAGGCTTGCTTGTAGGAAGGCTTTCACACCTTTTACTAATTTCTAATTAGGCAATGAGTCATGAGGATCATGATTCCTTCTGGCTCTAAGAAGTGTATATATACTCTCAGTTGGTATTTGGATTTGGGGGCTCACTTGTGGGAAGGATCTTGTGATTCCCTGGTCAGGATTGAGTGGCTATATGTTCAGATCTCTCCAACTGCTCAGATGTAAAAGCTCTCTTGATTCAGGGACGTGTGTAAAGTGTATAGTTGATTCAGGCAGTCAGAGCCCTGTCTGTTGGTCTTTATTTCTCTGCTTGTATTTTCTATGTTTGTATTTTCTCTAAAGTTCAAGGTGCTGATATGCCCCCTGAACTAGTGAATGTAATTTAAAAAATTGTTGACCCCTTAAGCAGCTCTTTCCTAGTAAAGCTAGGAAAGCTAAGAACCCATGCTAGTAGTCATCCTGGTTACAACCTCATATAGGGACATGATGGCGAAGTCTGGAGGAGTATATCCAGAGCAAAATGAAGACATGGATGACTCCTTTGGGAAGGCACCCTCCTTGAAATGAGGTTAGTGGAGGAGTTCTACCTCTCTCCAATCAAAGAAAGGGATTCCAGGATCAGGAGATACTGATATTCTTTCAGGGAAATTCAAACCTCTGGGTTTGGGAAAATGTCTGTAAATCTTTGAGCCTCAATTTCAAAGTTTCTAGGACTAGAATAATATTCTACAAATCTCATGTTGTGGAAATGCCATGATAACATGTATGCAAAACATTAAGCAAATGCCTTCTAATTGCAGACTATTGTCTTCTCTGTAGCATGTAAAAAGTACCACAGACACTACAAGGTTACATGAGTTGCCCAGGTTCATATAGCCAAATCTCCTTGACTTGTACTCCAGCTTTCCAGACCCTAAACTATGCTCTTTCTAAGAACAACCTGAATCACAAGTTATAGATGAAAAATAAAGAAAAAATAAACAATAGGAATGTATTTGCTTATTTGGAGCTAATATATTAGCATCTAGGGATGCTGTTTTAAAAAAAGCACTAAATGAGATTTGGATGATATATATTTTGAAAAAAAATAGTCTCTTTATTTTAGAAAATTAGTTAGAACTAGAGGACAGAAAAAGGGAAAATTTTAAAGGTTATATTGTAGAATAGTCATTATTAGCTACATCAAATTGAGTCTCAAGATCATGTTCATGTCTCCCACCAAGAGTAACTTTAGGATCCTTAGTATTTAAGTGAAGTTTTTGTCAAATAGGACAAAACCTAAGTAGGGTTAGATGGTGGCGTGCAATCTAGCTTTAGAAGGAACTCTATGCCTAATTCAGCAAGATTTGTCATGTCTCTGTGAGGGAGGTTAATACAGGCATATGGTTAAGTCTTAAGCAACTAGTCTCAAGGTACATTTTTGACCATTTCTCCCTATTGTGGTCCACTTCTCTGTAGCAATTTCTCACTAAAGAACAGTAGAAAAACCCACTTGTCTTTGTCTGAAGGAAAAAAAAAACTTATTAAAGTGCAGATGGCAAATAAATTAAGTTTAAATGGAGCAAGAAATTAATTAGAAGAGTGATGCCAGTTGTCCACGTTGTAAAGAAATAGAAGAGTTAACAGAAAGAAGATTTTACCATTTCCCAAAGCAGAATAAAAAGACATTTTCAGACAAACAATAAATTAATGGAGTCTCATCACTCCTCAA
Source organism: Pseudochirops corinnae (assembly GCA_028646515.1). NCBI lineage: Eukaryota > Metazoa > Chordata > Mammalia > Diprotodontia > Pseudocheiridae > Pseudochirops > Pseudochirops corinnae. The sequence goes on from CM053585.1 coordinate 143,898,170, forward strand.
ATGGGTCTATAAACCAGAGGAGAATACAACTGCTCATGATCTTCATTTGAAGGTAGAAATGTCTTTCCTTGTCATCTCATGTCTACTCCTGGCCTCTCTCCTCTCCACAGAAAACAAATGTTCTAATACTTACCCTTCTCTAAATGGTTTCTGCCTTTCATATTTTTTTTAATTCCTCCTTCCATTTAAGGTAAAAAAAAAATACATTCACCACCCCTCCCCCCAATTTATTAGATGTTACATTTATGTATTATGTTAAGATACTAAAAATGACAACAAAACTGGCACTGAGAATACCAATAATGGTCTTTGCTTACTTAATATAAAAATTCTAACATCAGGTTTGTATTTGTGACTTCTAGCATCATGGGCAAGCCGAACAAAGCACACTCTCAAAACAATGTTTAATTTAAATTTGATTTAATAGTATAAAGATAGGCACAAGACCAGAATGCCTGCACTCCCATGTTCAAGGTTTAGATCAAGGCAGGACTCATCTGGCTCAAGGAAGGCGATTGAAAAAGAGAAGGAGGATGTCACCTGGACATTTCTGATTTTAACTAAATGTTCTTATGACGTTGCTAAGCTTTGTTGTTTATTAAATAACTGTATAGCTATTGAAGTAAATAGGTGGTGTAGCTGTTAGATTTTGGAAAAAAAGAATGAGTATAATTTTCCTTTATCCACTTACTATCTACGTGAGTCTAGTCGAGGTTGTGTTTTTTTATCTGTAAAATGGGGATAACAATCTAATTTCCTTACAGGATTACAATAAGATTAAAATGAGATTAAATGTAAAGTACTGTTTGAAACTTAAAGGTCTATAGATTCACTAATATTATTATTATCATTATTCATACTTTATTAAGGAATATCAATGTTCTCCAAAATTCAGTGCCTTGAGACAAGTGCTTGTTACTATATACCAGTTGTGACTCTCTTTTCATTTAATCCACAAATATCTTATAAATGTGTATTATGTTGAACAGCCACTATGCCAGTTGCTTTGAGAGAGAGAGGTTTCACACAATGTTTGGTTGATATTCAAATGAAGCTTAGATTTTTTTTTTGGAGGGGACCCATATTTAAATAACAAATAGTTACATGATAAATGTATTAGAAAAATTCAAAATGGAATGATGCAATTTGGTCTAAGATAAGAAGTTGTTGTCAAAAAGGCAATTAAAGAATCTTCTATGAGGTAGGTGGCATTTGAGTCAGCTAGAGACAGGACTTCATAGCATCATGGATTTGCAGGTAGAAGAGACTTTAGATAATCCTCTACAACAGATTTTCATTTAACAAATGAAGAGACAGAGGTCCACAAAAATCAAATGATTTTCCCAAAGTCACAAAGGTAGTAAATTGGAGCAGCAGAACTGGATCTTAGGCCATCTGACTCCTGCTCTAGTCCTCTTTTCGCTGTATCACACTGTCTCTCCAATTTATTTGATGAAGAGAATATAGTAGGACATTCCAAGTAATGAAACCAGCATGACCATGGGGTAGAAGTTTAAAATAAATCACTCCTGTGGCTCTGTCCCATCACCAAGATTTTGTGTTCTATATCAAAAGACATATTTATCCCCCAATGAGGTAGACTCTAATCTGTATGAATTATTTCTCTTTGTGTTTTTCCAATAACTCAAAAGTTATCTACTTTATTACTCAGTACACTTTAATTTCTTATATCTTTAAAAATACTTTATAGTTTCTGTCTTCAGCTGTATATATGCATATAAGGAATTTGAATTCCATTACTCTTAATATTTAAGATTAATTGACCAAGTTTTGATGTGCCTTCCATTGGTACCCATTTGCCATTCCTCTTTAAGTTTTAAATTGAGATTGTGGTTGTACTGCTCCTTCTATTCTCACCATAGATGAGTTGGATGCTCATGAAAATAACAAGGAACCTAAATAAAAAAGACCCACATCTAATGTACATTTCAAGAAGCTCTTGTGTAGAAATTTTCAATTGGGAAAGCTATCATTATTTTGATGTGAATCATTCCTGCTGAAATAGATTCACAGAATGGCACGAGCTGAGTAGTCCTGGCAGGCATTTTTTCTCCTAAGGTTGCCACCTGTTTCATAATCGTTATGCCTGCTGAGACACTTGGTTCCTGACAAATGAAGATCATTGCACATTAAAAGACTGTACAGAAACACTTTTATGACCAAAATATTTGCTGCATGATAGGATAAGTTGATTAACATTTAGAGAAATATCATCCCATGGTAGAATTTAAGCTACTTGAAAGCAGGGAGTGTTTGACTTTTTTTGTCTTTGTATCCCCAGCACCCAGTATAAAGTTTGGCACATCGTTGTATCTGAAAAAAAAAATTGTCGATTTGAGTTCTTGACCATTAGTTAATAGGTCAGTTTTACTTTGGATTCCTGGTCCCAGATTAGATGAAAATAAAATCACCACATTCGATTATTTCTTAAAATTGTTCTCAGAGTAAAGCCTACCTACAAATTCTTTAGATTTTTATGAATATTATCAAGGGTAAAGGGAGAGGAAATGGATTTCAGTCTAGCAAGAATTGTATGTGCTTTAGAACAAAAGTAGACTGCCCCTATCATCACCATGGCACCTAAATCCTTCCAAAATTTCCAAATAATCAGTGACTAATTAATATGCTTTTTCTCTGCTCAAGGTCAGCCTAAGCAGATCAAGTGTTGACCCACAGCATTCATGTGACAGGAACTTTTCCAGGCCCCAGATATTTCAGTTCTATACTTCCATCCTATCTTCCAATACTAGGAACTCTTATCATTTTTCAGTGTGTGCATGTGAAATACTGACTGCCTGCTATTGTTTTCTGTTGTGCTACTGGGAGTCATTATCACATTCAGTTATTAGAACGATCATTCAGTTATTAGCACGATCATTAAACTGGCTTACTGAATCATTCATTTATAATAGGAAGGAGGGTAAAATGGGAGAAAGAACTCTTAAAGTCATAGAATATCAATTAAAGGGGACTTTAATGGCCAATTCATTTTATTTGTAACTAATCAAGAATTGTATCTAACTAGCATCTGAAAAATTGTTATCCAGTATACTTAAGATGCAGAATAAGACATACTTTTTTTCACTTGGCTAATGTGTGGATTTGTTTTGCTTTGCTATATATTTGTTATAAGGGTCTTGATTTTCTTTTTTTTCTTTCTCTATTGTTGGGAGATAGAATAGAATATGGGAAAAATGGAAAAAATAAAATCTTAAGAAGTGGTTATACAAATGATATTTGTTTGAGGATGATTAAACACTACTTCCTAAACTCAGCCCAATCCACATTTCCTCAGCTCCAATTGTTAAGAAGGTGTTTCCTGTGGAATCCCTATATTTCAAATCTAAATCCGTCTGTTTGTAATTTCCACCCAGTTTTTCTAGTATTTATTCTTGGAAATACACAGAACAAGTATATAACCCTTCTTCCATATTACTTTAAGTACTGGAAGTCAGCTATCTTTTTTTCCTCTTTAAGTCTTCTAATGTTGTGGTAAAATTTTACTAGTTCTTTGAAGTGATCTCTATATATTTGAATTTAAGGCCTCTCCATCTGATATCAGATTTCTGTGTGTGTATTGTAAGAAAGGACATAGAAGTTAAGTTGTGGTGCAAAGAGTAGATTTTGGGTCTTACCATACAAACAGAAAAGTACAAGCAATGCATTCATACTGAAGGATAAGCTGCAAATGTAAGTGTAGCTATGAAGTACGGTAGAAAGAGTCCTGGGCCTGGAGTCAGGACGACTAAGTTCAAGTATTGCCTTAGATATTTACTAGCTGTCTAACCCTTGGAAAGTCGCTTATCTTCAATCATTTCCAGTTTCCTCAGAAAATGAGGATGATAATAACACCCCCTCCCTGGGGTGATGTGAAGATCAAATGACAGAATATTTGTAAAGCACTTTAAAAAAGTTACTTCCACGTAAGAGAAGCTTAACAAATGCTTGTTGTTTTCTTCTTTCCCATTTTCCCCCTGGAAGTGAAACTGACAGAAGGAAGAGAAGAAAGGAAATTAATCATCTCACAAGTGTTAGGTTTATTTTAAGAAACTTTTTATATTTAAAGATCACATTCTTATGGAAAATTATCTTTAGAATAAATTGCATTATTTTAAGGATTATTTCTTTTCCTCATGTTTTCCTTAACCTAATATTAAAATAATTTTAAATCTTCATTCATAAGATAGATGAAGTGCCCCAAGTGAAAAAGGGAGATATAGCCATTAGCATGGTATTCTTCAAGCTAGAGAGCTGGTATGTTGTCAGCTTCAACTTTCTTATTCCTCTTCTGCAAGATGACATCTCCAGTATCACCACAAAACCAAGATTTAAAAAAAAATGTTGATGGTGAATTCAGCTAATTCCAAAAATTCAACATTCATTCCCCTTAGTTGTTCTCTTTCCTCAACTCATTCATAAACTTATTTATTTAGATATAGTAAAGTTGAAAGTAAGTTTTTTCCCCGTGGTTAAAAGTAAGCTTCTTGAGGGCAAGTACTGGTTTTCATTTTATTTTTGTGTGCCCAGCACTTAGCACAATTCCTACATAGTAGATTCTTATTAGATTATATTGGACTAGATTGGAATCTAGAGGAGAAATTCAGGATTATATAAAAACAACAACAATGGAGTCAAAGAAGCAAGGTATGATTAATGACACTGCCACTTAATGCAAGTAGCTTCCCCCAGGAGTCTTCATTTCCTTATTGGTAGAATGATAGTATTGGATGAAATTATCTCTAAGTTCCTTTCTCAGTTCCAAATCCTATAATTTCTCCTCAGGTTCCCCAAATCTACACATAAAACACTGTTTATCCACTACAATCAAATCAAACAGTTTTTGGTTGATCAATCTTCAGGCCCTTGGTAAGAAGTTGATGAGCAAACAATTCCATTATAACCTAATTGAAATTATTTAGATTGCTGAAATGAGCAAAACAATTGGATAAAAAAAGGATCAATGAAATAATGTTCCCAGTTGCTTGAGCATTATAGCCAAAACCAACTGACTCCTTTGACCTTGAAAGTAATTGATCCAAGCCTAGGATGGGCTCCCAGAGAAAATGCCTGTAGTCACATTCACTTCTATTTCTTCTACTAAAGCTTTTCTTGAAGTCCCCAAAATTATAAAGGACAATTATACATTTTCAATATTCAAGAGAATTTTGCAAATGTTCTAGTCTGCTGCTTCAAAACTTGGCAGATTCTTTCAACTCCATGGTTTATGACAATGTAACACCTACCTGGCTAAAATTCAAGCCTAGTTTTCTGCCCACAACTTAGTTTCTTTGGGGGATTGACTATTCAAAATGAGAATATGTCTTCCAGTTTATTGACTTCAAATCAGGTTAAGTGTTGTGATAAATCTGAAAATTTTGAGTTCCTCGAACCCCAGAGAAAACTAATGTTTACTTGTAATTATTGCTTTTGGATATTGCATTAATAGCAGCACAGATATAGGCATTGTTTGGAAGCATATTTAACAAATTCCTTTTATCCCCCATTACTGTAGTTACCATAAATAGGAAGAGATGTCTGGGAACAACAATATGAAGGAAAATGTATGAGGCTGAAAAATATTTCCCATTTCCAGAAGTCACTGGATTTTTACCTGATTCTAAATGTATAAGTTTAAATGGGGGAAGCTTCCAGAAGGGGAAAAGTGACTCTAGGGGAGGAGAATAGGATTATTTGTCCCAGAATGGGCCTGGGAGAACTAGACCATCTTTAGACCACCACAAATCTAGAAAGTCCTAGGGGAAAAAATAGCACAGAATCAGGTCTGTTGTATTAAAATCTAGACTTATGCGGCAAAACAAAGCCCTAAGTCAATACTAGAACAAAATGAAATTTCCATTGATCTCAAAAGTCCTTTATCATGGTACAAGTCCAAATTCCCAAGAAATATAAAATATCAGTGAGACACTTAAGTCTGAATCAATAGGGCCTCTCTACCACCCAATACCTCCTGTCATCAAAAATGGTTGAAACATACTAGCTTTATGAGATGAGGAAGGTCAGATAGAATTGGAAAATGTTTACTCGACAGTATTTCCTTTGTTCTTTTACAAGTTTGATAAATTCCTCAGGCACCTTTTTCTATTAGGGTGCATTGTTCCATGCAATTTTCTGAGAGCCCCAACTCATAATTTTAAAAAAAAATCTGTCTATGAATTGTGACTTTCGCCTCAATCTATTTCATAGAAACCAAAATAGATGACCTACACAAAAGGAATGTTTTAAGAAAATGTAGGATATTGTGTTTATCTTTAGAAAGCATCTAAAAAGACTCAGAATATAGCCAACAAATCTATGAGCTGATTTGAAGGCAAACATTTTAAGAATTGAAGGAACATATGTTCACATATTAGCATAAACTAATGGTCTGTGAGGTACTTAACTCTGGGGAATCTTTAAAAAGCTAAATATTTGTGCTTTAACTGCTAATGATAAGCCCATGTGAAAATTTTCTGATGTGGCAAATAGATATTTACAGAATTGCTGAAAGCAGAACATAGAATTTTCTTGTTTGTGAAATGGACATAAAATTATGAATCTGTTCTCCAGTGAAAATAGAGGAGATGAGAAAAATCTACTTCCCTAGGTGTCATGCTTCTAGTGAGCCAACTTGTGTAATTAAATAATGGATGAAATATGAAGTTATACTATCATATTAGGTAAATACAATAGTAATGGTTTTCAAACCAACATTTTTCAATTAGTTGAGAAATTCCATATCTGTTAGATGACAAATATGTTAGGATGGGAACATCAATTTTTGCTAAACACTCTGAAGAAATACACAGGGCCTGTGGACTTTACCAATTTACAGGCATTACTTCTTCATAAGTACCACATGAATGGTAGATGTAGAGTCAATTTTTTTTTTTTACTAAATTTTATGTAAGTAGTCCTAATTTTCAAAAGAAGTAAAAAAGATAAAAATAAAATTCAGGTAAAATATCTCAGAACAATAACTTTTACACATGCAAATTATATTTCATTAATAAAATAATTCATAGTCATGTCTTATAAGCCTTTTGCCCGCAGAAAACCATGTCATAAGCTATAGGAATACGAACATAAATAAAATGGTTCCCGTCTTTAAAATTTTCCCCGATATTTTAGACTGGAGTCTGTGAACTCTTAATTTTATTTTGTTTTAATATATTTTCATGACTCCATTTCAATATAGCTGGTTTCTTCTAAAATAATATTTTATTTTATGCATTTAATAACATTATTCTGAGAAGAGGTCCATATATTTCACTTGTAATATCAAAGAGTAACATAATCTACAAAATACTTAAGACCTCATAAAACCACCTTTAGATTGCAACAAATGAGAGGGGAAAATGCAAACTTTTTCTGCTAAAAAAAAAAAAACCCAAAATAATTAGCAGTTAACATCTAAAAAGTAAATATGATTCTAAATGGAGAGTTTTCACATTTAAAAAAATGCAGCACACGTCTCAAATTCAATTGAGATTAATTTTTGGAAAGTGGAAAGAACCTTTAGACAGTCTCAAGGCTAGATTTTTACTCCTGGTCTTGTCATTGTTTAGCAGCAAGAACTGGAAGAAAATCAGTATCATGTCTATGCCTTAGTTTCCCAATCTCCACAATGAAAGAGTTGGACAAAACGGTCTCTCAGGTTCCTTTTTAGTTTTACTCCTATGACTTAACAACTTCTTTGATCATCGCAAGTCAACTTAAATTCAACAAAATTGATTCCAGAATTCAACAAACATTTATTAAATATGCAATATATGCCAAGACACTGTGGTAGGTGTTAAAGATACAAAGACAAGAATGAATAGTCCTGTCCCCCAAGAAGTTACCTTTTACTGGAGAGATCATTAACTTAAAGGCATTTACATGAATATGAAAGCACTAACAACTGGTAGGTTGGTGGGGGATAGGAAAAGCTTCTGCTCAGAGGTGACATCCAAGCAGGACCTAGAATAAAATGTAAGATTTTTTGAGGTAAAATTGAGGAGGGAACACATTCATGGAGATGGGAGATGCAATATAGAGTTTCATTATTACCTAATAGATAAGTCTGAATAGAATTTAAAGTGTGAAATGGAAAGTGAAATGAAATAAATTAGAAAAGGGAGGTAAAGATGTTTTGGAAGACTTTCAATGTCTAGCAGGGAAATGTGTACCTTAACCAAGAGGAAATAGAAAGCAACTGAAATTTTCAAATAAAGAATCAATATGGTAAGATCTCTATCTTAGGAAAATTAGTCTTGGTAAGAGTGGGGAGGCTAGGTTTGAAAGGCAAGAGACTTGAAGCACAGAAACCAAATTGGAAACTATTATTTTTTGAATGGAGATGTTATATCAGCATGAACCAGGTACAAGGATAGCAATATGTGATTGGAAAGAAGAGGACAGATGAGAAACATGTAAAGAAGATTTAGCATCTGATTGGATATAGGAGATGAGAAAAAAGATTAACAAGTGATTCCAAGGCTGTACATAGTGGTACCCTCATCATAAGCACAGGAATTTGGAGGTGGGACAAGTTTTAAGGAAAATGGACTAAATTCTGTTTCAGACATATTGATTTTGTGATACTGATAGAATATCCAGATGTGAATATTTAGCAGTCAGTTGGCAATTGGGTTCAAGCATTCAGGAGAGATGTAGTGCCTGGGTATAAATTTATGAGTAATCTACTCTGGAGAAATGATCATTGAGCCCAAGGAATCTGGTCGCAATATGAGAATACACAGAGTAAAGAAAAAGCCCTGTGAAGAATTTGGTGACATTCATATTTAGAGGGACATGAATCTTTAAAAAAATGCTTGAAAGAAGAATCAATACAGTAGAAGGAGACTCAAAAGAAAACACTTATACAATTAGAATGAGATTTTATCACAATATCACAGGCTACAGGGGGGTGAAGTAGAATGAGGGCTGAGAAAATGTCTTTTGAAATTGGTACTTAAGAGTTGATTGTTATTTGTGAGATATTTTAATTCAGCACTGAGAGCAGAAGCTAGAGTTCAAAGGACTGAGAAGTTAATGGTAGAGGAGATAAGGGGATGATGAATGTAGGGAGCTTTTCTTTTAGGAGTAAGACTATGAAAGACAGAAGAGATATAGGACATTAATGAATTGGGTGTCTATCCTCAGATGGCAGTGAGTCAATCACATCTTCAGGCACTGGTATGCAGAATTTACTGCTCATTGACATAAAAATGTGGAAACTGAAGCATTTTAATATCATCACAAGTTTGTCTCTAATAAAAATAGTCAACTAATTCGTGACATTTTTGGAAGGCTGATAGCAAATCTTACTAATTAAAGCTATTTCTAAAGGAAATTGAGTATAAGGTATGTCATATGAGGCATTTCTTTTTGAAGTGAATAATATTCTGTGTAATTAAAGAAACAGTAGTGAATTTTTGTTTTCCTATGTTCTTCCCCCCAAAAAAGTTATACATCATGAGATCTCTACGTGATCATCTTCATATTGCAGTAAACCTGAGTCATGTAATTTATTATTCATATCTAGTTTGATGCCTTATTGATACCTGCTTTTTGTTATGTTGAGATTTTTTCTCAATATGTCTCTATTGTCCACGCCTTACAACAAAGAAAAAAAAAAAGCTATAAAACATATTCATGCTTCAAATCAACTGTATCTAAAAATGTATGGAATATTCTGTGTTTCTACCAAGAGCTGGGAAAATAATAGTTAGAATGCTAAACGTTAGCTGAAGAACTGGGTTCAAATTCTACTTCTGATGCTTGCTAGTTATGTCACTAGAGACAAGTCATTTAATAATTCTCCACCTCTCCTTCCTCACAAGTAAAAAGGGAACATTAGTATCTCAGAATCTAGCAGGTATGAAACTAAAAAAAAAAAATGTTGTATATAAAGTGCCTTGCAAATTTTTAAGTACTAAATAAATGTCACGCTTACTACAAAGGCTTTGCCATCTCTTCTCCTAGAATAAGACTGATCATTGTAATTAATCTGAGTTTGCTTGCCTTTTAATATAGTTCTCTTTGTTATGGTTAAAATAATTATAAATGTTGTTGTCCTCATTTCCCTGCCCCATGCTAGCTCATATATATTTCCCCATATATCTCTAAATTCATTGTGTATATTATCTCTTTAAAGAAATATGGTATTCCATTATATTTATATAAGGCAATTTGTCTAGTCCCCACTTTAATTCCAGTTATTAGCCACATTCAAAAATTCTGGTAAAATACCTTGATATTTATGAAGATTTCTTTTCTGTTTTAGATCTCTTTGGGTTTCAGAGGCCTGAAGGAATTTCTGATGATTGTATTTGCTTTATCAATGAATTGACTAGCATCTTATAAATGATTCTGAACCATATTAGTACCATATTGTAAAGTAGCTTTTAAAGAGTTTGATTGTAATTGAGGAGCAAAAAAAAAATGTTTTATAAAATCTCCTGATTTACCAATATCTGAACTTCTTTTATTAATGCAGATTAGCAGACATCTAAGTCTTCATGAATTTTTTTGAGACGTAGAAAGAGGGAGAGATGAATTCATTGTCAAACACCTTGTAAATTTCAGAGATATAGTTTGAATCGCAGTCTCTGATACCAGGTCCAACACTCTACTGCATCATTTCCTCTCCTTGGCCAGGAAATTTTTAAAAACCAATATGCTGGTGACTTTTGTCCAAAGTCCGTATGTAATACTTTTAGGATCATTTCCCCCTGCTTTCCTATATCTCTTCTCCTTTTTAACCTGATTCTGTCCCTCTATGTTCCCGATTTCATAGCTAATACTGTTCCCAATTTCCACCTCTAGCCTTGTAGCATGATCCTCAGCTTTTGATAAAATGAATTCATTCATTCATTTAGACATTCAATCATTCATTGAATATTCATTCACAAATCCTATATAATTATGGCTTTATGTGTATTCCTTTTGCTGTGTTAAAGAAGGTCATAAATAAGATATAAGGTAGGACATCATTTTGGAATAAAATATTCATTTAATTTCTACTAATTACAAGGAACTATGTATGATATAGGTACAATTTCTTGTGTATACATTTATATTTACTAAGTAATGCAGTGAAATAAAGTGCATATACTGTAAGTGCTATATGATATCTAGGGAAAGAATGATAAAGATAGCATCATGTGAGACAGGAAAACATTGTAAAAGATGTGGAATATGAGGTGGGCTTTGAAATACGTAGTCAAATTGATGAAGGTAATTCGGACAAAGGGTATAGAATTTTCAGAAAGAGAGACAATGTCTGAAGACCCAAATTAGGTCAAGATGGAAGGATCTCATGTCATCACAACTAGAGAAGTGAGAATCCACCTGTACTTAGCTTTGTTCAGAGCATGACTGAAACTCAGTTGTATTTGCTATTTTGTTTTCCCCAGAATGTAGAACTAGGAGCAAGGGGTGGATATTTCAAAAAGATTAAATCTGGCTATATATAATAAGACTTCATTATATGAGTGAGCCACAGTGGAATGGATTTCTTCTAGGGCTATTGATTGGGTTCTTTTTCAGTGGAGGTCTTCAAAAAAAAAGCTTAATGGTCCCTTGTCAGCTATGTTGTTGTAAAGAGGAACCTTGGTTAGATATAGGTTAAACTAGATAGTCTTTGAGATCCCTTCCATCTTTAAGATACTTTGGCTAGATGAGGAAAATGACATTATTTTTTAAGATTTAATGAGAATAGAGGCCTAACTGGAGCTAAATATTGTGCAATTAAGTAATAAGAAATGAATCCAGAAAGGTAGGTAGGTGACATTTTGTGAAAGGCTTTGAATGCCAGACTAAGTTCTCTGTATTCCATCTGAGAGGAAATGAGAAGTCAATAAAGCATTTGAGCAGAGGAATGACATGATCCCAAAGTTATTTTCCATGAAAATCTATTGAATATGGAGTTAATATAATAATCTATTACTGCATTCACTGACTATACTTCTGGTCATAACCTTGAGAACAAAGTAAATAGTTCTGAGGGGTTGGGATTGCACCAAACAACATTTTCACTGTCTTTGCCAATCAATTAGTAGATTTTGTCACTTAAGGTCCTGGCTTTTGTACCCAAACCCAAAAGTCAGCAAAGAAAAGAGCTTCCAGATTCAATTCTGTCATATCCACTCTTGCAATCACTAAAGTTGTTCTCTTGACAATGTAATGGTACAATATGAGACCACAAGACAGATTTTTCTGAGAATTGAAAATTGTTGCTGAGAACCTGTCCATAGTCAGCTAACCTCATTCAGTCTAGGCTAGCCTGCTCTCTTGATTTCCCCTATGAGTTTCTTGCTGCATTTGTGGTAGACAGCAAACCTACCAATCTTGTGGTCATGCTGTGCTGAATCAGCACTTGTGGACAGTTTCTTTCCACACAGAAATTGGAATGAAGGTCTGGCTCTTGGGAACATTGATGCAGACACATGAACCCATACCAGTGTTAAAGTGTTTGAAAAAGATAGTGTCAAAATTTCCCTCGAAATTCAAGCAAAAATACTGAGGCTGTTATTGAAGTGAATTAAATGATAAAAGCTTTATAATTTCAAAGCTACCCAGACAACCAACCTTATGCAACTACCTCATATTGGTAATTAGATTGTTGTTGTTGTTCATGCCAGAACTATTTTTTTCCCCATGGAAATGCATTCCCAACAATGTGGAAAACATTTACACTGTGCTTCCATACGGGTACCTCCATTTTCATTGGCCTTTTATGTGTCGTCTTTCCTCCTCTGACTATAATATAAAGTATTTTTTTTTAATTGGGGATATCTTATCTTTGCTTATGTTTGTATTTCTAGAAGTTAGCATGGTTCCTAGTGCATAGTAAGTATTTAACAATCCTTCATGTAGTTTATTATGGGAAAAGTAGGCAGTGAGAAGCTCTACCAGTGCAGAATTGCATATTCTCAGTAATTTAGAGTTTAAAAGAATTATCAGAGTGAACTATAAGATTAAGAGATTGTCCAGACAAACATAGTCACTATGTGTCAGAGGTAGTTCTCTCTCCTCTATGACACACTGACATATCTTCCTCTTCCTCCTCTTCTTCCTCCTTCTCATCATCATCACACTACTGCCTGATTTTTATTAGCATTCTTTATAGAAAGGTGCAATAGATATGGCCTAAGGACAAGTAGTCATCCTGCTATCATTCATTTATATATTTATGGGTGTTTTTGAGGTTTTAAAGTACATTAGTTGTTGGTTGAATACAGGAATAAAGAATATGACACTTCAGGAACCGAAGAGCCTATGCCTAAACACCTCAACACAAAATCAACTAAGGCTTTATTTTTTTTTATTAATCAATATTTATTTATTTTTAGTTTTCAGCATTCATTTCCACAAAATTTTGAGTCATAAATTTTCTCTCCATCTTTACCCTACCCCAACCCCAAGATATCGAGCCTACTGAATATCCTTTCCCCCAATCTCCTCTCACTTATATCCTCCCCCATCACCCCTCACTTTCTAGTAGGGCAAGATGGATTTCTATGATCTAGTGCCTGTATATCTTATTTCACAGTTGCATGTTAAAAAAAAAAGGTAAACATTTTTTTAAACATTTGTTTGTAAAATTTGATTGCCAAATTCTTTCCCTGCTTCCCTCCTCACCCAACCCTATGGGGAAGCAAAGCAATTTAACATAGGTTGAACATGTGTAGTTAGACAAAACATTTCCATAGTACTTACATTGTGGAACACTAACTATATTTCCCTCCATTCTATCCTGCCCCCCACTCATTCGGTTTTCTCCTTTGACCCTGTACCTTTTAAAAATATTTGCTTCTAGCTACCATCTCCCACAATCTGCTCTCCCTTCTATTATCTCCTCTCTTATCCCCTTCTCCACTACTTTCCTGTAGGGTAAGATACCCAATTGAGTGTGTATGTTATTCCCTCCTTAAGCCAAATTCAATGAGAATAAGGTTGACTTATTCCATTTCACCTTCCTGCTCTTCCTCTCCATTGTAAGTTTTCTCTTGCCTCTTTTATAGGAGATAATTTACCCTATTCTATCTCTCCCTGTCTCCTTCTCCCATTATATTCCTCTCTCACCTTTTAATTTTAGTTTTTAGATATCCCTTCCTATTCAACTGATCCTGTGCCCTGTGTCTTTGTATACATGTACACACATATATATATATACACCCACATGTATTTATGCACATATATATGTTCCTATACATATATATGTATGTACACATATATAGAGATATATATCCCCTTCAACTATCCTCATACTGAGAAAAGTCTCATGAGTTACAATGATGGTTTTTCCATGTAGGAATGTAAATAGTTCAACTTTAATAAGTTGCTTATGATTTCTTTTTCCTGTTTACTTTCTCATGCTTCTCTTGCTTCTTGTATTTGAAAGTCAAATTTTCTGTTCAGCTCTGGTTTCTTCATCAAGAATACTTGAAAGTCCTCTATTTCCTCGAATGACCATATTTTCCCCTGAAGCATTATATTCAGTTTTGTTGGGAAGGTGATTCTTGGCTTTAATCTTAACTTTTTTTGATCTTCAGAATATCATATTCCAAGCCCGTAGATCCCTTAATGTAGAAGCCGTTAGATCTTGTATTGTCCTGATTGTGTTTACTCAATACCCAAATAGTTTCTTCCTGACAGCTTGTAATATTTTCTCCTTGACCTGGGAATTCTGGAATTTGGCTATGATATTCCTAGGAGTTTTCTTTTTGGGATCTTTTTAGAGAGGCAGTTGGTGATTTCTTTCATTTGCTATTTTGCCCTTTGGTTCTAGAATATCAGGGGTATTTTCCTGGAGAATTTCTTGAAGGATGATTTCTAAGCTCTTTTTTTGATCATGACTTTCAGATAGTCCAATAATTTTTAAATTGTTTCTCCTGGATCTATTTTCCTGGTCAGTGGTTTTTTCCAATGAGATGTTTCACATTACCTTCTATTTTTTAACTTGTTTGGATCTGTTTTATAATACCTTGATTTCTCATGAAGTCATTAGCTTCAATTTTCTCTAATCTAATTTTGAAGGAATTATTCTCTTCAGGGGTTTTTTGAAATTCCTTTTCCACTTAGGAAATTTGGCTTTTTAAGGGATTCTTCTCCTTGTTGACTTTTAGGGCCTCTTTTGCCATTTGAGTTAGTCTGTATTTTAAGGTATTATTTTCTTCAATATTTTTCTTCAGTATTTTTTGGGTCTTCTTTAGCAGGCTGTTGACTCTCTTTTCATGATTTTTTTGCATCATTCTTCTTTCTTTTCCTGATTTTTCCTCCACTTCTCTTATTTGATTTTCAAAATCGTTCTTGATCTCCTCCATGGTCTGTAATCAGTTCATACTTTTCTTGGAAAATTTTGATGCAGGAGTTTTGACTTTGTTGTCTTCTTCTGGCTCCATGTTTTGATCCTTTTTGTTCCCCCCCCCCCCCCAAAAAAAAAAAAGATTCTATGATCTGATTGTACTTCCTCTACTTGCTTATCTTTCCAGTCAATTACTTGCCTTTTGAGCACTTTGCCTTGGTAGAACTCAGCTTCCAGAGTGCAGAGAGCTGTGTCCCAAACCACTGGGGTTTTCACCATTGTCAGAGGTCTGAGGAGGGCACACTTTCTACAGCCATCAGAAGTTCTGGCCCACTGGCCAAACACCCCAGGCCCACCAACCAAGACTATGACCCAGATCCATGTAGGTCAAAGCAACAGCAATTACCCTCTGAATAGTGGGTTGCTCCCCTTAAGATCTGCAGGCCAGGAGCTCCAGAGGCAGCCTGGGGTCAGCAGCTGCAACCACTGTGCTGTAGCATACTTCTTGCCCCAGGGGCAGGCCCCAGACCATGTTCTTCCATCACCCAGTTCCAACAGAGTTCCCCACTGACCTTTTACTTTCTCTTTGGTGTTTATGGGTTGAGAAATCTGGAAACTGCCATAGCTGTTGATGATTCACTATCCTGAAGTCTTCTCTGACCAGTCTGTGCTGCTGGCTGGGGATGCCCCAGCTCTGGGCCTTTACAGCTCATACAGGACTGTGCTGGGCTCCTAGGTCAGTGCAGTAGACCCTTCCTGTCCACCTGCCAGGCTGTCTCCAGCAAGAGATTTATTTCTCTCTGTCACTTTGTGCATTTTTTAGCTCTAAAATTTGTTTAGAGTCATATTTTACAGGTATTAGAGGTGATTAGAGAAGAAGCTCAGCCAAATTCCTGCTTTAACATTGCCAGTTGGCCTCCAACCTTCCAACAAAGGCTTTAAATGAGATAAAGTGATATTTTGCCATTTAGATATTAGTACTTCTCTAAGGAATAAACAATCCATCTAAGCTGGTAACTTTCCAGTAATATGTACCTATTTGTGGAATTCAATTTTAATTAATAGATTTCTAATGTCCTGTTTTATTTAGTTCAATTCATTAAGCAATTATTATGCACTGTTATAGGCCTCAGAAATATATTGACAAGAATGAGAGTCTACAGCCTTCATCAGCTTACATTATAATAGGCATTATATGACATGTACATTGATTAGGAAAAATAATTTGTGTTTAAACATACAAATAAAATGTTCTTTGTCCTTAATTTCAAAGAAAACCAATGACATAATGGGTCATTCTTGACTTGTGCATGAATTGGACTTAAGTGAGGCAGAGTTGCACAAATCATCAAACTCATTCTCTCCTCCAGAGTAATCAAAGTCCAGTGGCATGAAAAAAGTCAAGATGATGGCAATGACCTAGGATGCAGTAGATGACCTTCGTATCTTTGATGCCTGACTAATTTCTAAGCCCTCCATAGCACTAATTCCAGTCACCTTTATGACCAATGGAAAAATGTTCTTTGTCCATCCATTCCACTAGGAAGTCTTGACATGCTTACAGTAGACATCACCCTAATTCACCTACAGGTTTGAGAACTGTCAGTTACTCTCCGCCTGGTTTAGCACATCTGCTAAGATGGCTTAGAAGGGTGTGATTGCTGTACATACTATAGCTTCTTGGAGCCACAAGTGGGATTTGCATAAAATCAGGTAAACACAAAATGTGGATAAGCAGCTCTAAAAAGGGATTGACAAGCCCTCACATCAGAGGAACTAGTCCTGCTGAACACTTCATATGACCCCACAAATTAAATATAGTATATTTAAAGAGGCCCAGCTTACAATTACCGGTCTTTGTGTTAAAGATGTAAAATAATGCAAAATAAAGGAGTTTTGGACAGAAGAAAAATTTGATATTGATTTTAACAATTCTAAAGTATCTTTGGAAAGAGTATTTTCAATATGGTAGAGGTGGTAAAAGTCAACCATGGCTTTATTGATAGCCTGCAATAAAACTACTTGTGACACATGACTAAAAAGAATTTTGTTTATAGAACACCCTGTGAAATTGGTATTTTAACAGGTTTCTCCTCAGTTAGAAATTGTTTTGTTTATCAAGGTCATTTATAAACTCATTTATAAAAATTTATTAAGCTCATTTATAAACAATATAATTACTGATGTTGCTATCCATTTGTAAAAATATTGTTGTAGAGTAACTTACTGGAATTCCTATATAATTGATGCCTGATGATATTTTCACATCAAATGTTAATAAAAACTTACTGCATTTTTCACAATGTATTGGTGGTTTGGCGCCAAGATCAAAACAAGTATATGAGAGGTGACATGGTATAGTGGATATAAAACTGGCCTCAGAATCAATTAGACATGGGTTCAAGGGCTATCTATGATACATACTGTGTAACCCTTGACAAAAAATTTAATTTTCAGTGCTCTCAGACAACTCTCTAAAAGGGCTGCAAGTGCTGTAACACTTATCAAGAAAGTGCTGATCAGCAATTGCTATGGGAGTTTATTTAGCAGATCTTCCCTATACCACTAACATCACAGGTTCTACTTTAACACATTTATTATAAATAATATTTAATCATTTATTAATCTGTTATGTGACAGGCATGGTACTAAGTGCTTGCAATACAAAAATGGCAAAAAAAAAATAAAAAGCCCTTTCCTCAAGTAACTTACACTCTAAAGGAGAGGCAATATGCAAACAAATATATACAAATCAAGCTATAAACATGATAAATAGGACTTAACAGACGGAAGAGTACTAGAATTGAAATGGTTTGTGGAAGACTTGCAGTAAAAGATGGGAGTTTAGTTGAGATTTAAAAGAAGTCAGGAAGTAGAGCTGAGAAGGGAGGGTGTTAAAGGCCAGAGAAAATGTACAGAGATTTTGTTAGAGTGTCTTGTTTTTCAGGCATCCAGGAGGTCATTGTCACCAATCTGAAGAGTAGGTGTAGGGGAGTCAGGTGTAAGGAGACTGAAAAGGTAAAAGTGGGTTTAGTTATGAGGGGCTTTGAATGTCAAACAGCATTTTGTATTTGATCCTTCAGGTTTTCATGAGCTACTGATATTTAATGAATAGATTAGATCTGTGCATTTTATTGACAGAATGGAGGATGTTTTGGATTAGAGAGAGAATTGAGACAGGCATACCTAACAGTAGACTATTACAAAAGTCCAGTTGTTTGGTGGTGAAGATTTGCACTAGAGTAGTAGCACTGTCAGAAGGGGAAGTATATTAAAGAGATGCTGCAAAAGGTGAAATTGACAAGCCTTGCTAAGAGATTGAATTTGAGTTGAGTTGAGATATATTGAAGATTCTGGGATGACTTCTTGCTTATGAGCCTGACAGACTGGGAGGATGATGCTGTCCTCTACAGCCATGGCTGGTATAGAAGGGGGAACATGTTTAGGGGAAAAGATAATGACCTTTCTTTTCAACATATTGAGTTTAAGATGCCTACTAGACATCCAGTTCAAGATGTCTGAAAGGCATTTGAAAATTCAAGATTGGAGGTGAGAACACAAAAATTGAACACAAAGGTAGATTAGAGAATCATGAGCATGAAGATGGTAATTAAACCCATGAAACCTGATAGGATCATCAAGTAAAGTCATATAAAAAGAAAAGAGAAGACACACCAAGAGAAAACTCTTGGGGGAACTTATAATTAGAGGACATGATATGGAAGAACATCCAGAAAAGGAGATAGAGAAGTAATCTGATATATAGGAGAAGAACCAAGACTGAGTAGTCCTCCCCCCCCAAAAAAAACCCTAGAAGGTAAAATATCAAGTAAGAGAGAGTGATCAATAGTCTGAAAAACACAAGAGTGGTCAAGAAAAATAAGTATTAAGAAAAGACCAAAGATAGTGGTATAGAAACAGCAGAACTCTGCGAGGTCACCCAATACCACCTCAAATACCTATAGAATATGACTCTAAACAAATTTTAGAGCTCCAAACTCCACATAAATGATGAAATAGCAAAACTCCTGCAGAAGGCAGCCTGTCAGGCAGTCATTGCAGCAGGCTGGAAGCAGTGCCCAGCCCTATGCAGTTTCAGCCCTAGGGCGTCCAGGAGAAGTCATGGCTGTAGTGTTCAGGAGAGTGGATCATCAGCAGCTGTGGAGATTTCCAGAATCAACAATCCACAAGAGCCAAGGACAAAGGGAAAAGGTCAGTGGAATTTGGCTAAATTTTGGGGAGATGATCTGGCCAAACTGCCTTCAGTTGTGAAAATCCCAGTGATTTGGGACAGAGCTCTCCCCTCTGAAAGCAGTTTTACTACTGAGCCCCAAAGCCAAATAACTGACTGGCAACATGAGTAGGCAAAGGAAGCAAAGAAAGCCCAGAAATCAAAGCTTAGATTCCTTTTTTGGGGACAAAAAGGACCAATGCATGGAACAGGAGGAAGACATCACAGTCAGAACTCCCACACCAAAATTTTCCAAGAAAAATACAAAGTGTATAGAGGCCATACAGGACCTTAAAAAGTATTTTAGAAATCAAATAAGAGAAGTGGAGGAAAAATTGGGGAGAGAAAAGAGAATGATGCAAGAAAATCTTGTTAAGAGAGTCAACAACATGACTGAAGTCAACTAAAAAATAGACTAACTCAAATGGCATAGGAGGCCCAAAAAGCCCATGAGGAGAAGAATGCCTTAAAAAGTCAAATTTGCCACATGAATAAAGAATCTCAAAAGCTTGCTGAACAGAATAATTCCTTCAGAATTAGAGTGGAGCAAATGGAAGCTAATTACTTTATAAGAAATCAAGATACTATTAAACAGATCCAAACAAATGAAAAAATAGAAGGCAATGTGAAATATCTCCTT
>CM053585.1:143918853-143938268 GCA_028646515.1 Pseudochirops corinnae
AGAAGGCAAAAGGGAAAGAGTCAAGCTTACTCTTATTGAACTTGGCTTAGGGAAGGAATGACATAAACTCTTAACTGGGTATCTTGCCACACAGGAGAGTATGGGTATGGTGATGAGAGGTGGGATGACAGAGGGGAGGGTCAGGGGAGGGGTTGATGGAAGTACACACTTCTGTAAAGGGACAGGGTAGAGAATAGAACAAGGGGGGCAGGGACAGGATAGGAAAGAGGTGCATATAATCAGTCTCTCATAATATGCCCACTGTGGACAGGTTCTGCATGGTTACACATGTACAACCTGTATTTAATTGCCTGTCCTTCCAGTGGGGGTGGGTGACAAGGGAGGAAGGGGAAGAATCTAGAATTTAAAGCTGTATAATCAAATGTTAAATATATATATATATATATATATATATACATATATATATATATATATATATATATATACAATTATTATTATTAACTACTTCCAACTGGGAATTAAGAAACACAGGCACTGTGGTAGGGAGATCCATGCTGCCCTACTGGAAAGTCAGAGGGGCAAGGGGGAGGACATAGGAGAGAGCAGACTGGGGGAGGGGCTATACAATGGGATGGCTGTTTTGAGGTGTTGGGTGGGGGAAAGATGGGGAGAAAATTTGTGACTCAAAATCTTGTGGAAATGAATGATGTACACAAGGAAATACATTAATTAATTTATTTTTAAAAAGGTAGTTAATTGTTCCAGATGCAAATGCCATTTCTAACTTGGCTGTGTCCAGTCAGACCACTGCTTAATTAGATAAAAATTAATTTAAAAAAACATGAAGAATGAAAGTGATAAAAATATATTGTATGCAATGTACTACTCAAAACTAACCTATTTAAATAAGCTACTTATGCCAAAAAGAAGGAAATGGATAGAGAGGACATCAATAATGGCTAAAACAATTTCATGAATAAATTGAATTCATATAAATCATTTGTCCTAACAGGTAGTCTGAAAGAGTCTAGAGATGACCTGAGCCAGCAAATGTTTGATTTCTTCATCAAGTGGAGATATTGCTACAAAAAGAAAAACAATTTTGGAATATAAACTCACTTACAAAATCTTACAGAGCAGGATGGTAGATTATTAACCATATTACCTTATAAAACATTGAGAAGTGGCAAAGAGAGAAAAACCCCCACAAATTTAAAGAAAGTTGGTAAATGACCCAACAAAGCAAAGTCATCCCAAGGGTGCTTAGAATGTAAATTGAATAAAGGTAATGAATAAATTGAAAATGTATGTAAACATTTTTATAGAATCTTTCCATCCCTTATTGAGAACAATGAAGCAGTGACCTTTAAACTCAAACATAACAGTACTAGAGAAACTGATGAAGGAAATAGAAATACATTGAAGAAAATAAATACAGTAAGTGAATTAAGACTATACCAAATACACATATAGGGGAAGATCATGCTGGAAGCAATGTGGTTTTGAGGGCATTAAATGATAAATTCTTTAGAATATAAAAGAGAGAAGAGTGCAAGGTATAAAGCCAAGCAAAAGCAGCTTTCTGGAGGACTGCTGCTGTGAACAGCTTTTCAAGGTTCTGATTACACTGTATCACGAACTCTCCATTTATTCAATAACAAATCAGAGCAAAACATTCACAGGAAGTCAAGGTAGAGTATTCATAATGCTTATCCCAGAAAATCAAAATACAGTAATCACCATGTCACAACTCAACAACTTACCACTAAAATGGCTACATAATGTTCACGAAAGTGGTCACATAGTTTTAAACAAAGTACATTAAAGTGCATTAAACAAAGTACATTAAACAAAGTACATTGAAAGTACATTCATTTAGTCAATCACAAAATCCTTAATTCAATCACAAAGTACAAAAGTCAAAGTTCTCCACCCCTAGGTCACAGTAAATCATAATCTTCTCAGGCAGTACACAGTATCCAAGTAAAAGCTTCTTTCAGCTTGATCAGAGGCTGGCTCTCAGCTTCCATGGTTCCTATTTCATGGTCCTAGCTCCAACTGTCACCTGGATTCAAAGGCAGGCAGCTCCCAGTACATTGTCAAGCTCCTTGTCCAGTTCTTCATCCAGTTCCTGTTCCATACTGAAGCTCACCGTGTCTAGTCTGCCTTAAGTCCTTAACAGTTCCTGTTTCTGGGAAGACAAATCTTGACAGAGCCACAATAATATTCATACACATTGGTGGCACCATCATCAATTTTCTGTATGCCTGTGAAATCAACTCAGATCCACCAACAAGGTCTGGGAACTCAACACAAATCATCAACATAGAAATCAACACAGACCCACAAGCAAGGTCCACGAGGTCAGCACAAATCATCAACATGGAAATCAACACAGACAATAAAGTCCAAGGACCTGCAAAACCCTCCTCCAGGACTTCCGTAAACATACAACTAGAAAATCCTCTTTCAGGGCTTCCAGTAAGGTCCCAGGGTTTCTGTACAAAGTATCAGAAATAAACATCAACACAGATAGAGCAGATAAACAGAGTTCTGGGATACCACAAATTTTCTCCTTCTTGACTCTGCCACCACAAGAGTACTTTTTTTCAGTTCTGCTCAATTCTTAGTTCAGTCTTCAGTCCAGCAGCAGCTGTGCTGCCTCCACAATATTTATCCCAAGAAGTTCTGACTGTTCAGTTTGTGCTCTTCCTTATATATGGTATAGCTCCTCCCCTTCCTGTTGCAGGAGTTCATGAGTTCTAGGGTTCACAAGTTGTGGGGTTCACACTTTGTTTCTTAAGAGACTTGATACAAGGCTCAAAAGAAACTTGAACTGAAACAAGGTGTTAATTCAATAGCTGAAACAAGGTGTGAACTACTTTTGTGCTTGCCATTACACAAGGTCATCCTCAACACACACACACACACACACACACACACACACATATCCATCCATCTTTAATAATACCTTAAAAATGGTTATCAAGGGAACATCAATGACATTTAATCTATTTGCCTACTTCCTTTCTGGAAAAGTGTTTTTGAGAATAACATATGCACGTATCAAGTATGTCATTGATGAGCACATTAAAGGTGTTTTGACAGGGTTTCCCAGTGATATTACACAGTACACCATACTTTTACCATTTCTCAGTTGAAATGGCACATGCTCAATTAGTTACCATCTTCTGAGGAAGAGTGCAATGTGGTTATCATCTCTATAGTTCAGAACACTGTCTCTTCAATTCAGTCTCAGACTGTTAGCTCTTTCATTTAGCATAGCATATTATTAGTTCAAATTGAGCTTGTGGTCCACTAAAATCTTCAAATATATATCCATATCTATAGGTAGACAGACAGACAGACAGACAGATAGATAGATAGATAGATAGATAGATAGATATAACTTATTTAGGCATTCTCCCTGTTTTAATTAATTAATTGATTATAATTGTAAAAATGTATAGTTAATTCTTTAATGGATCTCAATTTTAACTTTAAAGAATGCCTTCACAGAATAAATAAAAACCTACACACAACTTACACTTACACAACTTCTTATCTGGTAACCATCTTCCTCATGTCCTCCCAAAAGTATTTCATAGAGAGCTTGTCTGCTGTGTTTGGAGTCACCTTCTAGGACTCATCATTATACGGTTACCAATATTGTATTCAATTTTTTCCCAAGCATTGGCTCTTGCTTTTGCTATCACTATGTGGACTAGCAATCTCCTTCCCTAATTATTAAAATTTTAATTATATAATTTATTCATGTTTGTATGAAATTATTCATCTAGTAAATGAAAATCAATTTCTCTTTCTATTGCCCATTGGAAGATCTGGAATTATAATTATTTGAATAATGTGGTATCAAAAGAGAGGCATATAACAAACTTGGAAGATTTTTTTTGTTTCTTTCTTTGTTATAGACCAAGCATTACTTTATTGTCATAGAGTACTCACATTGAGAAAACTCCTTCTACTAATATATATTGACACTTGCTCAGCAGTTTAAGCTTAGAGAGATGACCCTGACAGTGAAAGGCTAACTGATTTGTACTAGATTCATAAACCAATGTGTCTCATAGGTGGGACTTAAATCCAGGTTTTTCTGACTCCAAGGATGACTATCAGCTACTTAACCTTTAGTCTTGCATTAGAAGAATATTGTTGAAAAAAGTCTTGGATTCAGGGAGATTCTTGAAGTTCTCAGAATCACTGTACAGTTTTCCAAGTGAAACACATCCTGCTTCCTCTACATAATAAATTCTATGTTGAATTCATTGACAATTGGGAATATCTATCTAAAAGAGGTCTTGGATGTTGTAGTCTGAACAATAAGTATTATATGTATTTTAAATCTTTTCCCATGGTTATTTAGGCCAAAGTCTTGAGGAATTACATTTGTCTTCATCATATATCACTTTGTTAGAGATCTGACCAAACATTCTATCAGATTAATGCCTATATTTTTTAGTATCTTACTGTTGTTCGTCATGTTAACTATCCATCTTAACTTTATATCATCAGTAAATTTGGTAAGCTTGTCATTTATGCAATGATCAAGGACCGATGTCTGTGCTAGTTCACTAGAGATAGTCTTACAAGTTGATATTAAACGGCTTTTTGTGTCTATCCATTTAAAAAGTTCTGAATTCCCTTGAACTATCATCTTTAGAGGTATCAAACTCATGGCTGGTAGTCCTTTTGCCTTTGTAAACTTGCCCAGGACAGTCAGACTCAGGTGAAAATGACTTGGAAATGTTTAACAGAATAAATAATAAAATTCAACATAGATAATGTTAATTTGTGGTTTTCTAAGTCAACATGCAACCTTCTGGGATCAGTTTCTATGTGAGCTTGACACTACTGACATAGCTCAATTTTTGTGTGTTTTTCATAAGAATGTCATAGCATGATGGCAAACAATTGTTTGCTAAAATCAAGGTGAACCATAGCTATAGTGTTGTCCTGATGTTAACAGCATTACAGAAAAAAAAAAAATAGATCAACCTGGCATAATCTGTTCTTTATGAATTCATCTTGGTGTTTTCTGATTACTTCATTATTTTATACACAACTGATATATAAATTTATATAACATTTTACTTTCTGCAAATTAATTTATATGCATTATTGCACATGTTTATCACAATAATTATATGGAGTTAAATGTATAGGTATTATTTTTCCCATTCCCCAGATGAAGAATCTGAAAATAAAAGTGGTTAAGTGAGTTGCCCAGGATTACAGAGCTAGAAAGACTAAGAAACAGGCCTTGAATCAAATCTTCAAATTCAGCACTCTGTCAGTTTTGCTGCCCTTATTAAGATTCGCTAGCCATTCATTCAATAATATGTTTTTAGAACATAGCAGATATTTAATAAATGGAAGTTGATTGGTTGGCTAATTTATGTACTGTAGTTTTGATGAGAATAAGGATCATGGACACAGGCTTAGATTTATAGCTTTTGTTTAGTATATTACAAGAGGTCGTTTAGAGCATTTGTTTTATTTTCTCATGATCTCTTTCAAAGCTCCATCACAGTGATTTAGCAAATAAAACTCTTAATTATCCCAGTACCATGACAGGCATTAATCTGATATTGTATCTTGAAAACACATGAGGAAGCTATGTGTTCTCTTCAGAAAAAATACACACATATGTGCATGTATACATGTATGTATGTATCTATCAATTTATCTGTATATCTATATGTATATATAATTTCTTTCTTGATGACCTACCTGACCATTCCTTCTCCACATAAAACTTCCTTATACCAAAGATTATTTAAATAATAAAAATAAACAAATTAAAGATATATGAAAATGCCTGATTCTTTTGTTATCTATTATTTATATCTTTCTGTTGAGACATCTTTCTGAAGTGTTTTAGTCACTGCAGTGATCAGAATTCTGAAGGTATTCAATGTTATTCTCCTTTGTGTATATTATTTTCTTGGTTCTTCTTACTTCACTCCTTAGTTCACAAAAACATACTGATTTTTCTAAATTGTTCATGTTTTTAGAGGTACAATAATATTCTACTATATTCACATGAAGTGATTTGTTCAACCATTCCTTCCATCAATAAATTAATGAATTCTCTTTTATGGAGGGACATATATACATACATACACACATACATACATACATACATATATATGTGTGTGTGTGTGTATGTATGTATGCACACCAAAAAAAAATCTTTTCCAGAAATCTAGACTACATCATGGCTTAAGCATATTAGTATCTCTATCTTTTATAAGCCCTGTCAAATTTACTATTTTTAGACTTTGTCATCTTTGAAAACTTGATAGATTAAAGTAAAATGTCAGAATTACTTTGACTTTAAATTTCTCATAGTATTAGGTATTTGGAATGCACACACACACACACACACACACACACACACACGTTCCTGAATGGATACTGAAAACTTGTATTTGTTCTTTAGAAAACTACCTGTTCATATTATTGGAGCAAAGTACTACCTTAACCATCTCCAAACTTCAGTTTCAAATCTGTAAGATGAGAATACTGATCCCAGAGAGATTAAATAAATTGCTGGGGATAACAGAAGTAGTAAATATTAAACATGGAATTGGAACTCTTTCTCTCTTCAGAATCCATATTTTTTCCCCACTTTATTGCTCTCATAGTCTTTTTTCCAGACTATATACTCCTAGTGCCTTCAACTGTTACTCAAAGAGCATGGTCTCCAGGCCATTCACAATTTCAGTTACCTTCCACCTTACCAGTTTCATTCTGAAAGTTTAACACCCTCAGGTCATGATATAGTGGGACTATTACCTTCCTCATTCTGCACAACATAGTTCTATGAATTATGAGTATTAGTATTAGAATTAAGATAGTATTAGAAATACTAGAAATTAGAAATAAGAAATAAGATCATATTAGAATTCTGAGTACCATGTCACAGTATTGACTTACACTAATCTTGCAAGTTAAGCAAAAATCTTAAGTATTTTTTCTATTTTAAAAAGAAAATCCTGTGTACTTTACTTATGTGTTACTTTATAGTTTGCCAAAGCATTTTACAACCATTTTCTCATTTGATATGTACACACTATTTAAGAATTTATATAAGAATTTTTTGCAGGGTTCTGTATTAGACTCCAAAATTTGTGAAGTCCACTTTTATACTCCTTCCTTTTTTTGATTGGGGAGGAAAGGGTCAGGAGCAGGAATCTACCATTTTTCTATCTTCAGTATACTTCAAGAAAACAAGGACAGGATTATCACAATTCTCTCTAGGTTTTCTCTCTCCTATTTAATGTTAATATTAGTAATGAAAATGAACTCCAAAATTATGAAAGACTAACACTGGAATTCTCATTAATGGGAGTGTAAGCACTTCAATCACTGCTAAAAAAAAAATAGCCTTTACAGGAGACTAAAATTATCTCCATTATTTTGAGTTGTTTCTAAGTTGTCCCTCCATTCACATTAAATAAATGGGGATAAAGTAGCTCTCTGAACTGAAAAGCTGCTATGACTAATTTTGGTCAAGAAATCTAAACTAAATATCACCAATTAATTGATTAATCAATAAGCATTTATTTAGCACTTACTAAGTGCCAGACCCTATGCTAAACATAGGGAATACAAACACATACACACAGAAATCAAACAGTACCTGGCCCTAATGAGTTTATATTTAATAGGACAGACAACATATATACATATAAATATGATGATATGATGATATTTATGTGTGCATATATATGTATATCTATACATCTACATATGTGTATATATCTATGTGTGTAATATATATATATATACATACACACATCACACACACACGCATATATATATATATATATATATATATATGTAAGAATATAAGATCTTTTTTGAAAGGGAATGCTCAAGTAGCTGGTGATATATCATAGATGTATCCTCTTTCTCCCTCGTTAAAAAAAAAGCCATTTAGCTATTCTGTTGATTGGCTGGACTAAAAGAGACCAGAACAAAAAAGAATGTAGAAGATCATGGAACATGTGGGTGAAATAACTCTTAGAGTCTTTTCCAATTCTCTATTTTAAAAGAGGAAAATAAGTCCAAGTGAGTGCAGACATACATACCTTTGTGTTTCTGTTCACATTATTGTTGCCTGTTCCAAGAATGTACACCCTTTTGCTCTTCAGCTTTTGAATTCTTAGTTTTCCTATAAAGTCCAAATCACAAGGTACCTTCTCTATGTGGTCTTCCCTTATTCATAAGCAGTAACAACCTCCCCTCCTTTGATCTTATTTAGCCTTTTGATCTATAACTTTTTAACATGTTTATCATGTAATATTTTCCTCTATGATTATTTTTCTACTATTGATTATACTTTATCATATAGAAGACTAATAATGTACACACAATCAAGAACTATATGTCATCTTAATTTTAAAATTCTACTACTTCCTAGTAGTGCTTTTTGTGTGTAGTTGAAATTTATTGAATATATGATTAGATGGACTAGGTCAATATTCATATAGTACCTTCTCATTCCTTAATAAATTGGCCAGAAGACAAAATAAAAAGGGATACACAGAAGAATTAAATATAATAGTGTCTACAAAGTCACAAATTTCATGTTTTTAAAACTTTTAGACATCATTTGGCCCGGGGACTTGTTTAGAACAGCAGTTCTCAACCTGTGGGTTATGTTCAATTTGTAACAATGAAAATACATCCTGCATATCAGATATTTACATTACGATTCATAACAGTAGCAAAATTACAGTTATGAAGTAGCAACAAAAATAATTTTATGGTTGAGGGTCACCACAACACGAGGAACTGTATTAAAGGGCTGTGGCATTAGGAAGGTTGAGAACCACTGGTTTAGAACAACAAACTGCAAATCAGAAGACATGGATTCTTGTGTTAACTATCTGTGCTTACATAAACTATTTGTTTCATCTTTTGGGACTTCAGTTTATTAATTTCTAAAATTAGATAGAAGTATATCATAAACTTTAGGAACTTTTCTAAATGTACCATTCAGTGATTCTCTGATCAACAATAGTTAGTGAGTATCCTTTCTGTGTGTCTTTGTCACACAGAAGTCTGACATTAAGGGTACGTAAATAGTTGCTTTTCTTATACAAGTTTCACTAAAGGAAAGATGGGGTACATTTAAATAGTGCCTACAATATACCAGGCATTTTGCTAAGTACTTTACAAATATTATTTCATTTCATCTTCACAACAAGTCAGCAAAGTAGTTACTGTCATCATCCTCATAATACAATTGAGAACACTGAGGCACAGAATGGTGTAGTGACTTACCCAAGGTTATACAGCTAGTAAGGATCTCAGGATGAGATTTGAACTCAGGTCTTCTTGATTTCAGGTCCGAAGCTGGATTCACTATATTGACTGCCTCCTGGAGGGAGAAGGAGAAGAGAGAAGAGGAGACGGACCGAGAGACAGAGTCAAGAGTGTCTGAGAGACATACCCGCAAAAAGAGGTTATGACATTTCATAACTCAGAGATAAAAGAGGTCCTGTGTTTGCAGTTTGATTTAGACATATAAGAACTTCTATTAGCAGAATGAAAATAAGATTTGGGGCATCAGGAGGGCTTTTAGGCTAAGAATCACTTTCAAAGTGGACTTAGAAATAGACCAGCTTAAAATAGACCAGCTTACCCAGAAGATATTTACCCTGAAGAGTTTAACCTCTAGTCTACATTAAGATACTCAGTCTGGGTTAGAGGAGGGGGATGGGTTGTAATATTTTCTGTCCTGCACCTTCTTCATCACAGCTAGGTAGTACAGTGGATAGAGCACTAGGCTTGGAATCAGGAAAATCAATTTTCACAAGTTCAAATCTGGCCTCAGATATTTAGTAGCTGTGTGACCTTAGGTAAGTTGCTTAACCCTGTTTTCCCCACTTCATCTATAAATAGCTGGGGAAGAAAATGACAGACCAATCTACTATATTTGCCATGAAAACCCCAAATGGGCACACAAAGACTCTGAAGTGACTGAACAGCAGCCCTCTTTAACAACAATATGCTTTAAGCTGGGCTATATATTCTATAGAAACGTTCAAAGAAACTATATTGTGTCCTAAACCATGCTTAATTAAATGACCAATTCTAAGTGACAAATGAAGAAGAATTTACGTGCTTCTGAAAGTCCCAAGAAATTACTTGGGTTCGACACATTGTACAAATTAAACCGACGATACAGAATAACCTTTTTATTGAATATCTATTCCTCTAGGGAAGAGAATATAACATATAGCACCATACAAAGGAACATAATATGAATTATTACTATACCTTAGCTAAATTCAATTAGATTAAGAGAAATGAAATAACATTTCTAAAAAGCTTTAAGGTTTACAGAGATCTTCCTTTACAACTCTGCAAAAGTGTCCAATTTAAGTGTCATCCCTATTTTAAAATGTGTAAACAAAAGCTAATAGAGGTGAAACATCTTGGTTTTGAAGGTTATTCATCACTTAATCAATACAAGACCTTATGTTGGGTTAGGGAAGCAAACATTAATGGGGCTTCATATAGTTCCTAAAACAACTCCAACAGAGGAAAAAGCTGCAAGGTGAAAGAAGATAATTGACAGACACTGGGATTCTCATATTCCATTCTATTCTTGAATTGCTTTGTTGGCTGTTGTTAAGTAAAGGTATTTGAATTTATTTACTGTCTATTGGTCATCAGGGTTCTTCCTCTGGTCTAGACAAAAGCCTGAACCTTATATAGTAAAGTACCAAAATGTTGAATTTATAACTTCTTTCCATTCTCTAAGGAAGGAATTCTTAACCCTAGGTGTGTTAAATTGTGATTTTCCCCATTATTAAAAAAAAAAACACAACAAAAGATCATTTCAATATAATAGGTCTATTTTATAACCTTGTTTTTTTTTTTAATTTATTCATTTAAAGCATTATTCTGAGAAGAGATCCATAGGCTTCCCTAGACTTCCAAAATGATCTCTCTCTCTCTCTCTCTCTCTCTCTCTCTCTCTCTCTCTCTCTCTCTGTCCCTCTCTCTCTTTCTTACTCTCTCCTTCCTCCATCTCTCTCTCACACACACACATTAAAAAAACCCTTTTTAAGTATTATATTGGTATTGCAGCAAGTCTGAGAATAATGATGGGGAAAACAGGAAAACTGAAAAAAACATACGCAAATACATTTGCAAATAAAAACAAACTGATGCCTAATTTCACAACTTACAAGGTCCTAGAATCACTTGAGAACTTGGAATAGCATAGCGGTAAGGAGACACATGGAATTTAACCTCACTTCAGAATCAGGTTTCTCTTCTATAATGCATTTGAGAGATGGAGACCCATCTTCTACTTCAGCTCATGATTGTTAGCAAGATGACTAAATGATGAAGCTGTTCATTCCATATTTGGACTGTCCAAATAGTTACTGTGAGGTAAGGCATTATCTTTGTAACAAGAAAATATATGTTGGCTGACTTCTTTCTTTGTTTTCAATGTCATATAATTAAAAATCCTTCCCAGGAAAGGGAACCTTATTCTGAAAGATTAAAGGAGATAATGAAGAAGTTAGAGACACTTTTCCAATGAAGAAGCCCCTTTTCAATAATAAATTTCTAAAGAGCATTTAGTAATTTGAATTTGGCTCAAGTAAGTTTTAAATGCAATACTTTAAGTTTCTCCTCCATATATAACTTTGACATAATTCTTGGAGGGCAGATGGAGGGGGAAGAGGAACATTTTGCATGTGTGTTGGGGGGATAACAAATTTCAAGATAAAAGTATTTTCTAAACCCCATAAAGGAAGAAGAGAAAATAAAACATATTTGGGTTCCTTCATCTGGCTTAATGGAGCAATTCCAAATGCTGATTAGATGGAAAGTGGTTCAGTCCTAGGCAGCCCTTTACATACATACATACATGCATTCATGCATATATATGTGTGTATGTAGATGTATACACATATACACATATAGACACATGTACATACTTTACCTTTTTAGTTGAAAAATATGCTATTGAGCATCAAACCTTCTTTTCTTATGTATTTAATCAGTTGAGTTGCCTTCAGAATGTTAATTATTTCCCCATAGATATGTATGTATATGGATTCATATCTACTCAAGAAAATATGTACATGATTAAGAGTAGTGATGATAGTTTTCACTTTATACAACATCTTATGGCAAGGAAACCTCAACTAAACTCCTTCTCTAACACTCTTATGGCATAGATGTGCCCTGAGATTCTAGAAGACTCTCTTAGTGAAGTAGAAACTATAGTTAATCCTGTCCAACTGAAAAGGCATATGCCTAGAATGTACCATGTATCTGTTTTCTGTTGACCTATGGTGGTCATAGACTGTCAGCTTGACAGCAGGGTGAAGAATTTAGATCAGAGAACTGTCAAAAATTGTCAGTTAATTTAGAATGGGGTTTTTATGTAAGGAGCATCTCTGGTCTGAGGATCTGTTGAACCCTTTTCAAGGTTGCACATCAATTTTTGTATGCACCTTCACTGAAATCTTACTTTTGGCTTCAAGAAGTTGTAACATGCACAATGGCCAAACCCTGATAAACCACCTTGGCAAACAGGCTAAGCAAGGTAATTGACAGGACTCAGTCTGGTCAGCAAATTAGGATGTCTACGCACAGCATGTGATGATGTTTCCTGAAGGAATGGGCAGATAAGAACAATTTGTTCCAATGTCCAGGAAGGCAAATGAAGGGAGGCATTATGGAGTGCTCAAAGTTTGGTAAGGTATCAAAGATGCTAAGGTCATCCACTACATTCTGGACCATCACCAGTCATTTTGACTTTTATCTTGCCACTGGACTTTGATGACTGAGGAAGAGAGAGTGAGGTTGATGTCAGTGCAACTCTGCCAAACATCCAATTCACACTCAAGTTGACATCACCCATGATGTCTTTGGTCCTTTTCAAAAATGAAGGATGAACAACAATTTATAGAAACATTTTCAAGTTTCACTGGTAGAGGATAAGCTCATAACAAAGAAATCTAGAGTAGGACCTTTGAAATGTTGAATTATAATTAAAAATAATTATAGTTTCTGTGCATCTGCTTCTTCTACTATGAAAAATGTTTTTGTTTTATATTAGGAAGGTTAGGATTTTTTAAAAATAGTATATTATTTCCCTCCAATTATATGTGAAGACAATCTTTAGGATTCAATTTTTACAAGTTATCGAGTTCCAAATTTTTTCCCTCTCCCTCCTTCTTCTCCACCTTCTGAAAATAGTTGTCAATTTGATATAAGTTATACGTGTGCTTTTATGCAAAATGTATTTCCATATTAGTTACAGTTGTGAAAGAAGAAACAGATCAAAAGAAAAAAAACATGAAAAATAATAAAGTGGAAAAATATGCTTTAATCTGAATTCAGAGTACATCAATTCTTTATCTGGATAAAGACAACATTTTCCTTTGTGAGTCCTTCATATTTGTCTTGGATCATTGTGTTGCTGGGTAGAGTTGAGTCTCTCATAGTGGATCATAACACAGTGTTGCAGATACTGTGTGCAATGTTTTCCTGGTTCTGCTCATTTTGCTTTGCATCAGTTTGTACAAGTCTTGGGAGGTTTTTCTGAACTCTGCCTATTCATCATTTCTTACTGCACAATAGTATTTAATTGTATTCATAAACCACAGCTTATTCAGTGATTCTCCAGTTGATAGGCATTCCCTCAGTTTCCAAAATTTTGCTACCACAAGAGACCTGCTATAAATATTTTTGCACACACAGGTCCTTTTTAAAATCATTTCTTTGAGATACAGACCAAGTAGTCATATTGATGGATCAAAGGGTATGCACAATTTGGTTACCCTTTAGGCATAGTTCCAAATAGCTCTCCAGAAGGGTTTGATCAGTTCACAACTCCACCAACAATGCATTAGTGTCCCAATTTTTCCACATCATTTCCAGCATTTATCATTTTCCCTTTTTGTCATATTAATCAATCTGATAGGAGTGAGGTAGTACCTCAGAGTTGTTTAATTTGCTTTTTTTTTTCCTAATCAAAAGTGATTTAGAAGATTTCTTCATAAGCTCATATATAACTTTGATTTCTTTATCTAAAAACCTGCCTGTTCATATCCTTTGACCCTTTATCAGTTGGGAAATGGCTTGTATTCTTATAAATTTGACTCAGTTCTCCATATAATTAAGAAATAAGACCTTATCAGATACTTGCCGTAAAGATTGTTTCCCAGATTTCTGCTTTCTTTCTAATTTTGATTGCATTGGTTTGCTCATATAAAAGTATTTTTTTATTTACATATGATCAAAATTAACTAGTTACATTTCATAATGTCTGTAACTCACTTAACTCCTCCTTTAAGAATCTGGATACTCTATCACTTATTGCATATATGTTTAGTATTGATATTGCTTCATTTTCTATGTTATCTATTTAAAAAATGTAGTTTCCCATTCCTATCTCTTTTAGTTAGTTCTCTTTTTGCTTTACTTCGTCTGAGACCAGGATCGTTAACCCTGCTTTTTTTTTTTCTTCAGCTAAAGCATAATCGATATTGTTCTGCCCTCTTATCTTTACTAACTCTTTTTTTCTTTTTTTTCAATTTTTTATTCTCTTATATCACTCTCATTTCTTTCCCCAATTTTTCTTTTCCTTCTCTCATATGACTTTTAAATTTCTTTTTGAGCTCTTCCATGAGTTCTTCCCTGGAGTTGAGACTACTTCCCATTTTTCTTTGGGGTTTTGCCCATAAATGTTTTGACACTGTTGTCTTCTTCTGAGTTTGTGTCTTGTTCTTCCCTGTCATCATAATAACTTTCTATGGTCAGATTATTTTTTTGTTGTTGGTGGTGGTTCTTGTTCATCCTTTTGTAAACCTTTTTCCTTTCTTTTAAATTTGAGCTCTAAACTTAGGTGAAAGGAGCACTGTTTCAGGCTTCTTTTGCTACAGGCTGCAGGTGCTGACTGTTTGCCTGGTGTTGCACTGATGTTGCTCTGAAGTGCCTTGGGGACTCTTATGTCTGGTACAGTGCTTTAGGGGGTAGCTGGTACTGCTGGAGGCCATAGGGATCTGCAGCTTATGTGGTGCTGACCTGGGATCCTACTGCTGGTATCTGGGATGTGTTGTGACTGATGGAGGTGTTTTAGTATTTCAGGGATACACTGAAGCACCTGGTGGTCTGGCTGCTGGTGGCTGCCTTGTGTGGAATCTCCCTTTTTAACCATTGTTATGCTGTAGCACTTGGAGATCTGGTCACTGAAGGCTGTTTTCCCTGAGCTATACTAAAACAGGTTGTGGTTCTCAGATCTGGAGTTTTCCTGTTCCTCTTGTTGTGGTTGGAATTTTTGAAAAGAAAATAAAAAGTAAGTGACAAATCCCAGAAAATTGCATACTGTTGTTGTTATTCAGTCATTTCAGTCACATCCAACTCTCCATGACCCCTTTTGATGTTTTGGACAAAAATACTGGAATGGTTTGCCAGTTCCTTCTCCAACTCATTTTATAGATGAAGAAATTGAGGATAATAGGGTTTACCCATAGTCAAAGTGATAGTAATTGCCTCCTTACTTAGCCATAGTAAGTATGATGTCATACCCTTAGATAAATTCAGCTTTATAAGATAGACTAGAAATGGCTAAATAGCTGCCATTCTGAAAAGATCTGGAGGTTTCAGTGAACTGAATAACAAATATGGTCACCTATATGTTATGACAGTCAAAACAAAGTAATACAATCTTGAGCATTTTAGGACTAGGGAGATATGTGATTGAAAATTATTTTTGATTTTGTTTTGTTAAGATGAAATCAAGATAGATTTAATATTGTCCCTCTACTGTTCCTTACCCTTGCAAATTTACTCAGGCAACCTCAGGTCACTTGGGTCACAATTCTATTCTTGTGATTCAGATAATCTCAGGTCGCTTGGATCTTGATTCTATTCTCATGACTCATACCTTCACCCTTGGCTTTTGACTTGTACCTCTACCCTTGTAACTGTCATCCTCATCAGAAGAAGACATACCTATGTTTCTCAAGATTTTGCTTTGTTTTCTTGTAAATCACCATAAAATATCCTACCTTCCCTAACTCAGGGTTATATGGTCATTGAGAGAGGCCATTCAACTACAATAATTGGCAATCACTTACTTTGTTAATACATTGATCATGCTCAGAAATTTGACCCTGAAACTTTCTCTCAAGGGAGCAGATGATAGTGTGGAATATTTTACTAGGTTCTATATAGCACAGTTTAAGAAAGGAGAATCATCAGTTGTATAGTTTCCAGACAAGGGCAACTAGACTAACAAAGACCCTTGAGTTTGTGCCATTTGAGAATCATTTGAGCAAGTTGGACATGTTTTGCCCCTTGGGAGAAGAGAAGACTTATTACTTAATGACTCAAAAGAATTTCTCAATTATTTATAATAAATGTTGAATTTGGTGCTCAATGATCACTTACCAGTGTTGTTTTAGAATGGGATCATGTATTTGGAAAAATTGCCTTGTATAGGAAGATTTTTGTTTTATCTGTTTTTATTGTTTTATCCCAAATGAAAGAACCAGAATGAACCAAAAAAAGTTGCAAAGTGACAAATTAAGGTGTGATGTCAGAAAATCTGTTGTTTTGTTGTTCAGTCACATCTTACTCTTTATGACTTTATTTAGGGTTTTCTTAGCAAAGATATTGGAGTGGTTCGTCATTCCTTCTCCAGTTCATTTTACAGATGAGCAAACTGAGGTAGAGTTAAACGACTTGCCTAGGATCACACAGCCAGTAAGTGTCTTGGGCCAGATTTAATCTCAGAGAAATAAATATTCCTGACTCAAGCCACATCACTCTGTCTCCTGCACTAGCATACTTCCTTTCCTAATAATTAAAACTATCTAAGTTGGAATGGGGTGTCATGCTTCCCATTCTTGAATGTTTTCACGCAAAAACTAGATGACCATTTTCAGGTATATTATTGTGGGCATTTGTTACATGAATGAGTTGGATTAGTTGACCAATGAATTCTGTTCTAACTCTCAAATTATATGATTATATGGGAGATAGTAGGTATTTTTTTTTTTTGAGAACAAGAAAGAACAATGAGTAGTGGTGACTTGCAGATGTGCTTTGGGAGGTTTTGGTACCATCAAAGAAAGTCCTTAGCAATTTGACATTGCACAGGAGTGGGACAAATGTAAAGTACTTCTATATTACCAAAAAAATATTAATTAGGTTTTCAGTGGCTCCTTGTCAGGATTGTTGTAGAGGGGCTTTATGCTCATGTAAGAGTTGAAATAGATTATCTGATTTCTTTTCTAAGACTGAAATTCTATGATTCTGTCTAACAAGACAGCTTTGTGAAGTAGATAATGTAAGTAAACATTGCTATTCTTGATTTCCTGTAGAAATAACTGAAATCCAGAGAATTTAAGGAAGTTTATGTGAGGTGGACAAAACATATGTTCATCAGAAAACTTGAGTTTGATTAATATCTCCAAAACTTTAAAGCTATATGGCATTTGACATCTCTTCCCTTTACAACATATATTAAAAAATCTGTGATTTCCTTAGTACTCACAGCTACATGTTTGGAAACTTACCCAACCAAGGAAGATCTTCCAGCCTAACTGTTACTCAATATATAAGTCTTAAGGAGTAGTGGCTAATTAAATTGCCCAAGATCAAATAGCTAGTTATAGTCAGAAAAGGGATTTGAATTCAGGTTTTTCTTGTTCTGATCTTAGCACCTGGACTCGTCATTAAATTGCTGTATGCCTTAATTGTCACTTCTGTAAAATGGAAATAATATTAATACCTACCTCACAGTTCTGAGGATAAAATGCATTAACATATATAAAATACTTATCTTCAAGTGCTACATAAATGCTATTATTATAATTGTTATTTTTCTACTTATTATGTCAGGATATATGTATTATCTAGAAAGTAGAGATAACCCTTGCACAACAACAAATATCATTGGAATAGATATGAAGAGAGAATAAAATAATTCAGAACACCTCAAAATTCTTAGCACAATTTAAATTTGTTGGTTTAAATGTGCAATAAAGCTGTTGAGACAACCTGAATATGTGAAAAAAATGTTTTCTAAATGCGAAACTATACACATAAAAGCTCTTGTTATTACACAGTTAGTGCTATAGTGAGGATTGACCTTCCCATAGTATGTCTAATTTTCATTCTACTTTAGCCCTCCTTCTCTACTTATATCTATGGCTTGAGAGATGATATAAAATCGCGTTACCTGAAGTTTATCTCTTGTGACCTCTTCTCCCTATAATCTTCTGCTACATTTTTTTGGAGGGTGTAGGGAAATCTGATATGTCTAAGTTTTTGTTGAATTGCTGTGAATGGTGCCGAGAAACTCTGTTATTCAAACAAACATTATTATTACCTACCAACTTTGATATGAATGTGTATCTATGTGTATCTATATCTGTTTAATGTCATATTAAGTAAAAAAAAAAATATAACTAATTAGAATTAGGGATAGCCTTGTCAGGTTCATGGCTGTCAGGATATAGGTGTGTCCTGTACTCAAAGTCAAGCAAAGTCCTACCTATGCAGCAAGTAATTCTGGGCATAATTATTATTTTTTTTATAGCCTGCCATATAGGTCATTTAAATCTATAGATCCCCTGAGGATTGGTTCTATATTTTAAAAAAAGGATAAGAAAAGGGTTTGGCTCATTATGGAAATAGTTCAGGATGTGAAAGATGAGGTCACTTTCAACAGTATTAAACTGTTCTTGGGACGAGGGATTCACCAATGTATTGGACAGATTAAAAGAATTGACTTTTGAAATAAATAGCTCTTCTAGCAGCGAAAAGTCCTTCTTGCCCTCATTTAAAGGTCAGCATATCACGGTGGCCAGATTGCTGGATTTGTAGTCAGGAAGAACTGAGATCAAATCCTTCCTTTGATATATGCAAGCTGAATTAATTACCTTAGGCAAAATATTTAACCTGTCTGAGTCTCAGTTTTATCCAAGGTAAAATGGGGGTAGTAATACCTGCTTTTCCTACCTTATAAAGTTATTGTGAGACTCAAATGAGATAATAAATATAAAATAGTCTGCAAACAGAAGGATCATAGATTTATATAGAACAGAACATTTTGTCAATTAGAGAACTCACTCATTTTACAGGCAAGAAAACTGAGGAGCAAAGTAGAAAAAATGACTTGCCCATGTTTTAGATATTAAGTGTCACAAGTGGGCCTTGAATCTATAGCCTTTGATTCCAGTAAACCATGCCTTCTTAAAGGGCAATATGAGTATCAGATATAAACATATTTCTTCTCTTATGTATAAGATAGGCATTGAGAGAATGCAAAAGGAAGAATAAAATGTAGAACTATAAGAAAGACGAACTTGAGATTTTTAGAAATTTATATCAAGCTCCATAACTTTCATATTTGTTTTATTAGAGAAAAACAGATA